>JAPQRN010000027.1:15576024-15589097 GCA_037367275.1 Coranthus polyacanthus
GTAGAGGTAGAGGTAGAAGTAGAGGTAGAAGTAGAGGTAGAGGTAGAGGTAGAAGTAGAGGTAGAGGTAGAGGTAGAGGTAGAGGTAGAAGTAGAGGTAGAGGTAGAGGTAGAAGTAGAGGTAGAGGTAGAAGTAGAGGTAGGGGTAGGGGTAAAGGCAGACGTTGGGGTAGAGGAGGGGTAGTAGCAGCATCAGAAGAAGGTGTAGAGACAGTCAGTGTGGGATGGAGGGTACAGGTGGATGAAAAGCTGGTGGAGGAGACTCCAGAGCTTTTATTTTTTTGGTGCAAATGATGTGCTCATTTTGCTGGACCTCCTCTATGAGGATCTTGGTGTCTTCCTGGGTCAACTCCTCCACCTGACTGACTGGGTGAATCACAGCAGGCTCTGGTTCCGAGGCTGGTGTTGGAGTCTGAGCAGCCACTGGTTCAGCCTCTGGTTCAGCCAGTTCGTTAAACTGAACTGCTGCATGCTGTGGCTCCTGTGGTGTCTTGACAGGCTGCTTCCTCTCGTGGAGTGTGGACAGAGGGGGAAGCAGGTCATCCAGTTCAGGAGACTCCAGTTCATCCAGGAGGCTGAATCAGTTTGTCAGCTGAAGACCAAAGACTGCTTCATCAGCACCCTCTGTCTCCTCTTCAGCCTCAAAGACCTGCAGGGCTGGTTGCCATCATCCCAGTTATTATTCTGATTCCTGCCTCTTTTGGTTTTCTTTTTTTCATCGGCATCTGCTGTGCAGGCTGATACTGCCTTGGTTTTGTTGGTGTTCACCTTCTTGCTGCATTTTTCAGTCTTCTTTTGTCCTCGTTGGCCCATTTTAAAGTGATTATTTGCTCAGTCGAGGTCTATGAGTGACTCTTTTCATCAGGTGACTGTTTCATATGATGTGTTCTAGAATGTCCACTTATCAGACAAAGTGACTTCAGAACTTCAAACTGAGGTCACTAGGTTTGAAAAGTGAACATTCTGGAACACACACATCAAAGACGTCAAAGCAAACATTATCTGACTAAAAGAAGCTTTATCTTTTTATAATATTCTTTAGATCTAGAATCTTTCATTTTTACCAAACTTAATCTCTCCCTCACGTTCGTGGTTGGAAGTTTGCCTTCAAAGAAGTTTCACCAACCTTATTTATTTATATATTCTTCAAGGGCACGAAACAGAGAAATAAAATGTTATTTTCAAGTGTAATGTTTTCACGGTCACAAGCCTGGACTTGAAGCACAGAAGATGTCACCAGCTCATTTCAAACCTAAAATAAATACACACACTCATCCAGATTTTGTCCAGAAAGGCTGTAAGATTCGATTTAAGATTTGTTTTGATTCTTTTTTCCCCCCTCAAAATATACTGTTGTAGCAGCTGCCACAAGTTCCATCAGATAGCTTGATTTGTTTCCAGGTTTTTTGTCACCATAGCCGTCAACACCATGCCCTCCTGGTCAGCACACCTGCTGCCACTGCAATCAGAAGACTAATCCAAAAGCTGCCCCTGCATTGTCTGTGGCTGACAGAGTAGCTGTCTGTCACCACAGATCTGTGAGGAAAAGCACGTCCCAGTGCCACAAGCACTATGCACGCATTCAGTATTTTGTTGGGGAGCAGGTGAACATGTTTTTATGCTGTTGTTGACGCGCAAACATACAAAGAATTGAATTTGTGCACATCCATTATCGCAGTGTTGTTAGTGCTGTTTGCCTCACAATATGTCCGCATGGCTTTCTTCTCCCTGATCCATGCATGTCAAGTGGATTTGTGAGTGTGAATGATGTCTCTCTATTTTGGAGTTAACAGGGTGTTTTCCTGCCTGCTGACTCCTGTGTACCAGCCAGGTCTAGAGACAAGATTTGTGAAACACTCAGTCCTCACAACAGTTTCTCAGCACAAAAGTCTAAAGGTTATTTCACCAGCTTTCTCAAAAACCCCATTCTATGAGAGAAAAACATGTATTATTAATTTCAGTCAAACCGAATCAGCTTAGGAGCACTAAAATAACCACTGTGTGTATATTTTTGTATGTAACGTGCATGACCATGTCCTCAGTGGCCACTACCCCATGATACCTGTATATACCAACAAACACTAGCCTCAATTATTAAAGGCATTATATGTCAGAGTTTATAGTTAATGTTGATTCAAAGTTGCCCTTTCCTCTCAGTAGTAGTGGTTGAGAGAGCCAGAGAGTGAATCGAGGGAGGGAGCGCCTTTAGTGAGAACAAGGGCATTAAAGAAGAGAAATAAAACCTAATTTTCTGATTGTTTCACTCTTTGCACAACATTATGGGAAAGTTCTAAGTGAATGCAGCCGAAGCACAGCACAGGCACAGCAAGGTCTTTGTGTCTTTATGGTGTAACTCACACTTAATCTCACAGACACACAGACCTGCTGCAGAGCAGAGAGACGAGGCAGCCATGTAACACGGAGTTGCTATGTTTTTACGTTCTACATCCTGCCTCCACACCTTACGCAGGTTGTACCACCAGACAATAACACAGGTTAGTGGCTGGGGGGTAAACACTTACTGACCAAAGGGTCATGCCCTGAAACGCACCGAAAACAGGAAAAGAGAAGAAAATAAGAAAATACAGGCAGAAAGTAGTGTCTCTGCGGGTAAAAACACCACTTCACACTTCTTGTGGGTCAGAAGTGATAACTGAGAGAGATTATGACTCTATACACCTTATTTAAGGAGAATCTTACATTGTGCTTTTAATAACTGGAGAAACAGACCCTTAAAGTGGGCTTTTTATCTCTTTTTTCTGCCAAAGAACTGTGTGGATTACAAAACGCTACCACTTCACCGTCTCTCTAGGGTCCTTCAGTGTATTTTATATCAAATTAGCACTTTCACAGTGAGAGGAATGAAAAGGGAATTAGCTTGTGTTGGCTGGTAATGAAGCATTACAGTAAAATATGCATCGCAGCCAAATTTAAAATACAAAAAAGGAAATCTGCTCTCAATTTTCTGCTCTGTTGCTTTCTGTGTTTCCCTCTTCTAAAATGCGTTCAAGGCAAAGAAGTAGGAAAATCAAATGAGAAAATAATCGGAACAATTCTGTCAAAAAAAAAAAATGATTCAGGTAAAAGGACCCAAATACCGTGAATCCATCCTCTCTTTATGTCATTTATGCAGCAGGGATTTGACTTGAATCTGTTGGTCTGTTGAGGGTTACAGGCTGAAGATGCAGAGCGTGTAGAGGGATTGTGTTCAGGTTAAAAGCCATATTCTCTGATATGAACCATGGCCTGTTACAGACGACCGATTAAAAAGGAAGCGGTCATCTTTTCCTCTAAATTTTCCCTTTGATATTCAAGATGCAGTCATGAACAGCACTCTTTAAGAAGCCAGGTTTCTTTTAAAGTGCGCCTGGTTGATCTCCAAAGTCCAGAATCTCTATATAATGTCAGTTGGACTGTACCTAAGGAAATTTTTACACAGCTAACAAATGGCTGCAATAATTAAGCCTCGATCCTCTCCATTGCTGAATCCCAAGAATGTCAAGAGTGTTTGCGCAGGTATGTGATGATTGGCTTTCCCTTATACGAGGATGAGATCCAGATGTGTTGTATGTCTGCCACCGGAGTGGAACGGGGCACTCCAGCTTTCAGCTGTGGGTACATTATACCTCACACACTCCAGAAGTGTAATGCTCAGTCACTCTAAAATAGTAGTTAATGCCAACACAAACTGGCAGTTAGGAAGGAATCTGACAGCCCGTCTTCTAACAATCATGTGAGATTTGTTTTTCAAAAATAATCTACCATTCATCGGGACCAGTAGGACTGATCCAGCTGCGTTGATTAGGATTTTACACTCAAATACATCTCTTAATGACATCTTTGTTCCTTTTTCATCAACCTTGATGGAATGTCTAATCAAAACTTGGATGCTGGTTAGAGTGTCTTGATTGTCTAGAGCAGGTACTATATGTCATATATTTGGTTTAATAAGGTTCTGCATCCAACAGTTTTAAGATCATATTATTATGATGAAGGAGCAATGTTTGTATATTGACTGAAGAACTAGTTTATTTACTAAAGTCCTGGAGGTAAAACACGTTAACTGTGACACCCAGCTGTGACAGTTAGACAATGCACAATAGACAATATACTGCCTGACATTACCCTAATAACAAAAGAAAGATAATGAAAGGCCATTTCAAACAAAAAAAGGCCATCTTGATGAGAACAATTACCTGGAATCGAGGAAACATAAAGGTCAGGCCATGTCATGAAGTGGTTTCATATTTCTTAGCATGCTGCTCGGCTTCAACTGTTGCAAAAATGATTAACCACCAAGGAACCGAATAAATCTTTTCTCCCAGGCAGTGAGGTGATGTTATGATTAAAGAGTGAAAATAATCTGTAATATATAAACTGTAATAATAAACTGTAATATTTAATTGCACTGAGCAAAACATTAATACTTCATAACCATTTGATCTCTTGACTCAAGAAACATTTGAAACATGAGGCAGTTTATTTACTCACTAGAAAACAGAAAATTTGCTTCATTACATTATGCAATGCCTTTTCCACAGTGAACATGGCAACAGCTCTGCTCAGCTCACAGAAACCATTAGAATATGTTGTAATATTGTTGGTATGCATGTATAACGGTTGCCTTTTTGACTTTGCCTTTTCACATTATCTACACGCAGACACCAAATTGTGAGGATGTTTTGGTTCTCAGGGGACCACACAAAACGAGAACAAAGTATGTTTACCTTTTGCTTTTTGGGTCTGTAAAGAGTTGGCATACTGTAGATGAACGGAGAGGAAAGAATGCATCAGTGCTTTGTCATTTATCACCAGAGCACTAACAACTTTGTAGCTTGAATAGCTTAATGGCTCAATTATTTTAGCAAAATGGTCACCACATGTTTAAAAGTGTGGATACGTTCAATCCAAGGCATTAACTGTGCTGGAATAAATGTTCTGTACTCTGGGAACAAATAATAATGCATGCATACATTGTCAAAGAAAGGAATGAGAGCATAATATCAATCAGCAGAAATGCTTTTTATTTAACTGTTTCATAGTGCATTTGCAAACACATAGTGCTGCGTTGCTTGATTAATTATTTGTTATGCAAACATTTGTTTTGTGTGAGACTAATAGTCAAGAAATATGGCTCCTGTGGAATTTAATCCATACACAATAAAATAAAATACAATAAAAAGAACCATTACAAATAAAGCTGATGTGTCACATTTTACACCATAACTATCAACATAGAAATATTGCTACTAGCTTCAGCAGTTGGCATGAGAGGAAAGTAAAAAAAAAAAAGAATAAAAAAAATAAAAAGTCATGGTAGTAGCTTCATATTTAGTGATGGACAGTGACCCCTGCAGGAGAGATTCCCTCCTGCAGGGGTCTATTACTTTTAATAGACAGATGAGCCTATCAAGGTAATTTGGAAACATAAAATCTATGAATCGGTGAACTACTTTTGTTAATTTTGATTATATTTTTTTGTCAGTGTGGTGAATTCATTGAAGCATTCTGTGTTCTTTTTTCTTCATACCTACAGTAGGAATGTACTTAATTAGTTTCGGAGCTTAGGTACTCCAGAGTATTCCCATGCAAGGTATATGTCTGCCTCACTACATGTCGGAGGCAAACATTGTACTTTTTACAAACAGCTTTAGTTACTCATTACTTTATTACGATTGTTCATATCCTTCCTGTCCAGTGAAAACCTTGCATCTACAGATGAGTATTTAAAATGTTTGTGATAAACTGAAGGATGTGTTCCAGTTAAAGCGTTCCTTTATGGACTTTTTAAGCTAAACAAGGTCTAAAACCACTCGTTGAGACAAAGTAGAAAACGGGGCTGTTTTTCTGAGACAGAAAAAAGTTGAGCAATAAACAGCAATAAAATATATGATGATCGCGTTGGAATGTGATGCATTGCTCTAGATTAAACTACTTACAAGTATAGAGTCTATAAAGTAGTTAAAATGAACTCAACCTTAAATATCTACTGCAGTAAAATGCAACATAGGCTACACATTAATGCAGCAGTAATAGGAATCCCAAAACATCTTATAAAATGGTGGCTTAAATAAATGGCAGGGACCATTTTACTGGACAAGGCACAAATTACTGTTCATACGTTAAGTACATTTTACAGGAAATGTGTCATGACATTGCTCAAAAACTGAAAAGACATTAATAGTAAATGTCCATCCCAAGGCATTGGGCCTTTTAGCCAATAGCTTTATGGAGATATTGACCATGACATTTGGGAACCCCTATGTGCAATACAAATTTATTGACACTTTGCGCAAAGTGACAACTGGCCACAATTAAATTTTCTTCAATCAACTTCATATTGACGTTGTTTACTACTTGGGTCGAGGGGGTCACACTATAAAAAAATTAGCCTTCTAGCAATTTGTATTATGGAGATATTGACCATGACATTTGGGAACCCTGATGTCCAATACAAAGTCATACCCAAATGTCAAACATGTCACTTTGCGCAGGATGACAACTGGTCACAATTAGAACTTCTTCAATCGTCTTCATGTTGACACTGTTTAATCCTTAGGTTGAGAGGGTCACACTATAAAAAATTGAGCCTTCTAGCCCTTTGCATTATGGAGATACTGACCATGACAGTTGGGAACCCTGATGTCCAATACAAGGTCTGGCCTGAACAAAACTACATGACAATATTGAATCTAAGTCATAGCACCACCTACTGGCAACAGGAAGTGGTGCTGTCACCATTGGAGACACATAACTCACCATGAAAGATGAAGCTCTTTTTTGCAAGGTTAATGTTTTATAACTCCCTAAACTTGGCCAACTTGTCAGGAGGAGTGTATTTTGTTGCCTGGTATGGTTCTTGGGTTAAGATGTGGCAAAATGGCTCTATATCAAAATTTTAAAAACTCAGCCCCACAACATTGGACCTGTCCCTATTTTTCAAGTGTGATAAGAGTCCAGGTCTGAAGACTTGTGCAAAATATATTTTTTTTAATCAGACTTATATCGCCATCTACTGGCAACAGGACGTCCAATTAACATCAAATTTACATAGTATATTCTACACACGATATACAGCGACATAACCTGCACTTGATGGGTGCTCACTAGCGCCACATAGTGGACACTGGAGTATGCAAGAAACTGTTATATCTTAACTCCACATCATCAGATCTGTCTCAAATTTCGCGTTTGATAAGAGTCCAGTTCTGAAGACGTGCACAACATTTAAACTAATTCATAGCGCCACCTACTGGCGACGGCGGGTTCTACACATTATATACATATGATGTGCTGTTTTCTTGGTGGGTGTTGTATCAATTATGCTACAACCTCAGCAATGTCAGAGCCGAACATGTCTACGTGCCCACGGTTGTAAAATCCCTTGACTTGTGTCGGGCTGCGAGGGCCCATTCATAGCTGCTTGGAGTTACTAGTTGTTGTTTTTTTTGTATTGTTTGTGGCTTGAAAATACCGAGGCAGCCTATGAACTTCACTCCACTAATCTTTCTTTAGCAACTGAATGGTTCAAATGCAAATTTGTTGGGGATACAGCCACAGGAAGCCGTTCTTCCTTGAACCAATCAAATCCACGGAAGTTCAGCAGGACGGAGTACGCAGAGAAGAGCTGGAGAAGACTCTGCCCTCCAGCATCGATACTGTTTGTAGCTGCATTAGCTCCGTTATCATGTTAGTTGCCCAACCTTGATAGAGCCTCTGGACGCGAAAAGAAGCGCTGAAGATCTGACAGGTTTGTTAAGATACGGACCAACAGTGGAGCCGGTCAACACACTAACATTTTGGATGGATGATAACAGTGGAGATGTGTAATAAGCTACATTGGACACTGGGGACCTACCTGGCTGCCAGTCTATCAACTGACAGCTGTCACCGTACCTAGCTGCTTAGCTAGCTGGCTAGGTGAGCTAGCGGCTAACAAGTGTTTTTTCGTGCTTGTAGACTGGCTAAATCTGAAGCCAGTGCTGCTCTCGGTACAGACCGGAAAGCAGTGAGTTCTGGATGGACATTACATCTTATTATTTTCGCAACAATATCCGACTCCGCCTGCTGTTCAAGTCATGAGCTAACAAGGAGCGAGGGCCAGCCAAATTTTGGATATTTTGGAGTCCAGCTAGTGAGCTAGCATTTAGCTTAAGGTTAGCTAGCTGCATTCATTCAATTACTTAAAACTGCTTTGCGTTAGAAGTACCTCAACTGAGCTGTTTCCGGCCATAATATTTGATACGATACTACTATATTTGGGAAGTGACTGTGCTTAGGACAACATTAAGGGGAAATGAAGAAATTTTTTGATTCTCGTCGGGAGCTGGGAAGCTCCGGGCCTGGTTCCGGAGCCGGCGGAGGAGGCGCTGGGTCCGGCGGCGGTGGCAGCTTCATCGGACGAGTCTTCACCATCGGACGATATCAAGTAACCGTCGAGGAAATAGTCGCAGAAGGTGAATTATGTCTCTTTTTGTAGTTTAGATTAAACACGTCATACAGCCATTAACATTAACCAGATATCAATGAACTTGAATACACACAGCAGCCAAGCCAAGGATGGACAGAGAGACAGTGTAAATAAAGGGCTTTTATTTAGTACAGTTATTATCCAAGACTACTAACGTATCGGTACAGTAGTACTTGTATTGTTTTTATTTATAGGTGAGGTGAGGCAGAAGTAGTGGCCACCCATACTGGAACAAAGCTATTACAGTTTCTGTTTTTACTGTAATGATCACCTAAGGTAGCTCTAAAATGTCAGCCACTGTTTGACTTCATTTAGTTACTTTACAGATTGCCTTGTCCCAGTCACACTGCGGACTGCGAGCTTACCTGTCTATGTAATTATCACTAACATCAAAGCTGAAACTCAAATGTGGCAGACAGTGTATTGGTTAGTCGGTTTTCATCTTAACTTCACTGTGAATTACTGCACTGTTCACCTGAAGGCTGGGAGGACACGGTATGACTGGATAGTCTCCTGTGTGGTAAAAGGACTAATGCCATGCTGAGTCACCTGGTTTTATATTTACAGAGGGAGAGACAAATTAAGTATGAAGTGTGGATGAACACGGTCTTTAGCTGGTTAGGCACATACTCAAAATATGACCTTTTGTTAAGGTAGGGCGTCCATACCAAATTTCAGAAAAACTGGGCCCTGGCTTTTACAAATTAAGACATTGTTGCATTTAGATTTTTTTTTTTCTTGGAACATAACTTTGTCTTTGTAAGCACAGCCAGTTTACCAAAACACGTTTACACCGTCTTCATCATGGAGGTAACAGGTTTCCTGTGGTCATTTGTCTTTGCAAGAGTCTGCTATGCTCTGTTAGCTAAGAGCGCATGTCGATTAATAATATATGAAAAACACTGATTAATTCATCAGGACTATGGATGGGCACCATCTGTTGGCCACAGTGGCTTTATGAATGAGTTAGACATCTAACCTCAGTCCTATCATGACAGGGATTCAGTGAAGTTGTTTATTTCAGACCTACCTTTATACCTGTGGGTGTAACACTAGTAGTTTAGTTATCAGTTCTCAAAAATCTTTGGCCCAAATGCAAATATTCCCTTGAGAGGCGCAGCCCTCACACTGGTAATTGTTACACCTTTATAAACAAGATTTTTCTAGAAATGAAATAAATTCCAAAAGATTATAAATCTCTTACAAATTGCTAGTTGGAATGTTTTTCTACAGATCATATTTTCTTACTCCAGCACTAGACATACTGAATGCAATGTGACTCCCCCAGCGTGGCTACGCCTATTTATTCAGATGGTTTTCGTTGTAGTCCAGGCTATTGGTTTCTGTGTGTTAGTAGGTTGTTCCGTTTGAAGAAGGTATTCCTTTTCTCTTCTTGCTGTCTGTTCTGTCATTGTCCCGTGTAGCTTGAGTTACACAGCTTTCACAATATACAGATAAAAACAGTCTGACTGTTGCTGACTGTTTTTTTTTTAGCTGAATACTCAAAAGGTACATGCTTGTCCATTTCCTTTTTGCAGTTGCGCATTTCGGGTCGGGTGTATGTTAAGATGTAAAGAAACAAAACTGCCTAGAAGAAGTTTGTGTCGACAAGATAGGTTGTTCTGTGTCCATATACAGTTACAGCTCGTAATAGTTGCCATTTCTAGCATTTATATTAATATGACAATCCAACTTGTCATAGCAGTTTTTGCTATTAGGCCATACCATAGATACATGCACTTTTATATATCTGTGTTGTCCATGCAACATGGAGCTCAAGTGAGTTCATTGATAAATAGAAGTCATGCAGTTCCCTAATCACAGACTCGTATAAGCTGCCGTTGCAGTGCTAACCTTTCTGTTTGTAAACAGTGTAGTAGGACGTGCGCAATGGTTCAAAGCCAGGATAGCAGTTATGCAAGTTCCATTAAGATGATGACAAATTGTCTTTATAACCTTTCACTGGGCTTTTCATAGAAGTGCCTAAAGGTGTTTTGTGTGCATTTCCTTGAGCCTGTGCAGTGTGCATGAGCTACTATAATCCTAACTGTGAGTTACGTCAAGGGGCAGCAACTATTTGTAGCTGTACTTAAACTTATTTGGTCACTCTCTCTACTAAGAGCGTAGACCACTGCTACATGTTGTCTAAGAAAGCTGCTAATCCTTCTAATTTACAGGCATCTTAGATTAGACTTTGTGAGACAGCAGGGATTCAGCTGTGTGAACTCTCTGGACCCACACAAACATTCAGTAATCACTCACACAAGTGTTTTGCCAATACCACTTCTGTTAGTGCAGTGATGTGGTGCAGATTTTAACAGGTCAGGGTTGAATTTCCAGTCACCGAAAGTGTCAGTCGTGACGTAAGTGAAAATGTTATGTGTTCTCACCCATGGTGACCCAGCGCTAAATTGTCATATACAGGAGAGAGCACATGGCAAGCCTAATCAGAAATCGTTGCTGACTCTAATAATCTTGTTGTACTTCATTCCTTACTTGTGGATCACCACATTGTATCTCAAGGCAGTCCTAATCAAACCTCAACCATAGTGGTCACATGGCTCTGTCCTTCACTTAGCATGCCAGGTTGATGAGTCAGCCCAGTGCATGGCATTAACACAAGCTGTCAGAGCAAAACTGAAGAACAGAAAAGCAGCAGAATTCAGACATTCATAGTGAAAGCTGTATCTAGAGAGACAAACGAAAGCTGCGGCTAGTTCATGTCCACATATCAAAGATGTCAATTGACTTGGCCTGATCACACAGTTGGAAAAGTGTGATGTTTTAGCCTAAAGTGTAAATTCCGTTTCACCATGGCATTCATCTGTGTGGTTGATGTGGGTTTCAGTTACTAATGGAATAACACAGTCATCTTGTGGTTTTCTTGTTTGTCAGCAACGTTGAGACCAGAGGTGGGATGATGAATTCTCTCACTTCCCGTATCCTGTGTTAGATTCATCCCCTCTTGCATCCTTCCCTTCAGCACATCTGCTGAGTCACACAGCGCTGTTTCAAGCTCCTCTTACCAGTCTGCCAGACAGCTTTTCTTTGCACATTTAGTCTCTCGAAGTACACTTTCCCTGCCTCTTAACCATGATTACATGAATATTTTGGCAGAACCAGTTCCATCAGTCAATCTCATTAACTACCATAATTGAAAAGAGTTGTCAGGCGTCAGGATCAGGTCACAGCTATGATAGATGTTTGGCTTGAAGAGTCTTTCAGAGAAGATTAGATTATGTTGTTTAATTTTCTTGTCAGAATCAATTTATTTGACATACAGTGTATCAGAGTACTTCTTGGTTTGTGCCGAAGGGAAATCTTGTAATATCAAAAGCTGAGTTAGACTATTGTTAAAAGTAAAATTAACTGCTAATTACCAAAGAACAGTGGGTTTCTACAGTCCCAGACACACAGTGGGACAGTTTATTTTGAGGTGGCATTATAAATTAGAAGCTATTCATTGATGTTATGGATTTAGAAATGTCTTGATTTTCTTTCTCCTTTTCTGTCTCTTTTGCCTTGCAGGAGGTTTTGCCATTGTTTTTTTGGTGCGGACTCATCAAGGGGTTCGTTGTGCACTAAAAAGGATGTATGTCAATAATGAGCATGATCTGCAGGTCTGCAAACTTGAAATACAGATAATGGTGAGTAAGATGGACCAGTAATTGACTCCTGATTATTGCTGAATTACTAGAAATGGTCTAGTAGCATTTTAGTGGAATTTACTGCATCAGAAAAACATAGATAGAATAACATAACTGCATTCTGAATAGTCACAGAATTTGTAAATTTTCTAAACTATATGGTTTAAACAAGACATGTAAAAAGCTAGAAACACTGATACTGATGTGAATAGACCCATGCCCAGACATAGGGGTAGTAAAAGAAGTCAGTTCAGGATTTGGAAGTAACTTATGCATTCTTAACATGTGGAATAAATGTTAAAATTGTTGTCTGTCACTTTGGCTTTTAAACTCCTTCCCTACAAAAGAGTCTTTACTGTGAGTGAAGCCAAACAGTTCCAGGAGCCACACCCTGGGTGGCATGACTATCACTGGATTGTTATCATCATTACTTCCAGTAATGACGTAATGAAGATAACAATACTCTTTGATACAAAGTCTGCATCTCTCTCTTTCAGATAAAAATAAACTGCATAGTTACAAGCATGTGTGTATTTTGTTATTTACTTAGCAAACAGATGAAACTTGTATCTCCCATTGTTTGCCGTTGTTGCACTTTCTGTATTTGTTTACACAGAGAGACCTAGTGGGCCACAAAAACATAGTTGGTTTCCTGGACTCGAGCATAACCGCAGTTGGAGCTGGCGATGTGTGGGAGGTCTTAATCTTAATGGACTTCTGTCGAGGTAAATCTGCCTACCCCTTTATTTTCTGTTCTTTTCTGCTCCTCACAACATCCTGTTCTGTTCAAGCACAAACATTTAACTGTTAACAATCTCTGTTACTGAAGCCTCTAGGGAATACAGCAATTCTTTTTGTGTAAACTTAATGATGAATGAAAAAAAGATGACAAAAATGTCTTTATTTGCCACTGGCCAATGTTTCCTAGACTCCAAGATGACCTATTTGTGTTATTTA
>JAPQRN010000027.1:15592107-15628956 GCA_037367275.1 Coranthus polyacanthus
TGTTAGTGTAATACCACACACAGTGTATGATGCAAGCTGTAATAAGCTGGTAATGACCTGTAGTATTACATACAAACATGCTGTGAGTCTGGGCAGCTGCCTGTTTGTTTGACCATGGTATATTTTTATTTTGTTCAGTTTGATGTTGTCATATTAAGTGTTTAAATAGATACAAATCAGAATGTAGATGTCCATAAATGACCGGTAATACCTCTGATCAATCCAGGTGTTTTTTGACAAAACTTCCTGGTGTCTGATTTTATTATAAAAGTGGCTTAAATTGTTACTGTAGTTAAAACTTTACAGAAAGTCTTTTATCTCTAGTTTATTGTCCACACGAGCCCTGTGCCTGTAAGATAGTGTTGTACGTTATAGCAGCTCTTACCCTTTTCATCCTTAGTGTCTCTCTCTCATTGACTGTCCATTACTGAAAATCATGACAAACAAAGGCTAAGTTTGAACCTGGGACTTTCTCACAGTTGGATGTATGGTATTCACATATAGCATCCTGTGGTACAGACCCTCCACCACCACAAAACTGCTTCTCAGGCATCTGCTCTTCTGCAGTCGAAAGCTAAGACTGTTCTTCCAGTTGTCCATGAATCAGCAGCTCTGCATCTGACCCTCATCTCTGAGTCTGCAGCCATTGGTCCTGGAGCTGACCAAGAGGTCGTGGTAACATCCTACTCAAGCTGCTGTCTGCTGCTCTTTGGGCAAAATCAAATCACCTCAAGATTGATTTTTTTCTATTTCTTGGGCTATAGAAAATTAGGAAAGGTCTCATAGAGTATGTGAAATAAGCAAATGGGAATGCCATGTTGAAATAAAGCCTCCCTTCAGTCCTGTCTATATTAGCAAGCCATAGTTTACAAAGCCACTGTACAATTTATGCAGTAGCCAAATATTTTACTGTTGCACTCCTCACTGCTCCTTTCTGCTGTCACTGATTGTCACATACCTGGTCACTGGGATAACTCTGCAGTTTTCTCCTTTGTTTCCAAAGTTGCGGTTTTAGAAGGATTTATAATCTACCTTCTTGTGATCTTTTTTTTTTTTAAATGAATCATGCTTGCTTGTTTTTACTAATCTATGGGCCTTATTTATTTGTAGATTTTTATGCACTAAACAGATGTGTCATCTGCATTTTTCCGAATCCCACTCCAATTTTTTTTCTCCCTACAGACAGCAGGTCAAAACATGCACAAAGTCGGCTCCTTGACACCCCCTTCGTCACCAAAGATGGCCCCTAAGAGCGGCCACAGACGCATCCTGAGCGACGTCACTCACAGCGCTGTTTTTGGGGTCCCAGTGAGCAAGTCCACCCAGCTACTTCAAGCTGCTGCAGCTGAGGCCAGCCTCAACAAGTCCAAGTGAGCAGAATCAGCTACCTCCAGTGATCTGAGGATGAACCGTCCTTTCATGGCACTGAGTGAGCTTAGAAAGGCAATAGACAGTTCATTCATATGAAACAACTCCAAAGGAGAATAAACAACCCTTTTACATCTCAGAGAATCCATCTGAGGAAGAATCACTTGATTCAGGCTGTTTTTACTGATCCTGGAAAAACATTTTTATTCACTGTGCACTTGGAACAGCATTTAGAAAAAGCTTAAGTTTGCTTCATTTTTGTCCCTAGGGCATAAAGCTAGTTAAAGAGCAGCTAGCTATTTTATGTCTAGCTGTTCCTCTTCAAGCTGATGCATTTGCCTTATACTTTAATTGCTTCAGTTATTCTTAATGTTTTTTTTTTGTTTTGTGTTATCTCCATTTCCTTTAGTTTTTATCACCACTGTGTGGTCAACTATATCTCAGCTGTAGCTCGTATTATAAATGAGGCCTCTAGTTCAACATATTTCAGGATGAAGTAAAGGCTTCAATGCACGAATGAATTCTCATACATCAATTGACCAGTATCCACAGACCAAACGCAGATGATCAGGTTTCACCGTGTACTTTTAACCCTGTCCATATCGACACCTCTGAATCTTGTAGATCCGCCAGCACGACTCCTTCTGGCTCCCCCTGCTCGTCCCAGCAAAGTGTTTATCATCCAGGTGACAGTGATGCAGCAGCAGCCCATACTGCAACCAACAGTCAGCCAAGCTGGAATCCTTTTGGGGACGACAACTTCTCTAAGCTAACAGCGGAGGAGCTGCTCAACAAAGACTTTGCAAAGCTTGCAGAGAGTAAGATTAAGTTGTCCTCTGCTTACTTATGCCTGCATTATATGTCGATATATTTAGTATTTGTATGATGTGAAATTAATGTCTGCTTTTCTGTTTTTGCACAGCTGCTGCACCAGGAGAGAAGGTGACAGGCTCAAGTGAAAATCTAATTCCAGGGCTCCAAGCTTTTCCAGGTAATTCTTCTCAATATGTTGTCTCATATCTTGACATACTGTATTTCAAAGGAGGCTTATACATAAAGGAAATTCAGCTTTTGTATGTGTATTTGTATGTTGTGTATTTCCATATGCACATTGTTGAACTGCACATTAGGTATTAGCTTGGCATTTCTCTCAATGTCTAAACGTTCTATGTTGACAGTTCAGCAGGTCTACTGTATTATGCCTGCCTCATGTGTTGCTGTCTTGATTTGTTGTCAAAAGTACGTTGTCTGTATTTTCTACTCCCTTCCATTTTCTTACATCCCATCCATTTTCTTCTTGTGTTCTTCACACTCTCTTGAATCTCTTTTATGTTAATTCCCTCTGCGATATAAAGTTGAGAGATCTGCTGACATTCTGGGTGCAGGTTCAGCGTTGTTGACTGTCCCGGATCCTTTTAATACCCTCCCCCTCTCTGACACCCCAGGTAATTTATTTTTTGTCGTAACATCAAACCACGAGAGCCTTGCTTTTGATTCTGTCAGCCTTGGGCTCTTGAACACATGCATTTTTGAATTTACTTAAGTGATTTCCTGGATATCATACTTCCCAGAGGATTAGGGTTAGTTTATGACTGCTAGTTTTGTGGTTTGGATTTGTACAAGGTGCTATCTTGTTGACATAGCAGGCAGTCTGACAGTGGCCCCTTGTCACTTGCCATGAATAGGGGACATAGCTACAGCTAGATCACATCTCATTTGCAGATCTGTGCTTTGGCTGTTGCTTGGTAACGTGAAGGACAACTTCTTCTTTGTTAATTGGATTGCCTTACTGCTGCAGGGCCCTGCTTACCAACGGCACTAAGAACGAGGGGAAAGTTAAGCGTGCAGTCTTGTTAAAATGATGAGCCAGCCTTTTATGTGCTGCTCAGCTTTTAGCCTTTAGCCCTTTTGGAAGTGCGCTTCTTAGCTGTGTGACCTCCTTTGTGTAGTCGCTGTTTAAGGCCTGAACTGAGAGGATAAAAATGTTGAGGCATTACATAATCAGGGTGTGGTTAATCTTGTCTACCCAGGCTAAGCTGTCGTTTGTATCTCACTCATATAGACTGCACACACAAACACTGTCTGAGTCTTGTTTTGCCAGGTGACTTTACAGCTGCATTTGGGATGAGGATGCTATTATTGGAATTGAGTTAACATATAAGATTCACTATAGTATAGATAGCATTTATGTATCATATTTTTCTCTTTTTCAGTTCTCTGTTTAATTCACTAGGATGCATTAGCTTTTTGACATTGAGGGATTTGTTGAAAAGATTTTTATCAGCATTGGCCTCTTTCCTTTAGTGAAGGGAGCAAAAGGTCACATCTGCTGTGCCATTTTCTGAGCCAACACATTCCTCCTCTAAGACCCCCACCCCATTTTGCCCCATAGCAGTTTCTTGTAAGTATGAGCTGCAGTGAAAAGCATTTAAATGTATCATTACAGCATGGGCCACATGTTAGCCTAATCTAATAAGAAATTAATTTACTAATATTTAATTGCAAGTCTTAAGCATTGCATATGATGAAGATTTTGGCACATGGTGCACAGTCGACTTAATCCAAAATGAGTTGAGATGTTTGCATGTGGACCGACAGCGCAGTGGGACGATTTAGGCCCACTGTGAAGAACTTATTCCTGTGGCTTGTTTGTATACTGGAATGTTTGCAGTTGAATTTGCACTTACAGTAATGTGTGTACAAAAATTCATAGTGATTTCATCCAAACTTATTTTGCATGATAACAGTGATGAAAGCTTCATCCTGTGACTGTCATCATCCTGTTTTTTTGTTCCCTTGTTATACATAATCTGAAAGAGTAGAGGTCACATAGGTAACTTGATCTAGTTTTTTTTTGCTCATAATTTGCAGAAACAAGTTTCCAAAAAAAATCGTACATCGCCTGCCCCTTTCTTAATAACATAACATAATAAGTACAAAACTACAGATGGCCATCCCTTTTTTTGTTCTCCTTTTTCTCTTCACAGATCCCTTAAAAATCCAACAATACATACTCAAATACAATTGTAACAGTCATTTCAACATAAATATTACTTCATTCTAATTCATTAACTATAAAATTTCCCAGTGGTATTGTAATGATGTAATGTTTTCTCTACAATGGCATATCTTTCTTCTGGCTTTTTACTTGTGTACAAAACCCCTTATCGCCTTTTCCTTTCTTTTGCCACCTGTCCATTACTTCCCCATCTTATCTCTCTGGCTCACTCACAGAGAAGCTGATTGAGGGACTGAAGTCCCCTGAACCTTCTCTGCTGCTCCCTGACCTCTTAACCCTGGCTGACCCCTTCAATAGTTCTGCAGAGAGCTCTACTAATGGTACCTGCTCTAGTCTTGTCCCTTGCCTTCCTCTGTCTGCACTGCATGAATCGTTTTTGCCTTCCTTCTCCTCTTTTCTAACACATGGTCATTAAGGCAAAACACCCATCATTAAACGTTTCTTTGTAAAACTGTTCTTTCCTCGTCTTGTCTGTGTAGCAAAGGCAGAGGTGTGTGTGGATTCACTGATTCCTGGTTTGGAAGCTCCCCAGGCTCAGCGACATGCAGGTCAGCCAGAGCTCATCTCTGCCAGCTTACCAGGTTAGCATCCAGAGTAGAAAATCATTCTTTGCAGCAATTTACCAGTAAAGAAGTAAAAGGATATTTTCAGCTTTTTGATCAACCAGCGTAGCATGTTTTTGCTAGGAGTCGACCAATATGCTCTTTTCAAGGCCAAATTAATAGTAATAGAGGGGACCAACTTTTCTCATGCTGCTAGAACTGGAACTACTAATTGAGAATGGTGACAACAGACAGAAAAGGTGGCTGCTTCAGAGCCAAAGTAAATTTAGTCATTTTATTAATTAATTTAATAAATGATAATCATAAAAATGCTGATTAATATACTCAACTGGCCCAATAACTGGTCGACCTCTAGTTTTTACTGTAGGACTTCATCAGGTGAAACGTCAAAAATGTAGTGATAACCTGGTGAACTGTTTTACTAACAAAATTCTGCTCCCAAAGCTAACAATTTTACTTTGACCCCCCCTGTCCTTTTGGCTTTGCTTCACCCTGTCTCAGACTCTCTCACTGGGGATGACTCTCTGCTGGGCTGTGATCTGTTAACTCACACTCCTACTCATGGAAATCAGTCTGTCTCTGCTCTACCTTCCTCCTGCTCCTCTGCTCCTCCTGGCTCCGGCTCTGGATCCTGTCTGGAGGAGCTGCCGCCTGGTCAGACAGCGTCTGGTAAGACCCTCCTCTTTGTAGCACCCACAGTTAGCCATATGTGTCTGCTCGGTGTCTGGGGCAGTAAAACCACCTTAGACCACAGAGCCTCCTCATAGCAGGACAGAAACTGTGACATGTCATATGATAATTGGACGCATTAAACAAGCTGCAGCAGACCCTTGACTCATTTGTAGAAGAGCCAAAAGCCACCTAAAATGCATGGCTTTTAAATACTGTGACTGCCCTGGCTCCATCTGTTTTTAATCTACCTGCGTCCTCCTTTCTTTTTGCTCTTTTCTTTGGCTGAGCTGACTTCTTTTCCCCCTTCCATCACTCCTTCACGTCCTCTTCCTTCACCGCAGACTCTGCTTTCCTCATCTCGTGTGGGGAGAAGGGCAATGATGACGAGTTTGACCCTATTCCCGTGCTCATCTCCAAAAACTCAAATCAAGGTAAGGTTAACAGAAAACTGAGATGAGCACTCACACCTGCTGAAACCCAGACTATGAGCCACCCCTCCTCAGCTCACCACCAGTGCTAATAAATTGCGTAACCCCTCATTAAAAGTAACTGTAGCTTGTGCTGTGACTGCTGATCTTGTATGGGTGTCTTTGTCACATTAAGGCTTTTCATCCCATCAAGCTCTCACATTAGTGAGCGTTGTTCTTTTTTTTTTTTCTAATGTTACACTGCCAGTGATCCTCCGCCTGCAGGTGTTTGGCTCTTTGTAGTTTATCTTCAATGTTAGTCTGGCAGTCCCTTACTCTCTCCCTATAATGATGCAGCTGTATAAAGATGATCCCTGCTCACTCTCTGCCTGTTTGTTTTTCTCTTTCTGCCCGTTCATGCATCTCTCTCCTCTGCCATTATTCCCCCCTCATCCTCATCAAATCCTCGCTCTTAATTTCTCCATACAATCTTTGTTAATATTACTTATTCTTTTGCTTTCACAATCTTCCTCGGCTCTTCCATGTCCATCTCTATCTCTCTCTATCTCTCTCTCTCTTTCTTTCTGGCACGTTTCAGGTGGTCACTCGCGCAGCAACAGTGGCAGTTCAGAGTCCAGCATCCCCAACTTGGCCCGCTCCCTTCTGCTGGTGGATCAGCTCATCGACCTCTAGAGGGGGTGGGAGAGGTCGAAGGGGCAGTGTGCAATCCTAACAATCCTAACGGGGCGGGGGAGGGGTAGAGATGGGGAAGCAGGGGCACTTAATGTAGCACCTTATGAAGTGAAACAGAGGAGCCAGCATAGATTGGTTTAGTCTCTTTTTGTGCCTCCTTGGCCTCAACTCCATCTCTAGTTGCCTGATAAGCTGGTTTCTGTATCTCTGCTGGCCGTTAACATTCCCATGCTGGTTTAAAAAAAAAAAAAAAAAAAAAAATCTTTCATTGATGCTTGAACATATCGTCTGCTTCTGTCCTAGCTACACCATGGTCTCATGCTTTCCTCATACTTGCATTAATATCCCTCATCGAGTGCACTGCCATGGTGACTTTCCTTGTATGCACATTTGAAACTGCTTGATCACAGCTGCATTGTGTTCACTTTGCGTACTTGTTCAGGGTTGAAGCTTTATTTAAATAAGCCACTGTTAGGCATGCTCATTTGTGTCAGGGGTCTGACTAAAGAGTGAGAAGTGGGGGGAAAAAAAAAAATCTGTGGACCTACTAGATAATTTGATGCACTTTCTTATTTCTGAAAGCTTTGAACTTATAATTTCAACAAACGTACACCCTGAGTGAACCCCTGAGAGATGTTTGCACTGATCAGACCACTGTAAACCAAGAATGACCAGTGCAAACAAAATGTCAACCTAGCCTAGAGCAGGTTCCTCTAACTGTAATAATCTAATTTATAGTTGTGCAAGAGGAACTGGCTGTTTTTCAGATTTGTTTGGATATAAACACAGTGGACACATACAGTCTGCACAGTTTTAGAAAGTCAAATCAATATGTTTTCCTCTTCCCAGAAAGATAAGTAATCCTGTTTGTAACTGATGTGTTTTGATTAAGAAATGCAGTTTTAGCTGTTTCTGTTTCTTGTCACGTCATCTACGTGCATGGTATAGTAAATCTGAAATTGTGACAGAAATCCTGTAACTGGGGCAGGATGCTTTTTCTGTTGAATTATCTACAGCATGTGGTCAGAATATTCTTGGTATGTTTCCGATTTATAAGTACACGTTTTTGCGTGTAGATTCATGAACTCACCTACATATCTTGAACCACTGTCAAGATAAGCATAGCAGAAACAAAAGGGAATGAAATTCTACGGCTATAGGAAAGATTTTATTATTATTGTGCTGTTTGCTGCGTGTTGATCTGTTCAGTGAAGACAAGCAGACTGGAAGCAGCGCACCTCTGTTCGAAAGCGGGACGCACGATGTTAGTTTCAGCCCGTTCTGACTATGTACTGACCTAACAAAGCTTTACAAAGAATCGTTTTCTTGTGAGCCTGCGTGGCACATATTCTCCCTCTCCCACTGACATCCTCTCTGTCTTATCGAGTTAACCCATTCCTACCACATACCTTTAGGCCAGTGTGACATTCATTTCAGGCTGAGGAAACACTCCTTTCTCTGTACATAAAATCACTGTTAGGATTTTCTCATTTTGCTCTTGTCAGCACTTGTAAAAGTAGGTTTTTAGTGTGTGATATATAACGGCATTTCATCTATCATGGTATGAATAAATGTGACTATTGATAGTTCTTTAGACTGAATGTATGAACTGAGTATTATTGTGAAATATGTAAAATTTCTAAGGATATAGATAAAGTATTTGTGTATGAAGCTGTATTTAAGAGTGCAAAGATGTTCACCCCTGTTATGTTCAGAGTCCTTTTGTCGTATCTTTCCATTCATCTCAAGCATTCACCTAGTCTAGTGCTTTTGCTATCAATGTCACATGAAACTACATGAAACTAAGTGCTTATGACTTACCTGACTAGGGAGTACTTCTAGCTTTTCGACATACAACTGGGATAGATTTCACCCTCATCTAACACAAAACAGAGCTCATGACGGAGTTCACCTCCTGATCTCTCTAAAGCACCTTCCTTCTCTGATAAGTGTTTTGTGAGAATACCTGTACAAGTTGTATTACATGGACGTCTGTCCTTCCACCAGTTTTACACAGCTGCTACAACTGGCTTCGCATTACATCTTTGATGTAAAAATCCCACCAAGTATTACCTCTGTATTTGGCTTGCCTCTAACCAGGGAAAAATCCACTTCACAGGTGTACTGTAAATCTGTTTAGACTTCATATCAACCTAGATGCTGTATATAAGGTACTGCCTGTCCATTCATATACACGCAGAGCGGTATTATCTGAAAAAGCTATTACAAATGGACTTTTTTTTAAATTTAATGCACAAAACAAAACCGTACCCTGTTGCCATCATGCATTGATTCTTAAACTTCTCTCTTTTTTGGTCATAATTTGCTTCTCCTCCTCAAAGTACTGCATACTGTAAAAAATATAGTCTATAGGCATCAACAATAGTGTAAGAATTAGTCCTGGTAAATAAATCTCTGCTTCTTTTTCATTCTCCATCTAATGTTCGGTTAAATCGTTTGCAATTTTGTGGCTAATCTATGCAATTCTCCAATAATGCTTAATGTTCTTATCAGACACTACAGTACTGTATCCTGTAGGGTTCTAGCCTTGGCCGTAGAGTTTTACTTGTGTTTTTGTGTGAAACCAATTTACTTATTGTGCTGGTTGGGTTGAAATGGTGACAGGTTTAACAATGAACTTTGATTATATCAAAAATCGTTGACACGAGCTGGCAGCAGATGTCAAATCATTATCGAGTGTGTACTTCTATTTTTATGAATTAAGGTTAAAAAGTGATACACTGAATAAAACTCATAAATGTGAATGTAACCTAAGTCTCTTTGGGTCATTTGGTCACGTCATCTGGGTTTCAAATGAAAGAGAGAAAGTGTTTGCGTTCATTCAAAGCTCAATTCTGTAATTTTCATTGTTTCAAGGTTATTTTTTTTCCTCAATAATCTTGGCAAAAACACCTGTGAATCAAAATAGATTGTAGACAGGATATTCTGACCTTGTCGTAGCTGCTATGTCCTTTTCTGTACAGACCTCAATACTAAAGCTTTTAGTTTGTAGTGTCTGTCAGCGTTTTAACCGTGTTATCTAGGCTTTTATTTCTATTTCTTCTCTCTCTTCTTATTGGTTTCTGGTCAACATGACATAAAAATGAATTACTCTGCACTGCTGATATATTACCACTTTTTGTATTAAGACCAGAATCTTTGATAAAGGAGTTTTGGCGATTTTTCTTGTTAGGTTGCCCTTAGACAGTTTGAGTTTATAGATGTTATTTCTCACGTTAACACATGCAAACTCCCTATTTGTTGTTTTGTTTGTTTTGGTCAGCTGACTGATGACCTGTAGCAAATCTTTCAGTTTCAGCTCTGGGCTAAATGATACTGAAAGGGAACCGGGCTGTAGTAGATTCAGACAGATAGATGTTAGTGAGTGCTTAATAATGGCTAATGGCTGCAACTAACATCTTCCTGAGAGCTGCCTGTTAACAGCTGCTGTCGACCCTGCTGAGGTAAGACTGATGTGTCTGATCATCTGTGCAAACCTGTCTGTCTAACTACTCCTCTTTCTGCTGTGAAGGCTCTTTGCCCTTGTTTCCACAGACCTACTGACTCCATCTGAACTCCTCCTACCTTTACACAATAGATCCTAACTCAGTCACACCTGACAGTGTTTCCCCCAACATGAGACATTGTTTTTGGAGGCTGAGGAAAGATGCAGCCGTACTGAAACCGATTTGTGGAAACAAGGTTTTTTGATGTTGTAATGGTACTGCTGGCTAGTCTTGTATGTCTTATGTTGTTCAGAGTAGTATGTGTCTGTATTCTTACTGTTATAGTGCTGTGCTGGTTCTTCACTGTTGGGTTCATTCTCGTTGATATTTCAGTGGCTGCAGGATAGAATATGATGGTATGACATGTAATTGAGGTTTGAATGTCTGCTAGAGAAGCTGGACTTTATATGGCAATGATTCAAGTGAGACAAAGCTTCTTGTCTTTGACTATGTGTACAGTTGGAGTTGTTTTTGTTCATGTCTCATGTCGTTCTCTTTCTCTGCTCTCTTATCCAGATCTGCAAGGGGAAAGTAATGGCTACTCTGTGCTTGTTGAGGGACAAGAGAATGAACCTTCAGATTCTCAAACAACTGAAGGCTGCATGCACTCCAGTGATGAAGACGAGGAGAAGGAACCTAAGAAGGAAGATCAGGATGATGGAGGAGCAATTGAGAGTCATGTAGCAGCCCATGACTGCAGCGGCTCCAGACCTCTGCTGTTAGACTCCGAGGAGGAAGAACCGGAAGAACAGTTAGCCCTCCACTCAACAGCACACTCAAGCACATTGCCGACACAACTTTCTGCTAATTTTCATCAACCTCCTGCGGGCTCTGTAGCTCAGAATCATTCCCAGCACGCACACGAAACAGCAAAGGGGGCAGACGTTGCTGTAGACGTCTTCTCAAAAGCCCCCTTTCGAATTGCACAAGAAGACACAAGTGATGTTTTTGCCAATGCTCCATTTCCACGTGCCCCCCTTGCAGCTCAGCACCCGCTTGATGTATTTGCTCAGGCCCCCTTTGGGAAAAGAAAGGAGGCTACAGGAGTTGCCAGCATGCCTACTCAGCCCAAGACCTCATACCCTCATGCAGCTGTAGCCCCTGAGCAAGGCGTCTTGGGTAATGTTGCCCCGCAGCCGTTCCGCCCACAAGCTCTGGCCAAATATTCCCGACACTTTGAGGGGACTGTGCCCCAACAGCCTGTCGCAGCTCATAGAGTAGTATCAAATGTGAGCAGGCAAGCCGCTGTGGGGTCTGTCCCTGTTGGACCTCTACACTCATGGACCTCAGAAGTGAGCGCTGTAGACCCCTTTGTCTCTGCACCCTTTCACCTCAAAGCCCCGCAAGAAAAGCCCTGAATGACTGAAAAGTGGGGGGTGGGGGGGGCTTCAGCGCCACTGAATTATGCAAACTGTTTCAGGCATTCTGCATGCTGTCACCAGCGCTGCAGCTGGACTGCAGACCTGCATGAATCTCATTCTCAACTGGCTCAACTTAGTTATGATAGTGCGAGGTCATCTTTACACTTGAATGACAACTGACATCATTCCCAGACTCTTAGTTTCTTTTTATTTTTCTCATCATGTCGTCGTCCTCCATCCTTTTGGTACGTTCAAACACAGATCTTGTGGTGGTCAAGCATTTGATTGTTTTCTTGCCTACCTCACCTTCTTTTTTTTGTCAGCGATAAAATATTGCTTAGTGAGGGCGTTTTGTCTGCAGCTCTGTCAGGTTTATTTCCTCTACTTTTCCTCTGCTTTACTGTGAAACTGCGATCTGCCTTGATGACATCTCATTCACTTCAGTTCGTCCTGTATTTTGTTTCCCACAAAGGATGGATTCAGCTGTAACTTCACAGAAGCTTAAAAGACACTAGCACTATTACTTTTCTTCTGTTTGAGTTGGCCTTTAGTTTCTCCTTAATGCTGTTGTGAAATATCTTTCCGAGGATCTGTCACTACATCAGATGGAAGATTTTCCAAACTGCCTTACTGTGATGTGTTCAATGACTATTGCTTTAGGCCATTGTGCCTGACAGTTTGCTTTTAAGCAGATGCTGGATAAAGGCCCACAGGCATTTCAAGGATGAAATTTGACTGTTTTTGTTTCCATCCAAAATGTTTGCCTTTTTGTTATGCATATTATGTTTGTGGTCACTTCTCTGTGTCTGACGAAACGAAAAATCTGCATTTATTCCATGCAGCGTACGATCCTTGTGTAACTAGAAGGACATTATAGTAGCTCCTATTTTATATACATGTAGAAGATCCAGTTTTCATTGTTTCTATTTGATTTATAAGACATGTTTAAAGCCTTACACTTCCAGTAGTAACTTCCATACATCACATCAGACAGCATTCATTGTATCACTTTTGCCTTTTTGCCCTCCTATAAACTGCTGCATTTATATCATTTTATAGCGCTTGCATTTAGCACCAAATACTCTTTGCTGTCTGCAGTATGCACAAACACACCACCACCAACAACACACCAACATATCTGTGCAATTTGATGCATCTCTGTTGTAAACGTTACATGTTTACATTGTAAACTCCACATGTACTAACTGTGACTGAAGCTGACGAACAACTGAAGTGAAAGATCCTGCAAATTCAATAACGCTTTCCTGCAGTCACATAAGTATATCTACAGCTCTTAGCTCAGCAGTTCCAGTCGGGGATTGTAACAGTAGTTTCTTAAAATACAGATCTTGAATGTTCACTGACTGATGACATTCCTTTTGACTTTATTTCCATCACCATTTGGAAATATTTTGTTATGTGCTTTGTAAAATCCTGGAACAGTTTTGGTTACCACGGTGGCACTTTTAAGAAAGGGGATCCAACCTTTTTCAATCCAAAGTTTAATTCATGTATTCCTATGTTGCAATATAAATAATTAGTTTGTTCTTTTCTCATTGAAGTGTACAATCTTCTTTCTTTTCTTTTTGTAACTGTTCACTTTCCTCACCTAATGTGTAAAAATGAAGGTTGCACATTGTCACTGACACAGAGTCAGGGTTCTCTAAGAATGTGTTTTGAATTTAACACAGCTGTAAAATGTATTTCGACCAGTATAGGAACTCTATGGAGGATTTTGACATCTGAGAATACTGTTGGATAAAAAGCACTCGAAATACTTGTCATGCTGCAAAGCCTGCCTTTAAAGTCTATGTTGTAAGTCATAAAAACGATTAAATGAATGTAAATCACAGGGGTTTTTTTTTGCAATTATTTCCATTACACAGTCAGCTGTGGGACATGGCCAAGAGCATCTACACAAACACTCCTCTTTTTATCTACCAGTACTTCATACTTCCACTGCAAGTACTTTTTACTCCTATGCATTTATTAAGTGGACTAAAAGATTCTCTTTATGACTACATCAGTATTTAATAAACTACAACACCAAAGAGTTTATAAAGTAGTTAAAATTAGATCCACCTCAAATTGTTACACCATGGAAATGCTGTTTACACAGTTAACTGTTACTTGAACATAATCCAATATTTTATAATGAGGGAAATTACCTGCACAGTTATAGTTGTTAAGATTGTTATAGTGTGGTATTCAGTAAATGATCTGAATACCACACTATACTTCACTGAAGACACTGCGCACTGTTGGTGATTTATAGATTGATGCTTGAATAAAAGTAATAAATATGACTATCCATTAGTAAAAAAAAGAAAAGAGATTTTCAGCATAAATTGGTGTTATGTTTATCCTCTAGAGGGCGCTAAAACACGACCACGCCGGATGTTCGACGCTGCTGAACATCAAGAAGAAGACGAGGAAAGAAAATATGGCGGTTCCGAGTGGCTGTGGTGTTTCGTAAAATCCGCGCCATTGTCTTGAAAGAATGCTGTAAAAAAAAGTGTTAACTGTTACAGTGCGTATTGTATTTTCATGTATGGTATCTATGAACCACTTTTGTAAAGCGATTTTCATCACCGTGCCTGTTTTAAATGCACGCTAATTTAAGCTATAGCAGACGCTCGCTCGTCCGGTCATTCGCGTTTCGTCTGTTGATTTTATTTCGGCGCTGAACGTGTCTTTCTGTGGTCTTTTGATTTGGACAGGTGACGCTAGGTGTGTTGTCTTTTCCTGAGTACGATGGCTACTCAGAGAGTGCTACCTCAAAGCAAAGAGACTCTGCTGCAAAACTACAACAAGCGACTGAAAGACGACATCAGGTCCATCCTGGACAACTTCACCGAAATTATCAAAACAGCAAAGGTACGGACAGAGTTTATTAGAAGTCCTACTGGAGTCAAAGACAGATCAGGGGAAGTAAATGTAATGTGTAATGTAAATACTGTAATGTGAATAGAGGGTCTTTGCTGGAATTGCCATCAACATACTGCACTGGCAGAGAGAAAAACTACTCAAGTATTAATACTCGAGTACTCAAGTACTGTAAAGAATAAAATACAATTTTGTGCAACAGCTCAGTGGCAAATATTGGAACTTTTTTACTCCACCATTTGTCTGACAGCTTTAGTTACAGGTCACTTTTCAGATTACATTTTTTTTCTGGCGTTCCTTTATGAGTTGAGAAAATTCTCCTCTTTAAACTAAATAAAAGAATTTTTAAAAAAAACTCTTGGATTTGCTGGAAAATTAAAAATTAAGAGATATGTGGTTGTCACAGCGCAGCGACGCTACAAACATATGATGACCCTGCTGTAGATTAAACAGATCAAACAAACAGCAGTAACATGAATCCAAAAAAACACTGATTGGGGTGATTTCACTGCTAGGTGACTATTTTTACTTTTCGTACTTTTGAGTACATGATAATACTTACATACATTTACTCAGGAAAGGTTTTGAATGCAGACCTTTTACTTGTAATGGAGTGTTTTCTCTGTGGTATTACTACTTTTACTTAAGTAAAGGATGTGAATATTTTTCAACTCCAGCATTATTTAAATATCGTCACATTGTTTCCTTTCTTTAGATAGAAGATGAGACACAGGTTTCTCGACCAACGCAAGCCGAGCAGGACCATTATGAGATGCATGTCAGAGCTGCCAACATTGTAAGTATTCAAGGATCTGCAAGACGCAGCATTGTTTTCTTATTTAAAAATAGCTGTCTGTCGCAGGCAGTCGTAGTGTAAGGGTATCTTCAGAACACAACAGTCCTAGTCATTAATTTCTAAATCAGTTTTCCTTCCTGTTGTTGCTTCAACAGGTACGTGCTGGTGAGTCCCTGATGAAGCTGGTGTCCGATCTGAAACAGTTCCTGATTCTGAACGACTTTCCCTCCGTGAACGACGCCATCAGCCTCCAGAACCAGCAGCTCCGCTCACTGCAAGAGGAGTGCGACAAGAAACTCACGTCGCTCCGTGATGAGATCGCCATTGACCTGTATGAGCTAGAGGAAGAATATTACTCCTCCAGGTACAAGTAGGCTCATACTTGCCCCCATCCCACCGCCCCTCTGGTGTCCCATGCCCAGCACCATGTACTGTCTCACCTTTTACTTTCCACCAGAGATCCAGAGGACGGGTTTAGCTCTGCCATTTTCTAAACCTGACAGCTTTAAGGCTAAATTTCTCTCATCTTCATCCGTACATCCAAACTGTACCATTCATCAAGATAATTCATTGCTGATGATCATTTTAATATCGATGGATTTGCACCATACATGATGGAGCTCTTCTGGCTAAGTCCCTCATACCAGTCAGCGACTTCCTTTTTTTAAAATCTTGTTAAGAGACATGACCCTTTTTTTTTTCTTTTTTGGCTCTATGACACGAGTCATGCTTGTCCAAGGTAGCGGGGACTTCGGCTTTTAAAGGATACCGGATCAGTGAATATCAGTCTGGTTACTGTTCTCAGATGTAGAACTAGTTTTTTGGGACATCCAGTGCAGTTTACTGGCATAGCTGGTGACACGGAAATATTTCATGATTCAGAATCGAAGGTATTGATTTATTGGTGATCGGACTTTTGCTTCCCAGGTCCACAGCTTGTAACAGACTTGAGAAATGTTTTTATTGTTCTTTTACATATTTTTACATACACACAAGTACATAAGAGAGAAATAGTTGAATGAAGATTAGGTTATTAAGCTGTACATGTCAATGCAAATGAACGCACTAAGAAGACCAGATAATGTCAGTTTTATCCACAGATGAATTGCTAAAGGTTATTGAGAAATGTTAGGATGTTTCACCACAAAGCCTTTTAGGGAAAGGAAAAACCCTTTTATTAAATGTCCACATTAAAAGAGCTTAAAAAGAATATCTGAAAATATATTTTATAAATATATCATTAATTTAGCATTATTTATATTTGTTTATTTAACTACAAAATAAAAAAACTGAAGCCTTATGTTCTAGAGTTGGAGAATAGACTGTTTGTATAATTGGAACATCATGTCCATTTAGACGCATCTGTTTTTATTTATTCAAACTTCATGTAGTTTCTCAAGGACAATGAGTTTTCTGTAAAAACAGTCACATTTTGGGGGATTCCGTCCTTAAGACCACAAGCAGCTCAAGCTGTAACTGTGCAAGCGCTGTCAATTCAGAATAATTAATAAAATAGAGACAAATCACTGTAGTAGTGTTGTCTGGTTTTTCAGTAAGAAGACACTGAGAAGTGTCTCTGTCCTGTTTGGAGCATGCTGGGTGTGGGCCTTCCTTCCTCACTGCACTCGCTCTGCTTTCTCCTCCATCAGCAACTAACCGCACTTTTTGCTGAAGTCCATAAATCATAAATCCAACTGGTGTCTAGTTAATCAAAAGCCGTTTTATGTGTTGATCCAGGGTTCCAGTTTCCAGTGCTTTTGCATAACTTTCATGCTTGTCTGTTCTATTGTATGCGTGTCTCAATGTGCTCCTGTATGCGTATGACTGTGCTTATTCTGACCTGCTGCTCTCGTCTGCTCCTCTCCTTCTGTGCTGCACTGTGAATCTTTGCCTCCTTCTGGTTTCCGCTCTGCAAAGCTACAGTCTGTGGGACAGCACTGATCTGCCCTTGTGTGAGGCCTACCGGCGGCGGGACAGCTGGGCCTCCCCAGGCAGCAGCTGCAGTTCCACACCAGGTGACCGAGAGGACGTGGATGGGCCTCCCTCGCAGGAGACTAACCCTCAACATCATCTTAACGGACATGGCACTGCCTCTATAGAAAAACCATGAGGAGGAAACTGGACACTGATCGAAACACAGTTTGGATTGTAGCAGTTTAGCTCATTAGTTTCCCTTTGTGCGCTGTGAAATATTGCAGGTCAGGTGCATTTTGTTAATGACTTTGAATCAAATATAACAGGACTAAACACTGGCATTGAGGTTTTCATGTTGCATGAAGAGATAGTGAAGAAAAAAAAGCACTGGGAATTAGTATTGACAAAGAAATTGCAGAATAAGTCACAAACAAATTTATTTAAAACTTACATAAGCTACATTCCCTCCTTTTTTCATACTTAACATGGATTTAGACCTTTACACTGACCAATGATGTGCGACTTTCCAAATTTTGTGTATTTTTGTAGCAATTAAAGTTTTATTGTGTTCCGCTATCAAATTGAGTATGTATTGTGTTGCATTTGTAAAAGTGTGTCATTTATTTTGTTTGTTTTTTACTCAAATTAAATGAGTTCAACTTGATGGTTTTAATGGTTTTTAATAAAAAAAACTGTATTTGTAAAGTCATGAAAGCACAATTCTACAGCTGATGGTGAAATGAAAAGCATGTCTTAAACAAGACTCATTTTTGTTACCGGTTTATCTAATTTTTCAGTTAAACAATCTGGAGCCAAATGAGCAACATGATTTTTTTTCTTCCTAATATTACACATTACGTTGCAAATGTACTGTAGACGAGTAACCACATGGAGCTATTTACAAAGTACAACATTGTCTCCTGAGTTCTCTCACTAAATGTCTTTTGGTGCAGCCAGTCTACAAATTACTTTTATGTCTCATATGGAATAATTCATTCTGGGGAAAAAAAAGGAAAAACATCCAGCTTCCTCAGTATCGTCGATTCATCTTCTTAAACTTCTCATAATGGTAGTCATCAGTGGCCTTTTCGTTGTTTGGACGTTTGCGGAAGTTAGGTGGTGATGATGCTGTGGATATACAAGGGAAAAAGTTAGAAGTCTTACATTATATCTTAATTTTAAGTAATAATATTCTTTTATTGGAAGAATAACCATTACACTATTTTTACATATATAACAGTACCATGCAGTCTAGTGGTATTACTGTAAATGCCTACACTTTACAGAGCAGTGAAATACGGAGTGCAGCCTCTTACTTTCTGGACCAGGTTTCTCAGTGTCACCAACACGCAGCGGCCTTGCTTTGGGCTCTTCTCTGTGTCTGTGGTGCCTTTGTGGTGCATTCACATCCTCATGATAGACTAAGAGAAGACATTTGCATGATTAGCTAACCTTTTAAACTCAACATTTGGAGACGTGCCACCATTTAATATCCATCATTTATTAATGGACAGAACTTACAGCGGTTGTGTTGGACGTAGTTGACGGCGATGTTGGTGGGTACAAATGAAGTGCCGTGATCTTTTTTCTTGTTCCTTTGTTCTGCCAGTAGCTTGGCTTTTGCCTCTTCTGTATAGATAATGTTCTTGATTTTTGCACTGGAAAGGAAATCAGAGAAACACGCTGTCAGAAATGGTGTTTCATCCTTTCTGTAAACTTGATCTGCCATGTTTACAGGTTTAAAGAGAAAAAGAACATTAAGTTAATGTAATTAAATGAAATTAATTTAATCAATTCAGAGTCATTTTCACATACTCAATGCCCAGGTCAACCTCAGGGATCCCACTCAGCATCTGATTGGACAACATTTCCTCCGTCTTCTTGGCAGAGTTGACTCTGATATTCTCCGGCAACTCATACAGATGATCTTCTGCATTCTTCACCTTAACTTTCTGTTCCTCGGCTTCCACCAAGCCTTTCTTCTTTTTCAGCTCTGTCTCAATATATTTCATCCTGTGGAGATAGATCATTATTAAAAGCAGACATTAAAATACTTTATAAGCTGCTGTGTGCAGATGTGTCTAATTAAGTGTATCCTGAACATATATGGATTAGTTATCCATTGATCTTTTGGATTTAGTTGCACCTTTTTTGAAGCATGTTTCTAAAAAAAAACAAAATAAAAAGTGCTGCTGTGTTTAACATACAGCAATCTCAGCTAGGTTTGAGCAGTGTGTGGCCCCCACCAGCACTCTCTGAATGCCAAAGAGAAAATAAGTGTGTTAAAAGTAAAAAAGCACACGTACATGTCTGCATCCTCATCTCTTCTGTTCGTCTCAGCTGAGAAGGAGGTACCGAGGTTGAGGTCTGTCTCATCTTCTGTCCTGCAAGTGGATCACAGGTAATCAAGGTCTTATTAAAGTACACACATTTCCATTTTTTCTAATTACAGACCAATGCATGCAAAATATGTTAACCACGCCACGCCACAAGTCATCTAACCACTTACAGATGTACTTACATGTCCCTGTTCCTGTCTTTGACTTTCTTCATGTCTACAACACCTCCAGTCTTCAGTTTAAAGGGGTCATTCTGAAATTTTTTATTTAATAACACCACACAAAACACGGTCAACTACACGATGTGGTCGATTTAAAAAAATACGTACAATTTAAAAAGGGTCACTTACATCAATTTCAGCTTCTGGTGGCAGTTTCTCCCCTACCAACAAGGCGGTCACACTAAACAAGGGCAAATATGGATATTAATGCGTAGCTAATGTATTGTTTTTGCGTCGGAGAATTTGCTAATACCATGCTACTTTACCTGACTCCGTTTTGTCTTCTACGCAAACTCTGAAGCTCTTTGGCCTCTTCCACTTTTGATCTAAAGAAGACATACACATAAATTAGACCGTATACACAAAGACAATAAAACCAAATACAGTACTATCGATCCCGCCAGTTAGAAGGTGATTTTTTTTTCTTCATTTCGGTACACTCGGTAAGCTAACGCTAAGCTAACGTTACTGAAGACTTTACCTTACTTCTGCGGTTGTCTCATCCTCCTCCGCGTCGTCGGACGAGTCCTTTCTCCTCCTAAAATTTTTGCCACACGGCATTTTTGTTGGAATTTTAAACTTTAATTGTTGTCGCGACAAAAGCAGACGGCGAGACGCCCAGATATCGGGGGACGACTTAAACAAACGTACAATAATAGTCCGTCACTACCGCAAGCACGACTAGCGTTACACGATTTCCGGTTTGTTTAAGTAACCATAACAAACATGGCGACTTACAGACAGGTCGGCAGGTTGGTGGGTATTGCAGCGAGACTTTCACGTCCGTAAGTTTGTCTATTTTACCATTAGTACAGTTCGATGTTGAGTCTTTTTGCCTTTTAAGGCTTGTGCTAATGGCGTTTTTTTTTTAATGCTAAAGGCCGCTGCCGGTCGCTATGAGCGGCTAACGTTAGTTAACGCGAGGCAAGTTGTTTTGTGACGCAGGTTAACGGAGCTGTCAGAGCGGCGCGGTCGACTGTGACTACAATAAAATAACAAGTAAATAGTAAGACAGTAAATACATCTATCCAAGTTTAATCCAATTTGGTACGCAAATTAGCTAAATAAATGGGTTGACGTCCCTTTCCACCGCGTAGAGATTCACGCGGATTTGGGCTGGATCTGGTAACTTTGCTACCTCGGCTTACTGTATCCCCACGGGAAAATGATCCCCCACCGTGATGTTAACCAGTGTTTCTGAATCAAACGAACGTAAACCGCGTTTACTAGAAGACAGACAGTGTTACATCATTCTTAGGCTATTCTTACACGGGGCTCTTGGCTATTGCGCGCTGTTACCAAAGACAGTAGTTGTCATGTGTTGCGCGTTAACGTTTTTGTTCTGTCCCAGTAAAACGTGACAGTGCACGAGCTGTGTTATGCACACATATTTCCTCATGTTCTCCTATAAGAAACTCATTATGAATTCTACGTCTTATACTCAACTAAATATCATAGTGTACTCTTGTAGTATGTATTGCATATATATACCCAGTGGTGGAAGAGGTATTCAGATCTCTAAGTAAAAGTACTACTGTGCCTTACTGTAAGTAAAAACATGTAAATATTATCAGATAAATCTTCTTAAAGTGTGAAAGTATGAAGTAGTCGCTTTGCAGTAAAATGGTCCCTCAGTCAGTGTTTTACCATTATTATTTTATTTATTTATTTATTTTTCTGGGGGGTTAATATTGCTGCATTCATGCATGTGTTGCATTTACTGCTGTAGCTCAGGTTCGCCTCAGGTTCATCTCATTTTAACTACATATACGTTGAGTAGTTTAATCTACTCCAGTGCATCATGTTCTATAAAATCACCGGATGTTTGCAGCATTGCTCTCCTGTGAGAACCATGTATCTAAAAACACTCAACGTTTCATGGGGAAAAAAAGCTGTTTTCATCTTTGTGACAGCGTATTTTCCAGCTAATCCGAGAGGGCAAATGACCGCAGAAAGACATGTTCAGTGTTGTAACAATGACAGCAGACAAAATGCAAATGACCTAACGATTGAGCATCTATTATAGCGTAAATTAGCATGCTTTTAAAACAGAAACAGAGATTAAAAAAAAAAAAAAATCAGATGACAGTGACAATGCATTTTCCAGCCAGTCCAAGAGGGTTGTTAAAGAGTTTATTTAATTTAAGGAAGATAATTTTCTCAACCCATAAAGGAACAGTTCCCTTAATCCTCCTTCCTTCCTTATTCACTGGACAGGAAAGGGATGGAAAACTGTAATCTGAAAAAAGTAATAGTAAATAAAGTTGTTAGACAAATGTAGATCAATACAGATGTACAATATTTGCCTTTGAGATGTAGAGGAGTAGAAGTATAGAGTTGTATAAAATGGAAATACTCAAGTAAAGTACAAGTACCTCAAATTTGTACTTAACTACAGTACCTGAGTAAAAGTACTTCTTACTGCACCACTATTTACTAAACCAATTTATATCACGATAGGACTCTGGAAAAAAAATTACACATTAACACTGCACAAGAAGATTTTTCATAGACTAGTCTTTGAAAAACCTTTTTTACCATGTTTTTCATACACTGTTATTCACATTTTCTTCTGGTAGAAAGGAGGAAATACCATTGACTTGCACATGCACTGAATATCCTACTTTTTAGCAACATAAATTTGTAACGGTGTTGTTTTTGTTGACGTTTATATTTGAATCTCTCTTTTATATGTGCTTTCTCAGTCTTGCCAGACATGGATATATGGGCACTGGATTGCACTGGCCTTCACATAACACAGGAATCACAGGCAGTTTGCCGCAAAACCCCCACTGGGTTATTCCTGGTTTGTATTCCTGCAGAAACTATGCGACTGTTAAGCCTTGGAAAAATTGTGATAAATTGATCATTTTTACATTCTTGTTCTTCCGCTGTGTCTTTACAGGAAGAACCATGTTCGTGCAGACACAGGACACACCAAATCCAAACAGTCTAAAGTTTCTGCCTGGTCGCACAGTTCTTGAAGTAGGAACTATGAATTTTGCTGGCCCTCGTGATGCATTCTGCTCACCATTAGCCAGGTATGTGACTCCTTTAATACAAGGTTACAGTACAGAGAATAATGGGCAGTGTTTATCATTGATATCCACACAGGTTTGGCTCTGTTCCACTGTTACACATCCAAATGGAATGAAGATATTATTATTATAGCATTAATCAAGGTTGTGTTTGCAAGCCACTGTGAAGATTTATTCTTATTATTCTATTCTCTATTCTTAAACTCTATTTTTAGTCATATGAGCATGTAAGAAAAAATAAATGGTTTGTCTTCATAAATTCAAGACTTGTGAAACAATGATAGACCAGTAAGACTTTATTAAATCTGCAGCAGACAGTAACCTTGTTGTCCTGGTTTTCATACATCTTGGCCTTTGTATGTTTTTGTTGTTTCCAGCCCTTTACAACTAAGTAAATTGTAGAAGATTAAATGATAACTGTTCTAAACGGCAAATAGCTGCATCTGCTTTGCGATACATACTGTATTTAGGAGAATATAAACAATAGTGTTACCTTACCTTTGTAGACAAGATTCATTCATAATTAAGTTGTGATAATGTTGCTGCAATGTGACACTTGCATCACGTCTGTAGTATTACATTTCTCTAAAGTATGAAGTATATTATATACGTGTTATGCACATAATTTCCAATATGTACGCTGATATTTTCTATTTATGTATTCACTTGAGGCAGAATAACCATTACTGTGTGTTTCTGTATTTTTTCTCTATCTTTAGGCAGCTCTTCAGGATTGATGGTGTCAAGAGCGTCTTCCTAGGCCCTGATTTTATCACCATAACAAGGGTAAGTACTGTTCATGAAGAAACGCAGCGTCCCACATTGTAATGTAATTGTTTTTGAAGAGCTGTTTTCTTTCTCTTCCTATTTAGTCCGATGCTAATGTGGAATGGAAGGTAATCAAGCCCGATGTGTTTGCTGCCATTATGGACTTTTTCACATCAGGACTTCCTGTGGTCAATGAGGACAGCAAACCCAGTGAAGATACCGGTACGATATCAGGCTGTTAAACAGACAGAAAAAGGTGGGGGAAGATGTCTGTGAATGCTAACATATCGCCATGTTTCATTTCAGCACCATCAGATGATGATGATGAAGTAGTTGCTATGATCAAAGAGCTGCTGGACACTCGAATAAGGTATAGCCGCTGTTTGTAGATACTCTTAATTTTCTGTTTTCATGGGTTTGTATGTTTTCCACAGCGTGATGCTCTCTTTGCCCAGGCCCACAGTGCAGGAGGATGGAGGTGATGTAGTGTATCGGGGGTTTGAGGACGGCATTGTCAAACTGAAACTACAGGGCTCCTGCACCAGTTGTCCCAGTTCCATTATTACATTGAAGAATGGCATCCAAAACATGCTCCAGTTTTACGTCCCAGAAGTTGAATCAGTGGAGCAGGTTTGTATTTGTATTTCTACTGGACACTGTAAATATGCTGCTGAGTTTTGTTACAGTGGTGTAGACTTGCTCTGTGGGACTTGTTTGTGATATTTTGTTTTCAGATGTTGCGAGAAATGTTCTGGTTCATAGTGGTTTTTGGGGAAAAAAAAAAAATATGATCACAGTAACTAAATTGTTTTTTTTCTACAGGTGAAGGATGAAGAAGAAAAGGCTGCTCAAATCTGAATTACAATGTAACTAGAACCACATCTACACATTCCTCCTTCCCCCATGGCCGCCTCCTTTACTGCAAGCCATTGCTGCAATATGAGCAGCTTGATGATGTGGATCATAGTTGTGTGAGAGAAGTCACGATCAAGCCAGATGCTATGCAGATATTATGAGTGATTTTTGATAGCTTTTTTTCTGTACTCCCAACAGTATTGCAGAATACACTTTGAAGACTTAAAAAACTGATGTCTGTAGAGCTGAAATAAGTTGTCTTTATCATTTAATACTGTTCCACATTTCCTAAATAACACATCACAACTGCTTTTAGGTATAAAACACACACTGTATGTATATAAATAAAGTGTAATGGAATTATTTTATCTCTGTCTGTGCCTCTACTTGAATACTACCTTTACATTTCAACTTAAAAACCTAGGGCCCCATCCCAGTACACACAATCACTGCGCTACCTGACTGACAAAAAAATCATCAGCTCTGCACAATTTTCTTCTTGTTTTTGCAGTTTTATGTCAATCGTCATCCATTGAGTTGCATTCATTTTTTTTTTTTTATTTAGGCACCGGTGGAGGAGACAAGCTGACAAGTGAATTCTTGTCCTTTCAGATTAAATGATACAACGGCAAGTTGGAAGTAAGATAAGCTTTACTTAAAATGCTATTTATGAAATATTTAAGAATAAACGCTGCGGGATTAGTTATTTTTTCTGCTGACTAGTAACATAAAGGTGGGTGGGTAATGCTGGAGGATCCTGCTTGTATATATATATTCCTCTATGTTCTACTGTACATTCATCCACGGTTGGCAGGGAGCACAGGCCGGTCATTGTACGGTGATGTTGGTATTTTTCGTGGGCTGGATGGAAGCGGCAGAGCAGGATGTACTGGCTGGTCTTTTAGGTCTTACCCACGGATCTGCATCCTGATGCCACGTCAGAACTGCCTGCGTCGGTAGGTGCAACTTGACCGGCAGGCACCTCGACCAATCAAATGGCGCCATGGAGTACGGCAGTTGGCTCTGATTCAGTGAAATCAGAAAGGGGCGAAGCTTACTTGACAGGCGTTCCCCAGCTACCCGAGTAGCTGAAACTGGCAGTCAAACAGTAAACATGTGTGGTGAGTACTAAAGAAAACTTACGTTTATAGGATTCACCGGCAAATGTATCTTAGCCCGCTTTACGAGATGACCAAAGAATACGTATCTGAATGACCGATAGCATCATTAGTTTCAGTGTGAGGGCGCAAGTCTGTTGAAATTAGCGGAAGGTGGCTATCCTGAGTTAGCGAACGTGAGCTACCGCTGCTGATGCTGTTAGCTTGTTAAATGAAAATTAGCCATGAATGAATTTGACTAACTATACATGCCGTTTGTGTGACTTGTGATTTAAAGTATCTAACGACCACTCTGTCGCTGAAAGGTAGCTGTCAGAGCGGCTCTGTTACCGGGTGTCTTCCTGCTAACGCCTGATAGCTAACGTGGTTTGAGGTGACATTACGCCCACTGCGTACGATAACTTTAAACCTTTCCTGTTGATTGTTGACCAAAATGTTGCGCCAGCTGAGGGTTAATATTGAAGCGACGGTTTCAGGATCAGATAACGTGATTCTCTGAAATACAGGGGACAGAGACGCAATACGTTGGTAGGGACACTGCTGGTATAGCGCCGTCATAAACCTAGAAACTCTCCTCAACAAAGGACTCTGAAAGTAATTTCTGTCATTTTAGGAAATGTTACTGATGTGGTCTCCTAGTATCTGTGGTATCCGCCAGTGTCACATTTTCTGTCTTCCTCCCTCACATACTTGTGCCTGATAAATGTCACTCCTGTTTCTCATCACTGTCGCTACAATCTATGAGGACACCCACCAGACCAGATAGACCCGTTTATAATAATAGAACATCAAGACAAAGGCTTTTCTAATTATATCTGCTATGACAGCAATGTGTGGCTTTCACATTGATTTTAATCCAGTTTGACCAACTGTGGGTGTCTTGTTATTTTACCCTCTTGCTGCAGCTCTTCCCCTTGGTGTTTTGGCCCCAACTCCCATCACCTGCTCCTCTGAATGAATGCTCTGTTGAATCCTGCTTTCCATTTGCATCTATCTGTCAAGGCTTTGCTATGTTACAGGGCTAAACTGTATGCCTCCCTTTTGGCCATTAAAGGTGACATTGTCAGTGTGAGTTATTGGCTGGATAGTAATTGGGCTTGCTGTGAATGCCAAATATTTGCCGGCAGAACTGATGCTTATTAGTGCTTTTTGTTGATAAAATGCTCAACTGTTGATTTATGTTGGCTGTCATTGCAGCATATTAGTCCTTAAGTTGATTGTGTAAGCGTACTCAAACAAATCTTGGTATAATCTACACAGTGACAGTGTAAACAAAGATAAAACATAGAGTTTAGAGCTGATTGTCATGGGCAGTAGCAGTTGTGTAAGAGTATCCCAGACTAAGACAAAACTAAAACACTGTGATTGTTGCTGTCTTTCCCGAGGCAGGAGGTATCAGTTTGTGAAATGCCACCTCTATAGATACACTCCCTTTGTTTTTGAACGTGAAAGGACAGCTCTATAGATTTGAAACCAGACACAATATCTTGATTTTCCAGTGCTGCAACCTCCATTTGTATTTTGTTCCTCAGGCATTAGAGGTTTTTGTGTTTTGTTTTGGGGGGGATTATGTCATCATCGTCCCATTTGGAGAATGTGTTGCGTTTCTCAGGATTTTAGGAGGCAGCATGACATAGTAACTGTTATGCAAGGATAGTTATAATTTCACAAGTTGCAGTGTATGATCTTTTCATGTGTTTGTTTTACAGAGCCATTTAACAGAAGCAGTTACATTTTGTATTTTGTAGCCTCATCATTATCACTTTTTCCCCTCCTCAGGAATCTTTGCCTATCTCAACTACCATGTGCCAAGGACTCGCCGTGAGATCCTTGAGATCCTCCTCAAAGGCCTGCGACGCCTGGAGTACCGCGGCTATGATTCAGCTGGTGAGGGAGATTGAAAAGATTCCAATGTGATAGTCTGCACTGTTATCAGGCTCCTTTCCTTCACTGTCTGCCTAAACAAAACACATTTGTGATAATCCTCTTTCCACTTAGATTTGTTTCTATTCTAAGAAACGCCTATTGCACCGTTTGTCGATCCTGGAGTCCTCTCTGGCTTCCTGAAATGTTTTTAGTTTGTTTTGTTGGTATTTTTTTTGTTTGTTTTTTCTTACTCAAACAGACTCAAAGGACAGCGGGTGTTGCATATTATACAGATTCTAAAGCTCCTTGCAGCAAATTTGTGATATTGAGCGATGTAAATGAAAAAGCAAGACTAATTCTCTCAGTTAATTATTGAACAGGCATTACCATGCTGAGTAACACCTAACCACACTAATGGGGCTAATTTACTGAATGTTAATTCCATTTGCATTTCATTAGGACTTCAGAGTACTATGTGGTGCTAACTTTAATGGAGCAGCAGCATTTAATCATTATCTTCTAACCTCACATTCATTTAGCAATGTTTTGCTTTTGTCAGGTGTGGGTATTGATGGCGGCAATGGCAAAGAGTGGGAGTCAAATGCCAAGTCTATCCAACTGATCAAGCAGCGTGGAAAAGTGAAGGCTCTTGATGAGGAGATCCACAGTAAGAAGTTATTCAAATACCACAAGGCGGCAAGTCTTTGATAGGTTATCCTGTATTTTGTGCTACAATTAGAATAGTGATTTTTGCTGTTTGTTTCTGACCCACAGAACAGCAGGATATTGATCTGGATGTGGAGTTTGATGTTCACCTCGGCATTGCACACACCCGCTGGGCTACCCATGGTGTACCAAGCCCAGTCAACAGCCATCCACACAGATCTGACAAGACCAACGGTAAGTTATGTTGACAGTAGATTATTACAGGACAAAGGAATAAAATATTTAATAAAAGTAGAAAACTGTTTAAGCTTTTGGTATCTGAAGTTGGTCATTGTTACTTGCAGAGTTCATCGTCATTCACAATGGAATTATCACCAACTACAAAGACCTGAGGAAATTCCTGGTGAGCAGATGTTCATGGTTTTCTCTGTAAGTCTTTTATGTCAGTACCTCATACATGACTGGACTTGCTCTCTTGCACCATTTCCACAGGAGAGCAAAGGCTATGAGTTTGAGTCAGAGACTGATACAGAGAGCATCGCCAAGCTGGTGAAGTACATGTACGACAACAGGGAGAATGATGATATCAGTTTTGCAACACTGGTTGAACGGGTGACCCAGCAGCTGGTAAGTGCTTGTTCATGCGCACCACTGCTCCTGAAGTTATTAGCAGACAAAGGAGTCTGTCTGATATGTTTTGTCTTCTACCTGACAGGAAGGAGCTTTTGCTTTGGTCTTCAAGAGTGTCCATTACCCTGGCGAGGCAGTTGGCACTAGGTACACTAAAACTTGTGCTGTTAAACTGTTGTTATTGTAGAGCTACGTATTTTTGATGGGCAAAACACCTGGAAATGTTTTCCTTACATTACCTAAATTATCAACATTAGAACATTAACACCTTTGTTTAAAATGTAGACACTGTTAGGGTTTGAGATTGTGAAAAGTAAAGTGTGTTCCCATTTTTTGTTTGTTTGCAGGAGGGGAAGTCCTTTGCTGATGGGAGTGCGGAGTGATCACAAGCTGTCCACAGATCATATTCCAGTGCTCTACCGCTCCTGTAAGTGGAGAGTGTCCCTTTTTTTAAGTCTAATTTGTCCACATGTGTTTGGATCAGTCTGACTGAGGCACAATTTCTTTCATTTCATAGCCACTAAAGATAAGAAGAGCTGCAGTGCTCTTCCAAGGACGGACCAGGACACCTGCCTTTTCCCTGTGGATGAGAAAGCAGTGGAGTACTACTTTGCTTCCGACGCCAGGTGAGCATGATTCTGTGTTGTTCTAGACATTGTTAACTGTATCTTGAAGTTTAGTTTGAGTTTGTTTGTGTTTTCCTATGTAGCGTAATAATATGATGTGATGTTTTTCGTCATGACAGTGCAGTGATTGAGCACACGAACCGGGTGATCTTCCTGGAGGATGACGACGTGGCTGCTGTGATGGACGGACGGCTGTCCATCCACAGGATAAAGCGCACAGCCGGAGACTACCCAGCCCGCGCCATCCAGACTCTGCAGATGGAGCTCCAGCAGATCATGAAGGGTGAGTGGGAGGTCAGACTGTAGCCTACCTTTGTGCTGTTCTCACTTTATTCTATGTCCCATCACCACATTTGCATATAAATCACTGGTCCCTTGCCATGTCATTTTGTGCAAAACCATGTTATTATTGCGTAAATCTCAAACGGAGATGGTCTGGTTTGTGCAGCTTTTAACCTGCAGCCTTGAGGCCATCCTTTTCATCATTCAGATAGTTACAACTTTATGGGATCATTCATACCCTCAGGGGACTCACTGTCAGTCTCGTTACTCTGGAACTTCAGGAATTTAGATTTAATCCCCCTCACATTGCCTCTGTCTAGGGCTGTCACAATCATTTAATTTTAATCGGTGGCACTAATTCTCCACTCAGGTGCCATTAAACCGTAGTAGAAGAAGGGGATGCAACTAGATGAGCACCATTCAAAGCTCAAACGGTGGAAAATGACACAGGATTGGTGATAGGAATATGGAATTGCTGTTCATTTCATTTTTATACAGTTGGATGGAAATGATTATGACTATAATGCAAAATAATAATAAGAAGAATGAACCGGTATCACTTCATTTTTATGTTGTTCCGCCCACACACGTTGCGCAATGCTGTTATTGATTGGCTGGAGGTAGAAACTTGCTGCCCAAAGCTTGATAACAAGAAACATCCCAAATACAGCAAAACAAAGGGGACAATAGAAAATAGAGGTAGAGGGCAGGGACTCTGCAGGTAAATACACCACACACTAAGGGAGGGTCAATTTTATTTTCTCCTATTTTATCATTATTCTATTGTTCTAGATCTAACGGCTGCATCTGGTCCCCAGTGGACTACTTCAGCAAGTTTCATTTTTAAGCGTTTTGAATGTTGTTGATTATCTGCTGACCCCGAAAACCCCCTCACTCGTGTCCTAAGTCACTAAGTCTTCCACAAACATTGGGAAAAAATCTATAAAACAGACAGCACCTAAGCCCTATGAAAACCTAGGGAAAGCCCTTGACTGTATGTTTAGTATTATTGTCAGTGTCTTTAAATGCCTTTCTTAAAATGTAAAACAAAACAATAGAAAGTCTATCCTGCTAACTCTTCCTCAGTAATCCAGCAGAGGGCAGTGGTAAACTGATGTTGGCTGGACTCAACATTCCTTTGTGGTCCTGTCATTACTCAGCCTCTCTCCCCTGTCTCCCTTTCTGGAGCCATTCTGCTGAATAACCTAATTCGTATGACCCAAATTGCTGTCAGAGGCAGGGTGAAAAAAGAAGCGCTCGCATATTTTACTGTCACAGTATGTTATTGATATAAAAACATTATCTCCCTGATGCCTAATGTTTAATTTAGTTTAAGAGATGAAGTACCCTGTACGACAAAATATGTTAAAAACATTACAAAACCTACTGAGAGGCAGTAACTCCCTATGTTTCCAAGAAAGCTTGGTTATCAGTTAAACACTGTAAAGAAGTTTCTTGCTCCTCCAGGAGGCTGTGGTTTGCATTTTCAGGAGCTTAATGTGTGTCAACAAGACCTTTTCAGACGGCCTCATGTGGGCTCACACTTTATAAAAAAGTCCATCCCCTGTATTCTTAAGATGCATTTACAGTTTTATTAGTGTTGGAAATGGTCCTCTGACTCCTGAGCCTCCCATTACAGGCAACTACAGTTCCTTCATGCAGAAAGAGATCTTTGAGCAGCCAGAGTCTGTGGTCAACACCATGAGAGGAAGAGTCAACTTCGACAACAACACAGGTTGGAGAATCTTGTAACTGTAAAAAAAACAACAATGAATCTTATTTTTCTTTGTACATTTTGCTCAAACATGTTCGGCTGTCTTCATCTCGGCATTTCTAAACACATAAAAAGAATGATTTCTAATGCCTACACATAACTGTATTGGTAAAAAAAAAATCGTAGTTTTAAACCCGGTGCTCTAAAGTTTAGGGCTCTTTCTACTCACTGTGCTTGAATATATGTCAGTTACATATATGTTAAATCACAGAACATGCAAAACTGCCTTGTCAGTGGTGTTATGTTAAAACATTCTTTCTCGGTGCTCTTTGTGGCTCTTTTTAATGGGACAAAAATGATGGAGCAGGATGATTGATTGGCTGTTTGGTCTGCTTTGCAGTGACACTGGGTGGACTGAAGGATCATATCAAAGAGATTCAGAGGTGTCGACGCCTTATCCTTATTGCTTGTGGCACCAGTTATCATGCTGGTGTAGCGGTAAGTAGCTCCTAATCAAGTGCTGCTTCTTCTTTTTTTGAAGATGAACATCATGGAAACACATCTGGTTTGTTATGTGATGTCTGTATTGTGGACACAGGTGTAAGCTTTGTGCGCTGGCGCATTCCCTGCTCTCATTTAAACTGGCTTGTGTAACAGACTGATGCTAAGCAGTGCTCTGTTGCTCTCCCAGACCCGCCAGGTCCTAGAGGAGCTAACTGAGCTGCCTGTCATGGTGGAGCTGGCCAGTGACTTCCTGGATAGGAACACACCGGTATTCCGAGACGACGTCTGCTTCTTTATCAGCCAGTCAGGTGGGAAGGCCGGTGTCTCCTGGACTTGATTCAGTGCACATTCCCCATTCATCTCCCACTTTCCATCCTCAGAAACTATTCTGCTTCTTCCTTATTTATCTTGTATCAAACTGTCAAGTCAAACTTTTGCTGTATTGAGTTTTCTGTACCTAAACAACTGTTTCACATCAGCAATTTCCTAACAAACGAATAAATCAGCATCGTGCTTCATTTTACTGTTAGAACTGTTGCATAGCACAAACTCATATGTTTTCAATTAATGTCAAACCTCTAGGGGAGACTGCTGACAGCCTCATGGCTCTGCGCTACTGTAAGGAGAGAGGAGCTCTGACTGTGGGCATCACCAACACAGTGGGTAGCTCCATCTCCAGGGAGACTGACTGTGGAGTCCACATCAATGCAGGCCCTGAGATCGGAGTAGCAAGCACCAAGGTGAGCCCACGCAATTTGAGTTGAAGTCCCCCTCCACTCAAAAATGATATCCTTAATCTTTGAGTTTAATTGTGAATTCTCACAATGATGTCTGTAATGAAGCCGCCACTGCTCCTACACTGAAAATTGACTTTTAGAAGAACAGGTAACAGTTAAACTTTTGAAATGAACAATTGCATTCAGAGACCCTGGAGGAGATGTTTTTCACTTTTTTAACATGTGTGAACACTTTGTGTAACGGCACAAAGTGTAACGGCATTCATAGACTGTACACAGTCTATAGGACAGTCAAGTTTTCTGTGCTTTGTGACCCTGTGATGCTGAGCTTGATACTGTACACCATTTTGTTGCATCATCTCATTAAATGAACTCTACGCCCACTGACACTGAATGAAACCCAGATGAAAACTCCATTGTGTGTCTGGTTCCGCCTCTTGGACGCTGACATTTTTTTCCACTCTGTACCCACGGAGAGTTTAAGAAGCCTGATATTCTCATCCCAACTCATGTAAAGTCAGGCTCCGTGCTCCCCCTCCCCCAGTCCACCTATCGTAACCAAAAGGATTTGCCAGTTGGGATTTTGGAACAAAACAGAGAAGTAGAAGAGCCCCAGTCCCAGCTAGCGAGCACAGAGAGACGAGGGAGAGGGAGTGGAGCAGGTCCCTCCCTGGCCCGGCCCTTCGTCTTGGCTCAGCGTCTCCTGTGCTGCTCCAAAGCCCAAGAGCACGCCTCAGAGACGCCATCATTTACTGCTTGGCTGGCTGGGCCACACACCCACACCCAGCACGACCAAATGCTGCAGAACCTAGCTCATCAACTCACTGGAGAACATATATCGCACCCAACTGCAAAATGACTCGTTCCAAATTAATCCACATGCCCTTTTTTTGGTTTGTGTAATGCTAATTTGAGCTTTTTTTCACTGGAAGAGAAAATGCTCCCTTCTCCAATTCCTATGATCATAATCAAGATTTATGGAATTTTTTTTTTCTCTTTTCCAAAGCTTGAGTCAAAATATTTTGATGCTATCCTTTCATCGTTTTTATAAATTACAGTATGTATTGGGATTTCATAAGGTACATATTTGTTTGACGGGGAGGGTAACAGTTGGCATGTTCTGCAAGAAACACACTTCATAGCACTATAGAGTTGATGACGTTAACCCAGAAAAACACCACAGTTTACTCTGTGGATTAAATATGTTGCCACATCTTAGTCGAGTTCTGAGGCAGTGTGGTTAGCGTGCTGTCAGGGAAAAAAAAAACAACAGTGTAAAGGTTTTACAGTTATTTTCTTGGCCTTACACACTGGCATTTCAGACTCCAGAGGGTCCCATGAAACGACTTGGCTTCACTTGAACGCTGATTAAATCTCCCAAATGGGCATGGAAGACCTCCAAACGTGCCCGAAGATGAAGAAACAGAAAGAGAGTGGGCGGCAATGACGAGGCATCGAGCCTCACATGTGCCTGTGGCTGTCAGCAGCAGTGACATTTTCATAATGATCAGAGAATAGGCCCTCTGATGGGATGTTGTGTTTTGCAGGATGAGCAGCACTAGTTTGACTGAGCTGCATGCATTTTAATGCTGCTTGGCATGTACTTAAACCCTGCTCTCCTTCATTTTCTCATCTGGTGCAGATTATTAGTTGGAGACAATGTTCACTGCTCTATGGTTTTAGTTTTGTGTTGCAAAATAGAAAATCATCCAGATCCTTAGTGTTCATGTCACATTAAGGGAATGTTGTGACAGAGTGTTTTTAATTAATACATGTGTTATCCAGGTACAAACATTGTATGGCTGTTTCTTTATGATGAAGATCAAATAGGACAAATTGACCTAAATAAGAGGATTTAGATTCTATTGGTGATCTAACACAGATGATGTCCCTTGTTATCATTTTTTCCTGTCTAGCTTCGCCACCTCACTACAGTGCTGCTAACATTAATAACACATATGCTCTTATGTGCTCTGCAGGCCTACACCAGCCAGTTTGTGGCCCTGATCATGTTTGCACTGTTGATGTGTGATGACAGGATTTCCATGCAGCCCAGACGCCGCGAGATAATCCAGGGCCTGCGAGTGCTTCCAGGTAAAATTCAAGACAGAAGTATACAGCTGCAGCCAGGGAAATCCTGATCACATGTTAGATTAGAATGTATACGAATAAGAATTGCACTAAGATCAAAGATCAAGTACATCCAAAGCCTGTTTCGTTTTTTGTTGTTTGTTCAAACAAGCTTTTTGGAAGGAGAAGCAAAGTGATGTGAGAGATCACAAGAAAATAGAGAAAGCAGGCGGAGCAGAGGGAGCTGCTGGCTGTAGGCCCTCGCATGCTTCTTGGGATCTAAAGCATATGATGGCATGTCCCTAATGGTAAACTAATGAGCAATGTCTGGCCGGTCTTCTGCTCCCTGTCCAAAATGATGAGGCTGTCCAGTGCAGGTTCCAGCATGTGACAGCAGCAGAATGTTTACACAGTATTTTAAAGCCTGGTTGCTCCAGAGTATCCATGTTTAAAAAGAAAAACTCTTTCTAAAAAAAAAAAAAATATTTTTCTTTATGTTATGCCTATATTAGATCTGATTAAGGAGGTTCTTAGTTTGGATGATGAGATCCAGAAACTGGCAACAGAGCTGTACCAGCAGAAGAGTGTACTGATCATGGGCAGAGGCTACCATTATGCGACCTGTCTGGAAGGAGCTCTGGTAAGAAAAAAAAACAAAAAAACTTCCTATTAACAGCTTCCATAACGATTCACTTCTACATTCATGAATAATTTGATAAACCTGTTCTTCATCTTTCTTGTGTAGAAAATCAAGGAAATCACATACATGCACTCTGAGGGCATCCTGGCCGGAGAGCTGAAGCACGGTCCGCTGGCCCTCGTGGATAAACTCATGCCGGTCATCATGATCATCATGAGAGACCACACTTACACCAAATGTCAGAACGCCCTGCAGCAGGTTGTTGCCCGCCAGGTAAGATCTATGCAAACACACACTCAAAGTTAAAGAGTAACTAAACCCAGAGTTTTGGCTGAAGTGCCTCTAACCTGGAATGTGCACAGCTGGGAGGGGGCTAAGACACACCCAGTCACACACAAAACCTCACATAATAAACACACATACCAGCAAACTGATTAGCTATGGTTGTTGTTAGAATGGATCGACTGGAGGGATATTCTACTTCACTGTGACTGATTGTTTTGTTATTTTGTATGTCGAAATCTTAACTTAAAAACCTTAACCTACTAGCAATTAAAGCTGTCAGATAAATATAGTGAAGTAAAAGGTCAAATATTTTCCTCTGAAATGTAGTGGGGAATATTTGACAGTTTCACAGCAGGTTCCACCAACCATTAGCAAGGTTATCTAGGTCAGCAAACAGCTGTTTAAAATCACTAAATAAAAAAATAACTCGCTATCAAATTTACACTAAAATAATTTATACTTGATCCACTCGTCAGTAATCCTCCTCCCCACAGTCTGCAGAGTCAGGAGATGACAACAATACGTAGGAATTCAAATGCTTTGCAAGAAATTGCCAAATTTTGGACCTGAATCGATCAACAACAACACTACTAAATGCCTATATACCTTGGTTTTCAGCTGAAAAATAGTGGTTTGGAGGTTTAGTTACTCTTTAACCAAATTCTAACCATTATTATGATTGAGCCTAATGTCATTGCAGCAATTAGTGTATTAAGATGCATCGTTCATGTACAGTGGAGGTAGACAGTTTAAAAACCACAATTTATTAGATTTTACATTATGTCTTTGGCTTCATATAAAATGTTTTAAACCCTGAACATTTGGAGACCAAAGCACATTTCATATGTTAGGTTAATTTTCACAGTCCTGTCTGTGCCACACCTTTTGATCCTTCACCTCAATAAATACAAGGGTGGGGTGGGTGCGTAGCCTGACATCATAGCTGCTAGTAATCTGTAGCAGATGTGGACTGCAGAGGTGTGAAAGTTAATTGAGTCGGAGAAAAGTAGTTTTTGTTTTTTAGATTGATTGATTTTTTTTTTTGATTTTTTTTTTTGCAACTCATAACAGGATCCAGGCTCTCATTGACAGATTATGTGCTTTGAGTTTAAAGCCTTTTGTTAATTTGCAGGGCCGTCCAATTGTAGTCTGCGACAAAGATGATTACGAGACCGTCAAGAATTCCAGCCGCACCATCAAAGTGCCTCACTGCGTGGACTGCCTGCAGGGCATCCTGAGCGTCATCCCTCTGCAGCTGCTGTCCTTCCACCTGGCTGTCCTCCGAGGTTACGATGTGAGTACTTA
>JAPQRN010000027.1:15629056-15642223 GCA_037367275.1 Coranthus polyacanthus
ACTTACTGATATTGGTAATCAATTACTGATAATCCTTGAGTTTTCTGCCAGTGGAGATTTATTACCTCAGTTCTTATTTCAGAAACCAACATTGTGCTGTACTTTCTGTATCTCAAGTCCAGCATTTCCACTGTTTTTTTCATCTGTGGCCATTATTATGTCCGGTGTCTAAGATTTAGGGGGATTTAGGAGGATCTAATTCGAGAAATGGAATATAATATTCATAATTATGTTTTCATTAGTGTATAATCACACAAAAATGAGAATCGTTGTGTTTTCGTTACCTTAGAATGAGTCGTTTATATCTACAGAAGGAGCAGGTCGATGTTCAGAACAGACTTCCTCTTCTACTTTTTTTTTTTCCCTTTTTAATTTTACAGATTTTTATAGAAGGAGGCATCCAGGTGAATGACCATCACTGACCATGCTCAGTTAATATCCCTGTAACTAAAAAGCTGAGATCGAACTGGCTCAAACAAAGGTTTTTGTGGGGTTTTTTTGTTTTGTTTTGTTTTGTTTTGTTTTGTTTGCAGCCACCGTAGGCAAGGGATGGGGGTTAGTCAGTCGGTTGAAATCTTCAACTTCACAGCTAGATGCCACTAAATATCACACACTGAAGTTTTAAAAGTTAAAAATTACTTAATATCAGCAGCACAAAAGGAAAACATAAGGTTTAGACCTTTTGAGAGAATTTTCAAAGTTGAGAAACAGTGCAAACTGAATATAAGGGTGATGGCTTTTTACAAGCAGTGTAGTTTAGGCCCAGTCGTCTGGCACTGCTCTCTTGGACTGCTTTACAGGCAGATGCACAGAGACCTACTGCCAAAATTAAACAACAAGCAGTGTTTATATGTGCAGATCATATCCCACAGAATACTGCGCTCAAAGTGATACTGTGATTAGGACAAGGCCGTTAACATATCTGGTGCTGCCACGTCAAAAAGATTTTATAGATATAAAAACTTAATGTGTGTAGTTCAGCGCAAACAAAAAGCCATGTTGGCAACAATTACAAAGTATTGCTGTAATCAGAATCATTGTTTAATTCTCCAGTTTTACAGGTAGCTTACTGTTAAAAGAACTTTGGTCCTTTAGGATGTAAACGTCTTCTCTGAAGCACAGCACGAAACTACTACTTTAAGAGCACCTCACTTCAGAGAGACGTCCTGACAGCAGCGCCCAGTCAGCTCTTGTTTTTAAGTAACAATTCACATCCGTGCCAAATTGCTGTTCTGACAGAGAAGCAAACATTTATGTGGACACAAATCCATCGCACGCCCACTCTCCAGTTTTTTGTCGTCGCCGTTTTTTTTATAAAGCCCGGCCAAATATGTCGAGACTTGGTGATGGGAAACATTCTGGAAGATAATGTGAGAGCAGCAGGTTTTTGTTAAGATTTTGTGAAATCACACTTCAAAGTTTTGACAGTTTGGCATATGTCAGCAGCAGAAGCTCTGTATTACTTCTAGTCCATTCATAAGCTGTCGTTTGTCATATGGTAAATGGACTCCTCTGTTTGAATACAGGTGGACTGTCCAAGAAACCTGGCCAAGTCTGTGACGGTGGAATGAGCCGCACCATTCATCACCCAACAAAAGCGTGGCGGGCACATATTCAAACACATGTACAGACATCAGGGGAGCGTCTGTATGAAGATACCAAGAGAAGACGATGTCCTGTTTATGTGTCTTGTGTCATGGCTCTGTTAAGGCAATCTTTTCCTCAGCAGTCGTGTATCTCACTGTTGCATATTATCTGTATCTCACTGTCTGTTTTCTCAGAAACGTTAGATTATTATCGTTGCTATTGTTAAAGAAATAGTTTTGTCTGTGGTGGCAAGGTCTGGGCTGGCACTGACATTCTGTAAACCTGTAACAACTGACAGAACTGTACCGAGCTACGGTCATTTGAATGATTCACATCTCTGCTCAGAATACTAGAGCATACCCTGTATGTTTATGTGAGCTGATTAGACGCACTGGGAGCTTTTCGGAGCTCATTTTAAAGCCATTGATCGATAGAAGTTTGATTTTTAAATGCCTTACTGGCTCATTTTCTTTAGTGCAATGATTTCTATTGTAGATATTTTTCTTTGGCAGCTAATCATTAGAAGTGTCTTTCCTCCACAGCAAACGACAGTCTTAAGTCATTCCAAGCCACAGATCACTAGTTCTTCATAACCGCAGCACCGTAAAGCATTTTATCTGCCGGTTTTCAATCTGCCTCTCTTTGTGACTTTCTTGTAAGTGAAGGCTGTTTACTGGAGTAGCATCTGAAGCGAGTGATCTAGACATCACAGCAAAGCTCATGAATATTGTACACTGTTGTAAATGTGTCTTTGCGTAGCTCGTTTCAATATACAAAGTGTGCTAAACACACTGTTTACGTTACAGACTCTGGCCTTGGTCAACAAGAATACATCTTGTTTACGGAAAACCTACACCAGAGTACTTTGTTTTTGTTACATACACTTTTTTTTTTTTGGTACACCATCCTCTTAGCTCTTACTTAGTGATTTTTTTTATTTTTATTTGTTGCATTGGCCTGTTGCCTGAAGAAGGAGATCTTATCGCTAAAATCTCGTCTCCATCCGAGGATAAACTGAAGTAATTCAACTCAGATGAAGTTTCTTACCTGAAGTAGAAGTTGCACAGATTTGCCAGCCCACACCTTGCCACCATGACTGCTGCATTTGCAATATCGGGACCATTTCTATCTATCTTTCTTTGTTTTTTTTTGTTTTTTTTTAAATTAAGGTATTTTATATTATTTGAAGTTACTGACTTAAAATGTGAATGTTACACTCAATTTCAATTATCCTGTCAAACCAAAACTATCTACAATGGCTTTGGCAGTTGTAAACCAAAACATATTTTATATGTTATGTAAATCCTATCTTTTTTTTCTTTTTTTTTTTTTAAACCAAACATTACTGATGCTGGTAGATTGTGTGGCGTGAAGACACTTCGAGGCCTAAGGCGTTTACTTAGCAAGTCAGATGCCAGCTATGCGTGTATGTGTGATCCCAAATGTTTAAAAGCCAAGAAAAGAGTGAGGCTGTAAACATACGGTTGTGTAGTGAAGAAACGGAGCTGCTTGACGTGTTTTAGGTTTATATTTATCTTGCTTTTTCAATCAAGCCTTCAGGTTTTGTTTTTTTTTTTTTTTTGGTTCTTCCCCCAACATTGCACCTATTCTGAGCCAGTCGAAGGGTTGAAAACTGGACGTTACAGGTACTTTTATAACCTACATAAACAAACAGGTTTTGGTTTCTTAAACTGAGGCATTGACATGGAGGCTGCACTATAATCTTAGAAACATCTTTTCAAAGCTGTTGGGATACTGAGGGAATGGAGCACTAATTACTAGTGGAAATGATGCAATAAAGTGTCAATACTTATCTTTTTACGTGTCTGAGCTCATTCGAATGGAAGGTGCAGTAATAGTTTCACAGATTAAAACCATCCCTGATATATTTACAATGATGCCACACAGGCCTGATTTTTATTCATTTTATTAAAAGAAAATAAACATTTGGAATACAGTAGGAGTAAAAAAAAAAATATTAAAGAGTTTAAATATTTCTCTGGTAAGCCGACTTTGTGGATGCCAGTCAGCTGAGGTTTAGGTTTATTACGTGCAAAGACACATCAGACTCAGAGGCCGCTCAGGGGCGACGACGGATCCCAAAAGACGCCCGGTCCACACGCAGGGAAATCAGTCACGGCCCGGGGTGGTCAGTACTGGTCTGATGCATTCACATGAAGTCACAGTGGCGGAGACAAGTCGGTGTAATGTTCCCCGCGCAGAGCCCACAGAGTCGGCATTCCCAGACGGAAGAGACTCGAGGACGATCGTCCAAACGCACAGCAAATATCGGCGGAGCGCAAGCACCGCACGAAACACCGACGTCGCGGACCTGAGCCGCGCGAAGCCGCTCTGGCGTCCGCGTCTGTCCACATCCTCCCGCGAGAACATCGCCCTCGCTAACGTCGCCCTGAGAAACGCGTTCAGCTTCAGCGTGGCTGAGAGGGACGACGCCAAACTGCAGGTGACGGCGAGCGCGCCTTTCAGAAGGATTTCGTTGCACTCGCTGACCACAACAACTGCTTCACACGCAGCCGCGGAGCAATTACCGAAAAGGGCCGCGGCTCTTAAAACCCACAGCCTCCACTCTCCGACAACGGGGAGCATTGTGGGTAGGGGGCTTCCGTCCAAATAAGTATTTCTGGTGGCGGTGGAGTCCCTCAGTGTGTGCATACAAACCAGTGGCTCGCAGCTGCTTTAGTCGAGGTGTCTGATTGTGAATAAGTATTAACACGTGCGACTGTTTCGCCAATTAGGCTTAAATGGACTTAAACATAACCTGCGACGGATGGCAGCTTGTGACATTTATTCTCTTTCGTGACAACACAGGTGTGGATAATAACATTAACAATGACTCTATTGTACATGAGAGTCCAGTGAGTGCGTCTTACTCGTTGTGTCTGGTGGCCACATTTTTTTTTTTTTTTTTCCAACACTGGCTCTGTTAATGCAATCTTTTCCTCGTCGGTTGTGTAATCTCTTGTGTGTGTGTGTGTTTTCACAGAAACCTTTGGGGATATCATCATATTACCGGTGGGGTGTGTGAACCACTAACGTATTTCCTTTCAAAAAAAAAAAAATATATATATAACACGGTGACTTTTGCGCTAATAAAAACATCTGTGTCGATTTTAATGACGGGTTCAAATTCCCATTTAACCTGCAAGTTGCTCTTTAAATAATTATTTTTCTAACGATGTCTACTGTGCCAGACTGGAGACAATTGGTGATTTGTCAGATTTCTTTCTCTTCTAATTAAATTTGACATGAATCGTTTCCATAAACACATTACTTAGAATAACGCCGATCTTTGCATAGATGCGGGACGGGTCTGCGTGGTATTTCTTATTAGATTTGTTAATCCGTTTACGGTTGTACATGTTAGGCGTCTGCGCCGTAATGGTTTCGACGAAGTGGAAACAAAATCTGGCGAAAGACTCCAAACACATCTTGCGCGGAGTTTTGCTGACACGGGGGAAACTCACAGCAAACAGCCGAGTATAAAATGTCCCCTTTTTGCGTTCTCTCTGCGACTTAAAAGTGACAAGAGAAAAGCTCAAGTCCTAATGACAGTCACGTTTCGTGTTTGCGAGTGGGTCAGAAGCTGAAAACTCTGAATTCCACTCCGTCCTGTCCGCTGTCCCCCAAATTATGCCACGACCGATTAGCACCAGCACGCCTTTCCTGCAGCCTGTCCACATTTCCTGAGGATTAGATGGTGTCTAATATTTTCCAAGATAGATCACTTCATTCGTGCATGTGACATAATTCAACATATGAACATCTGGAAGTAGTTAACTACGCTCTGCATATCTTTTCTCCTTTTTTTTTTTTTTTTTTTCCAACACAGACTGAGCTTGTTGAGAGGGAGTGTGTGAACTCAGTGAACGCAGTGGCATCGATAAAAATAGAACATTCAATCAGAGCTTATTTTCATATATTTGCTCGCATTGCGTGTGAGGGACACGAAAGGCCGATTCTGGGGAAGGAGGAGCACTGGCTGTTGAGATGTGGGGATGAACCGTGGCTTAAGCAACGCCTTTAAAGGGTCACCTGCAGATGTTTTTACAGGCTGTCGATGAAGCTCAGAGAGTAATGTTTCAGTGGCTGTTTTCACTTTGTCAGGAGGTAAGTCACGGCAGTTAATAAAAAAGGGCAAAGACTTTACCCAAATGTATGTTCTTAATACTTTCTTTTAAAAAGACAGACCTAGGTGTCCACATGCTATATTGGTGAAAGGTTTTCTACTGTACTGTCTGTGTGACATACTTGTCCCTGTATGATGCTCTTTCTGATCTCTAAAGATGGGCTCGCAATCTGCACTGCATTCTGTTGAGACTCAAGAACAGACATGTATTCACGTTACATTTGATCTACGCTGAACTTTCTGAAACCCATGTACATCATGCTTTCATCTTCTGCGCCTCCAGGCATTTTGTGCAATAAACCGACTTGTTTTGTTAACTGCAAACTAAGATAGGTGTGTCTGCTGCGAGGCAAGAACAATCCAGAAACAATTACTGTACATAGAGAGACAAGAGAACGATACAGGCCTGAGTAGTTGGTCATGACAGTGACAGGATCCGGTGGCTCTGTTATGCTGTGGCGGCGTTTTGCTGACCTGGTTCGAGTCTGCGTGTCTCATTAAAGGGAAAGGTCACTGCAAATCAGTACAAAGCTGTGCTGAGCGATCGCCTTTACCCTATGACGAAACATGTCTGTCCTGGTGGGACTGGTCCCCAGTCTGGCAATGCGTCCATCCACAGGCACTGAATGGTTTGATGAAAAGGAAAATGTTGTGAATTCATCTCAACCAAACTGAACGCCTATGGTGGTTTTGTACTGAGGTGTTAGACAGCGCTCTCCTCCGTCAAAACACCAAATGAGGGGAATATCTTTTGGAAGAATGGTGTTCATTCTTCACAGATTTGCAGAATCAATACCAAAGCGCTTTGGATCCGTTCTGGCTGCCTGTGGTTCTGACCCGTTTTCTTCAACTCGTCACCCGTCTGTATATCAAAATGACTGTTCACATAAAAGCCACTTACAAAGCTTATCCCTGATTCTGGCTTTATTTTTTTAATTCGGTTTTTATTTTTTACAAAATCACAATAGAGCATGTATGCAACAATGACACCTGCAGTCATGGTGGTCACATCAGTTTGAATAACAGATATTTTAGTGTCTTATTCCCAATTTGTTCACCTGATGTGCAAATAAAGTAGGCTAAAACTGACTCATCTTAGACTGCTTGTATATGGTAAACATTTCAAGGACATAAGTCACACAATGTTATTTCATATTCTGCATTATTGTTACACATTACATTACATGTACATTACAAAGACGCTTACTCAATGTGTGCTTGTCAGCAACGACTGGTTTTGTAACCCAAAATGTGAAACTCAGAAAATGTAGTCAACTATTTAGCAATTAAAATACAAATAAAGGATGTATTTATGTTGCGTAAAACAATATAGAAATGTAAAAACACATATAGAAACTGACTCCAACACTATTGCATGCAATTTGTTCAACATTCATGAGTACAAAAACAGGGGCATACCTCAAAATCATCCATTTTGCTGTGTTTAGGACATATGTGATGTGCAGATTTTGTATTTCTTATCAGGATAGATAGGAACATTTAGCATTAGAATCATTTTGAGCTTTTTGGGGGTTTTAACATTATCGGCAGATCCATCATTACAAGCTGCTGTTCCTCTGCTCGGTCAAGATTCATTCAGGTTTTATCCAGACTGGTGTGGTCATGAAAAGGACGGCAGGGCTTGAAGCAGCTCCAGGACGATGAAGAAATATGTTTTTTTTACTGGCCTGCGTGACCTCATCTATAGGGAATGTCTGTGAAATTCAAGCATCAGAGCAATTGCACTGTTGGGCTAGATGTATACAAAAGTCACTGTAGACAAATAGCTGAAAATCAGGTCCTCGCTGCTCCACTTCACAATGCAGAAAGGCCACAGCCCACTGACCGTGGCCGAGGCACTCACATGTCCTCGCTTGTAAGTTCAATCAAGGATGGTCATGCGCTGATCACTGGTGAAACTCTGTTTAACCTTTTTTCAACCCTGTGAGGCTCTCTCCCATCTGCTGCCAGATTTCTACTGGCCGGGGCGCGGCGGTGGACGAGCAGGTGGCGGGGCTCGTCCAGGAGGGGGTCCCTGGGGTAGAGGGGGCAAGGAGCCGGTGGGGGACGCTGGAGGTGGAGGGGTTGCGGGTGGTGCAGGTATGAGCAGGGTGGTTGGGGGAAGAGCACGAGTGGGAGGCGGGGTGTAAGGGGGAGGCGTGGCGGGAGGGGAGGGCGTGCTGGAGGTCGGGGGAGGAGTTGGAGGAAGAGGTGGGAGGGTGGAGGAGAACGACAGGGTGGATGGAGAGCTGCTAGGAGTCGGTGGAAGGGTGCCCTGTGGAGGAGGCGGACTCTTGGTCTGGGGGTTGTAGATGGGTGATGGGTGGTGGTTGTAGTTCGGGTAGCGGGGAGGTGGAGACTTGATGCGGGTAAAGTTCATGCATCTGCCCTGAAATGAGAAACAGAGCAGACTTTAGAGGGACACGGTGAAGATTTTACAAACATCAAGTGACTTCAGAGTTATTATGGTTAAGTAAAAGCTGTGAAAGCTATTTTTGTCAATAAAAAAAAAAAAACTACAATGAACCACGCAACGCAATGTAAAACGAAATACAATTGCGGGTAAATTCAGCTTTTTCTTCCTCAATGTTAATGGTTTGTGGTCTACGACAATAAAAGAGCTTTGCATAATATGGGACCTTTAATAAACAATGGTTTTGTCAAAAAAATCAAGGCTGAAAAACTAAATAAAAACGAAATCTAGCCAATTCCTCAAAATAAAAACAACAATAAAACTATGGTAAAAACTAACTACAACGAAACTGAAATCAAAAACTAAACTGAAAGACTAACTAAAACTAAAACTTAACTAAAATACCTAAACTTTGACAACTCTAAGTAAGATGTTGTTGTTCCACCTACAGTAAATGTATTTAAATATAAAAGTTTGTCAGTCACTTTAGATTTCTTTTTACACTCTTCACAACTTAATTATAAAACTTTTTATTTATATATTCAGTGGTATTTTAACTTGATAATAATGTTGTACACAGTGTAGCTGCTGGGCTTTACGCCAGTGGAAAAGAAACCACTTGGCTCCGACTGAATGTTGGCCGCGCATCCAGACCAACTATAAAATATATTTAAAAAATGTTTTTTGACATTTTCTGTAATGTGAAGTAGGATGCAGCATCCCACTTGTCAGTCATATTCCGACAAGTCAACCGAATGTTGATATTTTTTCGGCTCGTGTTTGTTTTGTATCATTATTTCGTATTTAATTTGCGAAAAAATTTCAGCTGTACAACATCGAATCCCCGATTTAATAACGGGCTTTAATGCGTAATTCTCTACTCAGCTGCACTAGTTAACCTGCCTCCGTCCCTCCCTGATTCAACCCACAGTGAGGTCATGCTGTCTGTCTCTTCCAGACGAGTTACACCCCTGGAGCAGCTGCACCGAGGGGATCAGGGAGTTTCAATGCTCTGATAAAAGATGACAGCACAGCACAAACCTCTCATTAACCAGCAGGGCAAAATGATCTCGGAAACTAAACCGTGCAAATCGATGCATGTCAGCTATGGCAAAAATGTCAAAAGAAGCCAACCTGTTTCCATTCAGTACCTGAAGTTAAATTAAGGTATATAAAAAAACATAATAACACTGATTAAAGTATATAGCATCAACTACTTTAAGGTGTCTCATATTGAGTCTTTAACCCCTGTCTTGTGGCCTGTGTTGGTTTAGGGTCAAAGCTAAGTCACCTTACGAGAACCTGATGTGATTTTTTAGTTTTTTCAGACGGTGGATTGAAGCCAGTAGGATTGAATGGCCTCCTCCCTCCCACCACGCTGTTCATTTAGGGGAAGTTATAAAAGCAAGGCTTTGACAAGAGACTTCTAATTGCAACCAGAACAAGTTTGTTTACTACCAATCATGAAGGATACTGCAGCCCAATCCTTTTTTCTGCACTAATGAAGAGGCTTTTAGTGAGAAGGACCCGCTTGTACATTTCTAATTATGGAGCTGTGTTTGCTGTACTCTGCTTTCTCTACTAAAAGTGTAATTAAATCTTCTGATTATAATTTTAATGCTGGTGAGGAAATTGAGCTGCTCCATATCCTCTTTTACTAATCTACAGCTTTACCTTTAAATAAACCTTTGACTTTATTGTAGGAACACATTAACAACACATCTTTCAAACAGAAAACCAGTGATCTTGTACGCAGTGATAAAACACACCACATAAAATATCACATTAAAACAGAGGTAGCATTATTATAAACGTCTAAGCGTTGGTCTATAATTTAACTGTATTAAATAACTAAAATTATGATTATTATGAGCAGTAATGTCTACGAGTGATGATTAACTCTCTTTAAATACAATTTAAAATTGGACAAATGGTCAACAGTGTCACTGTTTGTTTCTACATATTATTTGCAGTTACTGTATATTATGGCAACATTAAATGAATAGTACAATGAAAACATCTTAGAGTTGGTGTCTTTTTAAGTGTCTCCTGTACAAAGCTTCAATAAATCACATGATATCCCTGGAAACTGGAGCCTGTACTTGTGCCCCACTTGAGATGATGACGGCGTCATCCTCTTGATTCCGATGTATATTTTAATAAATCAATGGGACGTCAACACAGCTGTCAGCCACACCGTACAGCTTTAGAAATGAAATGGACCAGGTCGCTCACAGTGCATATGAAGATACAGCGTGCCAGTCTATACAGCTGCGGTCGATGTAAAGGTACAATATGTAACGTTCACGTGTTTGCATGAAGTTCGTGTTGGAGAAGGTCTTTTGTATCTGGTGTTGTCGCTGTAGAGGAGCAGAAGAGAGGCACTGAAGAAAACTCAGCCGCTACGTAGAAACCAGCCTACAGGCCGTTGACGGCCAGACAACCAAGATAAGTTGGGGATGATGCTCATTTTTTAAACGTGTGTTACAATCGGTTCACGCGTTGGAAAATAAAACAGTGACTGATATATGTGCATCAGTATATAAATATCTTAACATATGACGACACAGTATTAAAAAGAGTCAAATGAACCATGAATTCTGACTTTATAAATGTACAATGATGTGAACCTGCCTATTTCTAAAGACCTGTTCGAACTCCGAGGCTAGCGGCTGCCATTAGATCAACAGTAACATCTATTTGTGTGTTTGTTTGTTCGTTTGTTTATCTGTCAGCAGGATTACGCAAAAACTAGTGCACTGACTTTCATGAAACTTGGTGGAATGGACGAGTCCGTTACATTTTTTTAGCACTGGGGTTCCCAAACTTTTTCAGCCTAAGAACCAAAGGGCAAACTTGAGACTCAAACTTGCAAAAATACACAATTACCATAACATCTACATTTTTATTGACTCCACTGTCAAGACAATGTCAGGTTTGAGAGAAGAGAGAGCGTCTCCACACAGAATCTGACAAAGAATCCTCTATTTGAATTATGAAAATGAATTCACACATCATGCTACGGTTATGAATTTTACCCAGTAAGAAGGGCCTGCAACCCGTTTGGATTTGGATGTGAGAAAGGCAGTTCTAGCAGATTTTTTTCCCCCCGGCTTTTTCTAACATTGCGAGATAGGGCATTCGATTGAATTACAGAATCGCGGAGGTATGCGCTCTATCGAGTGCCCTTCCATTTCTATGAAGAATTCTCAGACTCATTTTCCCAACACTTCTCCCACAGACTACATTCGCTGCCACGAGAAGAGGTCAGCGCACTGTCATCCCCCCAGTACAGCTGGCCTTTGAGGAATTACATTTGCCTTTTGATAATGACTTCTGCAGACATCTTTACATTGCATTACGCTGTAGCCAGACGCTGCAGTCTAAATCCCAACTCACCGCAACTTTTCCCATGAGCCTCTGTGTGCACACTTCATTACTCACAGCTGGTCCATTTTCTCAGTTTTGTTTTTTTTTTTTTTTTCAGACACAAAAAGAATCTTTGCCAAACACCAAAGCACAGCCAAGGCCTTACGTCAGTTGCTAGAAATCAGGCTGAATAAAAGTTCACATTTATTGCCTACCTGTGGAGTTTTTGAGTTATTCTTACCTTGTCACCGGGATGAGGTCTCATTACAGACACACGATCGTATCCTTTCCTTAAAAGTACCCACAATGCATCCAATTTGCTCTGTTGAAACAGACAAGAATTCAAACTTTACAACCAGTGTTGCAGTGATCTTCATTTACCTGAATTTGGAAGGACAAGTGACTTGCTCAGGTTTATGGTATGAACCCTATAGAACAGTACGTACAGTGTAATTGCTCCTCACTCCAGCTGCATATTCTATACAGACGACAATTGTCTGATGCCATGAGCCATTTCAAAGTGACAAACTCAGATTGTTTCAACTCACTGTTAAGTGACTCTTCATAGTTTTAAACAGAGCAAATACTTTGAGGATAAGGGCAGAAAATGCAGCTGTTTTTCCTCACAAAACTGCTGGCTGTGCAGCTCTGCTCCCTGGAGGTCAGTCCAGCGAGAGTCTGGTTTCTATTAGTAATCCCCCGTTGACTGGGAAAGCTTCAGTATGACTCCTTTAACCCCATTCTGGCCCTGGAGGAAGGGACTGTGTGCCAGTCGTCACCTAAGTGTTATTACCTTCACACGTCTCATATTTTCACTGCAGCATTTTTATAATGCTGTTACTTACATTTATCCAGATTAACATGAAGTCATTAGTAACAGATGTTGAAGTTCATGCAATACACATGATTACACTTGACAAAGTTAGCTTTTGATTATAATCTACAACTTACTTAGGACTGAATTTATCTTCTCGTGATAATGGTGCACCCGTATAATATGAACAAATATTGATAGGCAGGTACTAAGGAACAAGTAAGTACTTTGTAACTATATTCTAATACATCTGACCTACTGCCCTACTATTGCCATTTCATACTGTACTTTGGTACCTTATCTATTTACTTTAGTGAGAAAATACTTCCAATAGAAATACTTTCTGATTTCCCAGATCGCTGCCCTTTTATTCCCTATATTTTACATCTTGTTCTTTTGTACCTACAACGTACATATTGTACACGTGTTTTTTAGTTTTTAAAGGTAAGCTGAGCTATATTAATCTTATGTTGATGCTAAATAGTTGAAACTCTTTGCTGTTCGCCCTATTAGTTATTACAATGAGCATCTGCAGACCGAACACATTCCCTTCCTCATTCCAAAGCCATTTCCTCTTGGCTGCTCGCTCGGGTACCTTGATGGGTGAGTACCACTTGCGTGGCCCGGAGGGTTTGTGCATGCCGTTGTTGAGAATTCGCGTGGGGGGACACACATACTCCTGCTCAGGCATCTTTACTTTGGCATTTTTCGCCTTTTCCAGCTTTGCTCCTTCTTCAGTGGAGCCTTTCTCACCCCAGCGAACCTAAAAATGGAGATATGCAGCTTTATCAATGCGCCAGGCAATGTATGACAGGTATGTGTAACTGTGAATGTAAA
>JAPQRN010000027.1:15642323-15658881 GCA_037367275.1 Coranthus polyacanthus
ACTGTCATGGTCACACATATATATTTAATTAGAGTTTGGGGAACTGACATCGCCTCGCACCCACCTGTCTGATATCTTATCAGGTTCATTTTGGGTCAGTTAACTTGCTAATTAAAACAATGGACACCTCATATGACTTGAGATTTAGTAGATCTCACCTCCATCCTTTTGATTCCCCCAACTCCTCTTCCTCCATAATAAGACGCGTCAACCGTCGGCCATTTTTTCTTAGGGGCTTCAAAGTCTTCATCATCCTACGGGAGAGTGAGAACGTACGTTTTTTTCACAGCATGTGTGCCATTTGACAGGCCTATTCCTTGTGAAAACAAGGCTGAAACGTCATATACCACTTTAATATTTAGGGTCTGCCTCAGCTGACCTTACCAAGCAGGCAGTACAGGAGCGTTTCGCATTGTGCCTGCCCTACATAACACACTCCAACTTCCACTGCCCCCTCTGTGCTGGTTGTTAGTTCAGAGGAAATTACAAAGCCCACTGGGTAATCTTGTGATGTTTCAGCTCTTTAATACACCCTGTCTGACTAATAATCCTTCACAGAAAGCCATAATGAAAGCTGAATGTTGCCTTTGAGGTCATGGTTTGTTTTCAAATAAAATTACTGCTTAAACATCATTTCCAGTCTAATCGCTGCAAATAAATGATCTGATCTGCAGTGGCGTCCTCAGTGTTATTGCATTATAAACCTCTAAATATTTTTGGGCAGTCAAAACGTATTGTTTTACATAAATTCAATGATCAAATTCATGTGAAATAATGTCAGATTCCAAGTTATCATCTGGGAGGAACAAAGAGCAGCCAAGGAAGTGATTTGAAAAACACGAATCATAGTTCTGAACATAAACTGTCTTCTTTAAACTAACAGAGAGGGAAAAACAGTGAAACCCAGGATATCACTGTTGTTAGAGGGCGTTAACTCACTGCACGTTTGATGAATTAGCGTACTAAATGAGTGAAATGATAGTTTTCTGCCAGAGAGCGAGTGAATGGTGCTGTGTGGTCATTGAGGGCTTTTTTGTTGTTGTTTGTTTTAGTCATAACGACAGCGACAGCTCTTACCGAACTCTCCTCCACAGGTGGTGGCGGAGGCTCATGGATGATCTGCGAATAAAAAAAAAAACAAAAAAACACACGCTTGCATGAGAGGAGAGTGAGGAAAGAGAAGTTGCAAACATATGTATCAAAATTGTTCTTTTGTACAGCATTCATGTCGCGGCAATGTGTTTTCTGAGTTACACAACAACACATGGCTGAGGAATTGTTTTTTTCCACCGAGTCTCTACAACTTACAAGAGCAATGCACTGACCTAGAAATCTGCTCTCCAGATTTTTTTTGGACTGGGGTTGTTGATTAAGAGAAGAGAAGAGTAACACGCTCATAAATACTGTATTCTTTTCCCTTGAACAATTACACAGTATGTAGATAGAATGTAGTAGTTCTCAGAAATGAACTGAAATCCCACCCACCGCTGCAGCACTGCTTTGCACATACAGTGTTTTTCTTAATGCACATACAGTTTTTCTACTTTCTCTCGTATTGCCCTTGTTCCTCAGCCATCTCAACCCACATGTATGTCACCACATGAGCTGTCAATGTGGCTTTTTTAACCAGTGTAATAAAGACAGCTTCATCGACGTTAAATGCACTCTGAACATTAAGTGATCCTGATTCTTATTTGAGAATTTCTTCCATGCTTCTACTAAATCCTGGAACCGAAAATGATTCCCCATGGTAACCTAGCATCGCTTTCCGAAACATAGCTGCACAGACCTAATTTGCGACTAAATGGACAAGAACAGAAAAGTAAAAAGGAGGCACAGCCATGTTGTAAAAGCTGACATCTTTCTTTGGCAGTTCTCAACTTTCCCGTTTCCAGCAGTGGAAACTTTGGAGTGGATTTAGAAGAGACACTACACTCTTCATTTGAGAAGAGAAATACAGGTTTTGACAGCGAGTGGCTAGTAACAAGCATTTGCTGCAGTGTTGTGATGCTGGCAGTTTGTCCGCTGTGTAAATAATGGCACGGACTTGTTTTTCCAAGTGCATTTCCTCTTTCTACTGTATCCAGAGCAGATGGCTGTCATAAAAAAGTCAATCTTGCTTTTACCATCTTTCAGAGTTCAAATGACAGCAACCCAAAATATTTAACCTATGTGAGTTTTAGTTTCCACGTCATTAGTTGGAAATTTAAATGATCCACTCCCATTACTGATGGAGGAACATGCAAAGAGTTACCCCCACGTCTTCCAGTAAATATATGGACTGAGAGGTGCTTCAGAGGTCACCTGCTGTGACCCTTGGAAAGACAAATTATTTCCCCAGCAGCGTAATTACTTAAACATATGTTTACCCAGTGGCCTTGACCTCTTCTGCTTCTGGATTAAATTCAGCTGCAGGGATCCAGAAGGGCAATATACCCTTATATTGACCCTAACCTTCTCACCACGGGAATGTTGTTTAGGTTAATAAGATGCGTTCAAGGGCGTTAGCCAGACAAGACAGACCTGGAAAAGTAATTTCTCTCTATCAATATCACTTCATTCCAAAAATGTTTGAAGCCATCTAAAATTTAAAAAGAGGAGACCAGTAGCTATCAGTAAAGCAGTAGTGTGTGCTTGTTGTTACTGCATTAGTGCTTTAGAGACCTCACCACAGTGCAGCAGAGAGGCCAGAACCACCAGAGGAGGGCCAAGACCAGCAGCAGCATCAAGATGAGCAGAGCTATGGCCAGGATGGTCCCATCAGACTGTGACAGAGACAGACACGTCAACACAGATCGTCTGTATATGTAGAGCACTAACTAGATATAAACCACTTTATGCTTGTGCTGTAAAGAAGCCCTCTATGTTTTTATCTTGCACTTGTACACAATCGGTGTGACTCTTCTAATGCCGAGTCAGTTTTAGTTTGCATCTGTCATTTAGACATCTTAAGTTTGCATTGCGCTGTTTGTATTGCTTGTGCTGTGTTGTTATCTGCTGTCTGTTTGTGCTTGTCTGTTTCTAAAAAAAAAAAAGATGCATTATATTGCACTCACGCAGCCCACAGTGGTGATGGTGACTGAACTGGAGATGAAACTGAGCCCTTCATTCATACTGACATAAAGATTTGCTGCCCTGGAAAATGAAAAACAAAAATGTCTTAGCTAACACTTGATGTGGTGCCTTGCAAAAGTAGAGCAGAGGGGCTCGTATTTAACCTCATATTTATCTAAAACAATTATGTGACTTACATTCCCTCATCTTGAAGTACTGGTGCAGGACAGAGAAGATATGTATCTTCCACAATTAAAGGCTTCACCACTAGAGAAGAAGAGGGAACAAGGATTATGAAAAACAGCAAATGCATCAGCCAAACATTCCAGTCTTGTCTTGTGATAACAGTCAAGAGTATCCACTGACTCAATGCTCTCAAACCAGGAGGTTTTACCCAAAAATCATGACCTGAAGCATCTTCTATGTTTTGTCATTGTTCAGCCCGAATGGGATTACTTATCGCACTGTTTGACGCAACATGACTTTAATTCAATAAGTTTATTGGACAATAAAAGACAAAGAATTCATGCACATGTTGACAGAAGTTAAATGACGCAACAGCTGACATTGTGACTTCATTAATAAACTTTTACAATTTGCTTTCTTTCTTCAAAACAAGTGCTTTTTGTCGTCTCCTGCCTTAAGACAACTGTATCTCTACAAATCATTTAACCACAGCTTTTGTTTTTGAGGCAAATCTAGGTCCCTTCCCTGTCCAGCTGGCTTTTAGGAAAGCAGCTCCAACAAGCATCGTCGCCCAAGTCGGTCTATTTATCCTGGCAGCGGGAGAGCATACCCCAGAACTGAGGAAATCAACACAGGAGCTGCATGGGTCACGACTGCTCTTCTCTAAAAATGCTGTGTAGGATGGAAGGGAGGGGGAGATCGACGCTGACAAATACAGCACAACGCCAACACAAACTGAGCCCCCCCTCCCTTTGCACACTCAGAATGGACCTGCTATTATTAAAGCACATCACTGAAAGCCTTGTGAAGCACAAACAACAGCAAAGTCCGGCAAATAACTGCCTGGACCTGATTCACTACAATCCTCACATCTCCGCTAGTTAAATCTCCCGAGTATAAAACTCCTGGCAAACATCCCAAGTTCATGTCAGGATGTTTTATTGGACTGTTTACTCTCCAAGCGTAGAGAGAGGTCATGTTTTACTGTGAGGTGCAGATAAGTGCCCCAGGTTCAACTTTAACCAGTAAATTATGCTGAATTATTGCTTAAGATGATGGCAGTCTTTAAGAGCCTATTCACCAAACCGGTTAATATACAATAGATTCGGAGGAATTACCGCCATAAATTGCTCATTTTAGCTTATTATACTTTAAAAATGTGCAGAGTGAGGTTTTTTCTTGTGTTAGGCATCACCCTATAGTTGCAACATCTGCTGCTAAAACAATGGATAGTCAAGAGCAAGACCTGCCAAATCCCAGTGTGCTTGACTGTATTTGCTGCTACTTTTTCCAGGAGATTTATACCCAAACATTCATTCATCTGCTCGACACATGTAGTTACATATTAGTGCTTTCCTTTTTACCATTTCACTGTATTTGCAAAATATGCAGAGGTCTACGGCGGAGAAGACAAAGAAGGGAAATTAAGATGTATCATATGAAATGTGGTTTTCCTTATCCAGTCGCATACAGTATGTATCTGCAGGCAAGTGTGGCCTAATTATTTTTTGTTTAAAGTTTACCCCTGGTGTGAGGTAAATAAGATCCAGAGCATTGTGTGTAAACAATTTAAAATAGTTGACAATCTGGAGGAGGAGAAGACAAGTATAATGGAATTGACATCAGGAGCTAATTTTACTCAAATGGTTTCCATGTCCACAGGAAGTTGTATAACGCACATCCAATTATGATTCGGAGAAATTCTTAACATTTGATTAATACTGAGAAGACTTGTTAGAATAATTGAATGGCACCAAGATTCCTCTGCTGATTGTTGACAACATTACCAGCGTGCCAGTCACTAGAGTAAATAAAGCATTTTCTCCGAGCAGATTGTTTTACGTGCGTGCTGCCATGCACACAACAGAGTCCACATTGATGTGGATGTGAAAATCCACAAAGAGGGTTGACCCTCATGTATTGTAAACATCACAACAGACCACTTGGGTAAGAAAATACCTAAGGAGAGATCACACAAGGAAAAGACGTTGATGATGATTGTGCAATATGGAAAATGTGTCACTGATAATACGGGAAAAAAAAACAGACGTCACCACTTCAGATTTACAGGAGCTGACATTTTGTTTGTGCCTCGATGCTGGATAATATCCTGCACAGTAATTATACCAGCACCTCCTGCAGCCTCTGTGGTGTGCATAGTAGGAAGTGGTTTTAACAAGTCTTACAGTAAGCCACTATAAAGACCGTGGGGAAACCGAATGTGTCCTTAAGGGTTTTTCCTCCTCCTGCCTCGTGTGTGGTACTATTTCTCATTTATCTCTCCTTTTTTGACCTTTTTTTTACTGTGTTCTTTGAAATTAAGCACATGTTACCAGTAACACCAGCTTGTTTGATCAAAGGCAGTCCCGGCTGCGTGGCTGACTTGGTGTTCAGCTCGGCTAGGTGTAATTTGGATTAACTTCACAACGGTTTGCTCGCTCATCTGTTTATTCCAGCTGTTTTTATTGCAAATGAACAGGGTGCTCGGCTTTGATGCTTCTACTGAAGCACTCAACAAAACCCATGCTCGTGGTGACTGACTTCAGCTATGTTTAGATTTACTCACTCTTTGTGAGGGTGTCGTTGATGCGGAAGCTGCACAGGACCTTATCGACATTGCGGGCGTGAAGGAATCCATTTCCTCTCACCACCACCTGGAAGGACTCTGTATGAGGAGAAAAGACAATTGAATATAAGTTTAAAATAAAGTTGATTTGTGGTTTAACTTCACACTTCATTACAGCTCTAAATTCAGCATCACTACTGGGTTGTCACTACAATCACTGATATAAAGACTGTAAATAGTTTGTGGATATAATACTGATGTTCTACTGCAGCTAATACTCAATATCTGACTCATACCACTTAGAATAATGGAACCTTGTATAAAACTATGCATTATGACTGACTAGTACAAAAACATGGTACAAATAGTTGCGTCAAAATGATGTTGGAAAAGGTTGAATTATTTAGAGAGTATGTTGGATCGGGGTTATTATAGTTAGTGGAAACTAAGATTAAACTAAAACTAGCAGTGAAAAATATATTTTGCATGCATCAAAACTACTTTAAAACAAAATAGAACTGCACGTAAAATCAGCTTGTTTTTTTTGTTTTCCTCCTCGATGTGCACTGTAGTTGTTTTACCACTTGATGACGCAGAAACGGGCCAGCTCCATTTTAAAACTAAATTAAAACATCCTCAAAATAAAGGCAAAACCCAGTCATATGAAATCAAAAAATCAACTTGCCTGTGCTTTTTGTAAACAGCAGATGTTTTGATCTTACCTCCTGCACAGATACTGGAGGGCTCTGCTGCGAGGATCTCGATACAGGACTTTTTCAGGATCTGGGCAGATGGAGAGAACAGCATCATTGTTTGAGTTTCTCTCAGGAGATGAACAGGTCCTGTTTATCCTCACACTGACTTCTTGAAGTTAATCCATTTTCCCCTGCCTGGATGGCCAGTTTCATGTACGGTGATGACTTTTATATGATCATTTAGTAACCGTGTGCCCCCTCAAGCTGATGTTAAGTCTCATTTGTGTTTTTCAGGTGTACTGTATCTATGCCAGCTGCGCTCCAGGCACATAGCTGCTGAAGAAGAAGAAAGCTGATTTACAACCCTCTGTCCAGCTCACTCGAGTAAAAAACAACAGCTTTCATTTTGCTGTTAATCTGCTCCAGATGCCAGACAGACAGATGACAGCCTGACCCTTAACACTGCCCAACAAGCCTTATATCCCAGTGTCAATACTCATGGCAAACTCGATTTTAAAGATTTGAGCTAGCAGATACGCAACTATAAGTCAACGCCATCTTAAGAGATACAGCGCACACTTTGATTGTGTTTGGCCGGACATCAGCCGCACTGATCAAAAACAGTAAAGTCACAGTCGCAGCAGGTTTTCCTGGAATTCTGTCTCCATGCATGGAAAAGCTTATCGTGCTTTAAACCGTTTTGTCTTGTTTCCTGTGTGCTATTTGATCATTGTGTTGATGGATTAAAGAAGAAGTAACCGAGATGGGAGAGATTATATGAATTCCATTTATACAAGATGATTTCATGCGGACCCCTAAGGCAGCGAATGTTACAAAAGTTAAAGGTAACTTGCGCAATATCGCAATTATATTCAGAATAAATGCACTTTCAACATTGTGTGAGAGTAAATGCTTACAGAATCGATGACGCTTTGCAACGCCTCAAATCCATCGTTAACAGGGAAGACATGGTCCTTACTGTCGGCAATCTTTGCCAGCTGAGGAGGACAAATGGTGAAATGCAAGTTAACATAATTGTGAGTTACAACCGCACAATCAGAGCATCCACAGATTCCACTTGGTCACTGTCTAGATGCTCACATACAGCACATGACCTGTAATTAGCTAAACCTGTGGTCAGTGTTAGGTAGCAACTAGTTACATGTAACAGCATTATGTAATTCAAGTACAGAATAAATGTAATCGAATACAGTTGCTGAGAAAAAATATGTCATTAAACTGTTGGTGATCACAAAAATATATTAATCTGAGTAAAAATGTATATGTACAATATAACATTCATTCTGCCGCTTTGCATCTTTTCGTTGTGCACGAATGTCTTCTTTTGGCAGGTTTGAATTGAATTCCTTTGTTGTCATTGCACATGAAGCACCGCAAGATTAAAGTGCAACTCTTCATGAATAAAAACTATATATACAAGACAAGACAACACAGGTCAGCATCAGCAAACACCACCATGGAGTGGGATGGTTTACAAGGAGCGTCGGTTTAAAACATTTGTCAGGAAATGTATCAGAAAGTAATCGAATGTAAGTCATTAAAATAGTTAGATTACTTATGACATTTTCAACAGGTTAAGTACAGTAAGTAGTGTAATCTGTAACCTACTACAGTCTAGATGTAATCTTCCCAACACTGTTGACGGTATAAATATAGAGGTTACACAAATAGTTTTGATACTGATAGGGGCATAATTTTTATCTTAGCGAGTCAACTTCACATTTATGTAAACCACAGTATTACAACTTAAAATACTCTTTGTAATGCTTTCAAAGTAGATTATCTCATTTGCGAAGCTTTTCATTTCTAGTCTTACTTTTCATCATGGGACATAGAAGCTAAAAACTCTGTGAAAAACACACCTGTGTCTCATTGAAGTCTTTCACCCCCACGCAGTAAACTGAGGCACCCAGACTCCGGGAGCGGTTGGCCTGTCAGGTATGCACAGATTCACAGCAAAAAAACAGGAAGAAGTTCAACACCTGGGATCAATTACACCTCTGCTTTTCACAGCACCATCCAAAACACAGTCAAAAAGTGTTTTGTTTTTCTGGGCTCTAACAGGGTTTTACAAGACGTTGGGCAACACCATGTTCATGCTGAATAACATTATGTTGTCACATAACAATAGAAATGTCAGGCAGATGTAAGAATGCAAAACAAAACACTACAACCTTTTTTGGTTTTTTTTTTAATTTCCTGGTAATCAAGTGAGTGGAAACTGATTCTGGTGTTAATGCCAAATGACAGCTGCCAAAAGGTAACATGTTAAGCTACTGGAGACGTTATTTACGCTCCACCCCAGCCGTCAACATGTGTCTGAGGCCATTCGAAGCTAATTAAAAAGCCTTGGCCTCTCACACACCTTCACCTGGACTGTCTGAACGCTCAGAGGAACAAATAAATCACGAGGTCGTATTGAAGTAGGATGTATAATCTCTGACCTCATTTTCTCACTAAAAGACGGGGTTGATATATTGGGTGGCAGTGTTTGATCTGGTGCGCAGTCACATATTTCATCTGGTTATCATTTGCGCAGCCCATTTAACCTCCTCCCCGCTCTCTCTCACCTCTCTCTCAGCGTAGTAAAAAAGGTCCTCGTGCAGCTCTCCGTCTGTGAGCGCTATGATGACACTGGCAGTGCGGTAACCTGCAAACGGGACAAATTCGGTCACACCTGGTAAAGATTTCACAGTAGTAATAACATTATTACCATTGTGGAGTTACAGGATGCAGACTCTAATGCGTTTCACTGATCATTTATTGTGTCATTTAGCTGTCTCAAAGCTAATTGCAGGTCAAACAGACAGGAAATCCAAACTGTCACTCAGATGCAAATAACCATCTCCAAAATACAGATTTATTTCCTTTATATGCTGGCAACAAGTAGCTGATAAAATAACAGAATGAACCACGCACCTTCAGTGTTTCCGTAGTATATCTGCTCACTAGCCTGCAAAAGAAAAAGACTAAAATGAAACAGTGATTTATTTTTGTATGGATTATTTTTTGCAGAAGATCTGGACAGTGTATTGAGTTGTGTATGTGAATTATTAGTCATTATCATATTTTATATGTTAGAAGGTCGTGGGGAAGCTGTGTGGGAAGTAGACATTTGGTAATTATTTAGATTGGAGGAGTGATAGGCCAAAGAGAGAGAAGTAAAGTGGCAGGAAGAGGAATGTCCTGTTGTCCTGGAGCTAGAAGAACTCCTCGTGTTTCTGTTACCCATGACCCAGATTACGTTTAGTACCAGTTAAAGCCCAAACATAAATCTAGTATTTCAGAAGCATGTGGTTAATAAAGGCGCCCCTTCCTGCTGTGAAAAAAAAACAGGTATTAAAGCTCTGGCCCGTGTGTTGTCTGTTTTGGAGACTCGCATGCGACTTTGGGGTCAAGCAGGTTACTCACCCTCAGGATGCCCTCATGCATGAAGGTGTCTCCTCCTGGATGAACCATCTGCAGCTCCTCCAGACCTTTGCGAATGCGTTCCCTAAACAGACAAGTGTGATGTGATAGCCTACATTGCTGACAATCTTGTCTAATTGAAAATATTTAGTTTGTCATATTCATTTGTAAACATACTTTTGACTAAAAACAGACTATACAAGGCGTGGTAACAGAATAATGCTTTCCATGAGACCGAATTTTTCAGAAAATACCAGCAATGTGTAACAGATGAATGAGCTGAAACAGTATTGGTTAGTATTGGCTCAAAAAGCTGTCACGCAGATAGACAGGAAATGAGTCTTTTTGTGGAATAAGATATGAGGGAAGCAGTGAAACAGTGAAAAGGTTTTGTGGCTGCCGAAACACTTTGCCGAGGAAAGATTAGACATCATATGCAGCCTGCAATGTGTCAAGCCCACATGATGAAATATTTGCCGTGCGACACTACAGCCACATCCCAGTGAGGGAAAGTATCTGTCTGGATTCTCTTCTTGGTTATAAAATTCAGAAGTATCACAACTGTGTGTGACCTGTGTCCAAATCTGGTATTACATTCATTCCTTTCAGCTGGATGATAGAAAAGCAGAGGATTAAAAGCTGGTTCGAGGGGATATGCACCCACCTGTCTTCTGTCAGGCTCATTAAAATCCTTCCCTCAGTGGAGAACACAATGAAGGACATCCGCAACTGTGGGCTGAGGCAAGAGAAAAAAAAACACACTCCAGTGGATCAGTAATCGTTTAATTTTACCTCAGACCCATGACGACACGGTTATGTTTAGGTATAATCTTTGCAGGTCATTTTTTACCTCACGAAAGACTTTTTTTTTTACCTTATGAATTTATGAGCTAGATGTTCGACAAAGTTGTAGATTTCAGTCCAGTGATTCTGCACGCTCCCAGACCTAAGAACAGAAAAACAAATTCATGTGATCGCTTTCTTAAACACTGCTGTGCATCCAAACCAAATGAACTCATCTGTGTACTAAATTAACAATAGCCTCCTTCCGAGAGAAAAGTGTGAATAATATCCGCCCAAAGATGGTTTATGCAGACAAGTAGCAATGATGTCACACTCCTCACATTACTGTTTACGTCTTTATAATGTAACCGTAATTATTTCTGTTACTGGAGAGCTCTTATTCATGAAAGTAAGTGATCACTATTTGGCTTTTCCTCTAAGGCCTGAGGGGTTTGGGGTGTTTCGCCTGCCTCTGGTTGAATGTGAAGGATAGGTATGAAGCTCACTATTTATGATATTATACTTCTGGAAATCTGAGAGAAGCCCCCCAACATTTGATAAATGGCTGAAGGAATTAGGTAATATTCTACATCTACAGAGGATATTAGATTCACGTTGTCAAACAAAAAAGAGACTCCTTCACAGAATCTGGCAACCTGTGGTGAGTCTGTTTGGAAAATTAAAGTAAGTTGTTAATGGTATGGTAATGGTATACCTAAATGTGCCACAGTGTCACATGTCAACTCCTTGCAACATATGTGTTAAATTATGTGCCGCTTCTCTGTTGTGTTACCACCACTTGTGCTGTTTTACTAGAATTTTTTCTGTATTTCTGTACCATATCTAAAAAAAAAAAATTTTAAAAAAGAAAGTAACTAATCACAACTAGGTCAGTGTGGGAGTTAATCGTCTTGCACTTTATTCCTTCAATGAACTCAAAACCGAGCTGTTGACGTTCACATGTTTTATTGGAGCGCAGAGCAACAGCCAAAAAGTCCTCTGTGTTCTGCTCTGTTGTCATTATGAAAAAAGATAGAAGAAGATTTATGAAAACGGACTTGCATGCATTCTGATTGTTTTTCTGTGAGTGCTGATGCTTATCCAAGTATCTTTATTTCTACTTTGTTTTTATAACCCTACAAGTCCCTTCAACATTTCTCGAAACACCTATTTTTCCATTGTTGCCATGACACACGTCCCAGCACAAACAGCGCAGCCAACTGTCTAAGACATCGGAACATCTGGAGCTAATGGAGAAAGGGGCAGTGCGGGGAAGAGAGAGGAGAGATCAGGCAGATACTGCAAGAAGACAGTGAGGGCAGGTGGAGGACATCACTGCTGATGTCAAGGCGAGATACATTCCCGTAAAAGAGAAGAAGACAATAAAAGGACCGGCTAATGAACTGAATTGATGCCTACAATAAACGCTGTCAGGTCACACATGTAATATAAATCTGTGCTGTAAAACATGGCTGCCTTTAACAATTATTCTCTATTACACACAATTGCCTAATTTCCCCTTAGCAGTTTGCCTGGAGTTGGCACTGACATGTACTGTAGGAAAACTGGAAAATCCATCACCATCTCTGGAGGGAGAGACTCGGTTTCAGAGAAGCTACAGAGAAGGAGAGATGGCAGAATCTAATCCTCCTATTCCAGCTTCTAGATAAGAAAAACAACGAGTTGAGAAAGTTGGATAATTATATTTGCCCTGGTTGGCCTATTGGATCATGATTGGGGGAAAAAATGTTAGAAAACATCACTTTAAGCCAGGTTTGGAAAATACAAATGTCATATTAAAGTGCTCTGTGCGGTCCAAATTCAACCTTTAGTTTAATCTCTGAGTATATTGAGGTAGATTGAGGCTGCATTTGCGATATAGCAGCTAAAACAAAAGGAAACAGTGCCTTTAAGAAAACAATAAAACCTGAAGAATATAGGAATTACAACCAAACAAATGTATAACAGTCTGAGTAAGTGCAGCTATTTGTCAGTGCCAAATGAAACGTGAGCACATTTAGCTAAAATAGAAGGTGTTTTCCTATTGGTATATATTTAGGCACTTTGATTAAGTTCAGTAAAACTCAGCAGGTAAACACTGCAGCCCTTTTGTGAAAGCCTGAAAGTCTGTTTTCACTCAACTGTGTCTGTTTAGCCAAATTTGCAGAACAAGACAAATAAAGATTCATTTAAAAATGCATCATGTAGTTCAAGAAGGCTGATAATAAGAAATTAACTCCAACCACATCATATACTCCACCAAAATGTTATGAATTTCATTAAGTAACTGTGTCTTTGAACATTTGCCCATGTGGCATGGTCGAAATAAAACAGACAGAGATCACTTGAACCAAGTTGAATAAACATGGAAGCTGTTTCTAAATCAGTTCCAGTGCACGCAAGTGACTTCGGGAAGGACAAACATCCTGATGCACGGAGCATTACGACTTAAAGAAGAAGAGACGATGCACTGCTGCCAAATGCAACTTAGATGCACTTTCTGATGCAACTGTGGGCAGGAAATTGTCCACCAGGTGTATGTTAATAAGGGCCCTAAATATCATGTGTTTACAGGCTGCAGCTGACTGATAAATGAGGAAACCCCTAACACACCATTAATCATTAGCATCTGCAGACATAACACTACGCCACGCGGAAATGAAATGTCTATAGCTGCTATACATCCATTTCTTTTGCAAGACATGACACCAGGGGGCGTTATTATAAAAACAGGTATGATGCTACTCAGACGTTTGTGAGACCTCAACTTTTACTGAAAAAACATTTCGCAAATCAATTTCTAGACAAAAAGGTAGATATTTTTCCTCGTTCTTTCCTTATTACAGATTATATGATAGTGTCCTTTTATGTAATCCGTGGATTATTTTCAGTCACAATGCAAGATTGCGAAATGCAAAATTCCAAAATAATATATTTTTCTTCTTCAAACAGATAAAATAACCCATGCATACATCATAAGCTTCAATGTGCATGACATTCACTCATGCACAGACCCCATCCTAGTTACTCAAAGTAACAGTGTGCGTGCCAGGTAACTCACTTGTCTAAGACAAAGTAGAGATCAAATCCCCCAAAGCATGAGGACGACCCGGCCTGCCGTCGGTCCTGGTTTGGTTCTGCATTCCCAGCAGTAAAAACAACGAGCACAGCACCAAACACCACAGCAATCCAGGAGCTTCGACTCCAGCATGGAGGCATTATTCCAACAGATGAGACGATAAATAAGACCACCTGTAATAAAAAGGCATCAAAAAGTTGCTTGTCCAGATTCTTCTTTTTTAGTCGTCCTTTAGTATCAGAGTTATAATCCACAGGAGAGAAGTGAGTAATTCAGAGGTTGACGTGCAGGGGAGAAGAAAGCATGACTGGTGTGGGTCTGACTGTTGTTGGAACCCTCTCATCACTTGGTCCAACACAGTTTGCACCAAGATGTGAGGAGCTCCACAACCTCCTTTCTCACTACTTCTTATTCATCACAAGATCATGCAACAGAGCCTGGATGTCTAACTTTGCAAAACTCTTCTTGTCTTTCCAACTCTCACTCTCTCTCTCTCTCTTTTGGAGAAGGTGCTGAAGACGAAGTGGAAAAACCATAATCTCTAGGTTTTATTCGCCACCTAGTGGTGACTAGCGACTAGTGTAGCAGACTATTCTGAACACGAACTCAGTGACTAGAGGTGGCAAAAGAATACACATCCTTTACTCAGGTAAAAGTACAGACACATCTGTAAAAAAAAAGACTGTAAAAAGAAAAGTAGAAACAGTGATTAAAAGTGAAAGAGTCCAGGCCCTGAAATGTACTCAAAGTAAAAATAAAAACTGACCCTCACATCATATTAATGTAATATGGATACTATTAAACCATTCTGTCTTCAAATGAAATTAAAAGAATAGTCTGAAGATAATGAACGTTATCTTTGCTACAATATGCAAATCAGTTTTCAGTAACAGAACTCAAAACCTTTCCTCCGCAGTCCATCTCCACAGATATTTGTATTAAAGGGAGTAGGCGAACTTTGAGTTGACAAAAAAAAACCCAATTCTATTTATTAATGTCAAGCTATTTTTAAATAGATCTGTGGTTGAAAACCTGGTGTAGACTCTTCAAAATGGTCCCAGCCCATAGTGTGAAGGTGTAGGAAATAAACCGTATTAAAGGGTTAACAATGCATTCACTCTTTGAAATAAACCCAGGTATTGAGCTGAGTTATTCATCAGAAAATTATGTTTGAAAAGTAGTTGTTTTTAGAGTAGAATAAAAGCTTAGACTAATTTTCTGTGTGAGCTTTGTTAAGTATAAACAAATGTTTGACAGAAAACACAACGGGTCATGAACAAGTGTGTCATTTGTTTATTTATTTGTTTCCTCTGAGTCCATTCAAAACCACGAGTCCATCACTTTCCGACTGCACTGAGAATTGGACACAGTGTGGTGTTGTCATCCTTCTTGTGCACGATGTATTCACAAGCTACCGGGTCAAACACTGACACACAGTCTTCTGGGATCTCTGTGGGGGTGGAATACCTGCAGAGCAAACACAGTCACATGTACACACACACCAGAGACAAAAATGGATTTTCTTTCCAATTAAATGCAATGCTGTGATGTAAATACGTACGCTGAACAACATCCAGAACAATTGCAGTCCATGCATTTACTGTTTCTCCATGAAGCTCCTATTTCATGAACTGTACCGTCATCGTCATCCACACAATGAGTCATACCTGTATAAGAACAGTCAGCACTTTACAGTCCGGTTGTAAAAGTATCCTGTGTACGATTTTAATATCGTTCTAACAGAAAGCATGCACAGGCGATATATATTGGTGTGTTTGTATTTTACCTTGTTTCATGACTTTAACGTAACAAAAAGCATGTGACGAAGCTGCCAGTGAACACAGCAGCAAAGCCAGAGTAAGGGATTTCTTCACCAAAAAAAAAAAAAAGAAACAAATTAGATTATTTGAACGTTTGATCTCAAATTATACATACAGTATATATTGACTCAAAAAGTGCCCGTTGCAGCAGAAGACAGGAATTATACAGGCATTTTATAAAACTAACCTTGTAGTAAAAAAATAACCTGAATGAATCAGTCAGTAAACAACTGTTAAGCACAACTTCTTGATATTAAAACTTACCATAGTGGCAGCTAGTCTTGTTGGATTTGAAGGTTTTTGGGTAAAAGGGCAAAATAATCTGTTTTTGTAATGAACGTCTCTGTCTTTTAAACAGTGTGTTTCCATGGACTTTTGGAACCGGGGAGGGGCAGATGTTTACCCTAAGCTTAAGGGGAACATAACCTAATATATAACACATATGAAGGGTTTCTTTTTGTTTTTGTAGCCTCATTTAAAGGTTTAGGAAAACAGTCCTTCAGATGAAATGGAGAAGCACTTTTTTTTAAAAGTGTTAAGAAATTAAACAGAATATGATGAGTTACGTTTGAATATCAAGATGGAGCAATGATAATACCCTCAATCTGCAAATGGGTCGTGGTACCTCTTTTATTTGGTCACCGATTTCTTTATTTCTTGTGCGTTTTGTTCACTTTCTTGACTTAATGTTTAGAAATAAGTTCAATCTTCATTCTTATACATCTTATCTTTTACATTTAAAGAGACATAAAAATGCTCCGGGATGTGGATTCATTTTCAGTAAAAAAATGGACATGTTCATAATTAATTTTTTCGAAGGAGGCGCCTCTTGGGTCTTCGTCTATAAAGTTTTGGAACCACTGGAGAATATGTTTTTCCACTGCATTTTCCTCTGGATGCAGTGGCACTAAATGGCTCGCATTTTGAAAAAAAACCCCAAAAACCC
>JAPQRN010000027.1:15682134-15712433 GCA_037367275.1 Coranthus polyacanthus
TGTGTGTGTGTGTGTGTGTTACATGCTCTAGGCTTTCCATAAGAGCTTTGACTGGGCCTTCATGCAGCCTGCTCAGTCTGAGCAGCAGGAAAAGCTTGAGGCTACTGGGCGGCGCAAACTGATGCTCCAGATCGGAGTTGCCTCACAGTTGTCTGACGTGTGCCATTTCTCTTTGTCTGTTTCAGCTGCCTTTCTGGGAGACATTGCTTTGGATGAGGAGGACCTGCGATCGTTCAGAGTGGACAGAATAATCGATTTGGCTCAGAGAACGGTGCAGACTTTTAACCACACAGGTAGAGAGTAGCGATCGCTGTTTCTCTTTAAATCACTGAGGGAAAAGTGCCTAAAATGCCTAGAATGAAAACAGTATCCACATTCTCATTCGTGAGTTGTTACCTCACTGTTTTAACTTTTTAATCTCATAAAAATCCCTTCTGGTGTCAGGTGTTGCACATTAGCCTTTGGTGTAAACACTATGATGCTTGCGTGGATATGTAAATAAGCCACAAATAAATGAATAATTATACACAAGCAGGCTTGACCCTCCCAACGGTACAGCTGTCAAAGCAGCACCTGCTCTCTTTAAATGCTTATGTTTACAACTATCGTGTTATCGCTACACGTCGCTGTATCTGTATCACCATGTTCAACAGTAATTGCTGGGCTTTGTCTGGTTTAATGTTGTCCTTAAAATAAAAAGCAGTATTTAAACAACAGCTGTGAGTCAGCAGAGACCAGTAGACTTCAGAATCCTAGAAACTATAGGTGAGCATGAACCAACAAGTGTGTGCCTGTTGCTGTCTGCACTCAAACGGTGTCTGTGCGTCTTTTTTCAACACAACTAATGTACATGTCGGGGAAAGGAAACATTGTGAACGCTGAAAAGTAAAATTAAGCTGCTTTCTAATTCTCCACAGGGTAAGACTGATTTTTAGATTTTTAGACCAGGTAGTGAATCACAGAGATAAGAGGAAACAGCTCAGGGTAGAGGCAGACTGTGTTTACGCCCTTATCTCTACACTGGAGCAAGTTAGTTACTGCACGTCTGATTGTTATAGCGAACTTCAGACAAAAGAAAGAAAGCTCATTAGTATCCTGAAGAACAGTAACGTTTGATAACTAAACACTCCAAACTTTTTTTTTAATCCTAAGCAGATGCACACCTCGCCTGTCTACTTCACGAACAATTAATCGCCATCTTCACTGATTCTGTTGCTCTCACGCAAGTTAAGTAGTGAATTTATAGCAACTGGACTTTATTGTCTGCTTGACATAAATAAAGTAGCAGGGATGGTTATCTAAATACAATACGTGGTCAGAATAAAATATAACAAACTATTGACAAAACCCTTCCCTGTTTAACTATGAATGAAGGACATCGATTTAATCATTTTTTTTGTAATTAACACATCTCCCACAAGTTTTGTCAGCACTCCTTCTTATCACTTAACCGAGCAGATTTGGCTGTTATCAGACTTTTCCTCAACACATGCACAAGTGTATGTGCTAATTGATCTTGCCAGGCTCCTAAGATTTACTCTGGGAGACTGAAATTCAACAGAACACATTGCTCCAGCAAATTAAAAAACTTGCTGCAAACTGTGCATGTTGCATGTTAATCACGTTGAGTTGGAATAGTTTTGTATTGAGGAATACAGTGATCACACCAAACTCCCAACAATATTTATATTGTTGCACAAGAATCCATGTACCGTGGGGATTCTTGTGGTTTTCATCAGGGGAAACACAGCAAGGACTTATTGAAATGACTTGGGACTCTTCCCCCAAGAAAGTGAATTAATTATAAGCATCAGTTTGACTTTTTAGTTTGAGTCAAAGAGCGTGAATACGCCACAGTGACACTTCTGTCTGCTTTCATTAAGGAGAGGATGCCATTTTAAAGCTAAAGTTATTGTTCTTGCAGATAACTTTCTTTAATATCTATGAAGCACACTTGGAGACATTTTGTTCTAACACTTTCTGTAAAATAGAATTGCACCTAAAAAAGAAAATGTTATGTTTGATGTCGGATGCATTTTATTCTATATTTGAATACATTTCAGTTAAAGTTGTGCCTGCTTTGCAGAGTAATGAGTACAGCAGCTGACTGTGCCATATGTGGTTCTCTTATGGACTATTTCTTAATATAATAATCACTTACGGCTCCGTCTCCATGGTTACTCTGCATTTATCTGTGTTTGAGTGACATTAATTGTGAAATTAAATTAAAAGAAGAAAGAATTCTTTTCAGTGAATATGCAACAATGTTATTAGAGCAAAGCTCTTTGAGGAATTAAATGGCAGTTTCTTAATAGGAAATAATAATTAGAGGATTACATGATATCAAACTATGTTCTTTAGTTTTAGGGTAAAAAGACAAGCAGAGGGTACAACATAATTGCTTCCCTATAAAACTCTTTTAATGAACTCCTGCTCAGCCAGAAGATGTGTTGAATGATTTCTACTTTCCCTTTTGTTTCTTGATTTAAAATCCTCAGGTTCAACTAATCAGACTAGTCAAACGAGACAAGGTTCGCGGCGCAGGAAAAGGGCTGCCACCTCCAGACCTGAGCGTGTTTGGCCTGAAGGTGTTATTCCATATGTCATCAGTGGAAACTTTAGTGGTAAGTAACACTGACTTACACATCCCTCTGCTGACGAAAAGACTCATTTCTGCTTTTCAGATCATTTATGTATGTGGTATCATGTAACGTGTACAGAAAGGTTGTTGTTTATGTCCTTTAAAGGTCACTTGTGGTCAAACTATTATTGCTGATTGAGTTAAAATTATAAGAAAACACCATGTTGGTCACGTCTTACTCTAATCCATCCTGTTTTTGGTAAAAAAGACAGTTGGTGCAGGAATTAAATGTGTTTAGGCATCATTTTTCAACACTACATTTGTGTAGTAGTGCTGTTTTTTTCCAATAACTACAAGTTTATGAAACAAGGAATACATTAGTATTGTTTACAAGGTGAAAAAAGTATTATTTGTCATGCTGTAACTTTATATCCTGGAACTCTGAAGTATTGAAGCTGCCAGCTGTTCGCTTTTTCCATTTCATCCTTGTTTTTCTCTAAAATGTCTGTGTCTTTGTCTCCACTCATCTTGCTCTCTCTGTCGTCCTATTCAGGCAGTCAGCGGGCGATATTCCGCCAGGCCATGCGGCACTGGGAGAAGCACACCTGTGTGACCTTTATTGAGAGGACACAGGAGGAGAGCTATATTGTCTTCACCTACCGACCATGTGGGTGAGTCAGTGGGGTTTTTTAGCTCCGCGTGAAGAAGCCGAACAATGGTCAGCCTTTGCTGAGCTTTCTTTATCTACAGCTAATTATTGAGCACCTAAGTAGTTTTCCTCGCCTCCTGCTCAGCTGCCTTTCTCTATTGTTCATCCTCTATGTTTGCAGTCTCTGTGTGAGTTGTTATTTCAGCCCCCTACGAGTCCTGAAAGAGACAGCCATTCAGTGGCCAGGAATGTTTCCTGTGCCTCATCATCACACTGTATCAGTCACTGACCACTTGTGTTGTACGTGGTGTTCGGAATTGCCCCCAAGAGGGAGACTTCCTTAGCCTTTCCATAACCCCGTCTAACCATCTCCGCTGAGGTTAGGCTCAGTGTCCACTCAGCATGTCCCCCTAAACACATACTCAGAGAAAATTGCCTGTTGTGGCTCTTGCTGTTGCTAAGCGACTATTGACATCCAGTTTGGGCAGTCAGAACTTATTTTTTTTATTGATGAAATATTTTTAATTAAAGCAGTTGCTGCTGTTGTGAACACAAACCAGTGGGACCTGTTCATTTCAGATTTCAAGGACAAGAGGCCAGAGATGTTAGAAGAGGTATTAGAGCGATTGACAGGGAAAAGACAAACCTGAAATCTTTTGTTTCCACTTTTTAAAGGTACAGTATGCAACATTCGCGCATACTTGTGAGCTTACATGAAGTTTGTGTTGGAGTCTGTGTTATGCTGGGAGCCGGCCATTTGTTGACATTAGCTGGCTCCATTTCTGAGCTAACTGTAGCTAGTGTTGCATGCTGTTGCCACTGTACTAGTGGAGCAGAAGAGAAGCAATGAAGAACTCGGGAGTGAGCATAAACGTCACCCTTTGGATTTTTGTTTAAATCTGACCCGAGTCCTCTACCTAGAAATCAGTGTACAGGTTGTCGTCATGCATGAAGGCAACCAAGAAAGTCAGGGACGGTGCTAATTTTTTAAGGTATGTTATGATCCGTTCACACATTGGAAATAAAAAAAGCGATTAATACATGTACTGTACATTTCTTCAGTATTAGTTCCATATTGTACCTTTAACCTCATACAGATTTTAACTCAAAGTCGGAGCCATTATGTCATCACACACAATGCACCTCTGCCAGTGATATTGAGGATTAAACACAAACAGCTTCACAGAAAGTGGATGCAGGTCATGAAACTGAACTTTTTCCAGCCAACTGTTGATAGCCATTTTTAGCCTGGTAACTGGCCTCAGGGGCAACAGGGATGACATTATCCACGCAGGCGGCAGCGGTTAACAGTGGGAACGCTTGACTCTGCTGCATATTCAGAGGCCCCCATCTGTCCTGTGCAAAGTTCAAGGCGTGTCTCAGGAGAGCCTGGCTGGGCTCAGAGTAATTAGAGAGCGGCTGTCTGGCCCACAGGGCCGTGATGTGTGCGCCCGTCCTCCAGACTCCCACACTGAACCTTTCATGTCACGCTGAGATGTAGCGCTGCAGCCAGCCAGCTTCCACCGTCACTCTCAGCATTTGCATTGGCAGACAGATGAATGAATGTCACTTCTGTATGTGTGGATGACAGGTCACCTCATATGGTTCTGCAAAACAGAACACAGTTTGTTAAGATAATGTTCTCGTTAAAAGCTCCATTACTTTCACACAGAGCACAAAGAAATAAAGGAGCTATTAGATATTATAGAGCCAGACACATTCTTCCTTCCCCTTTGGGGAACATGACTTTTTTGGCACCCATCTGTAATTTCCACTTGCTCATTAGTGATTTCTCTTAATTTACTCTTAAGTCACTATATTTTTGACTTTAACACTGCTTCTCTTTGTGTTTGCGGCTGCTGATTCACAGGTGCTGCTCTTATGTGGGTCGCCGTGGAGGGGGACCACAGGCCATATCCATTGGCAAAAACTGTGACAAGTTTGGCATTGTGGTGCATGAGTTGGGTCATGTGATCGGCTTCTGGCACGAACACACTCGGCCCGACAGGGACGAACACGTCAGCATTATCAGGGACAACATCCAACCAGGTACGAGCCTGGAGCCCTGGTCTTACAGCAGTCCCTTAGCAATAATGTTGGAGAAACGCAGTGTGAGAGAAAATAATAAAAGTCACATGTTTTTTTTACACACAGTGAATCTGGGCTAAGGAAAAAATAAACACCAGTGTTGTGAATGTTCATTCTTAGGCTTCACTTTTTAGGATCTGGTCAACACGTGTAAACTGTACATCTCTAACAGTATAACAGTTTATATAACATATGAAGAGTTTAAAAAGTTGTAATGTTCTTGCAGGTGGCTCATTTGTAACTGTAGGTTCACTGTATGATAAATATAAAAATGTAAAGCATGACATAGTACATACAACTGGCTTCACCTTTGACATACATGCATGGGGCTGCACAGTGTGACTCAGCTTCATATTTCATCTGTGCTTTTTCCCTTTTTCCTTTCACAGGACAGGAGTATAACTTTTTAAAGATGGAGCCGGGGGAGGTGGATTCTTTGGGAGAAGTCTACGACTTTGACAGTATCATGCACTATGCCAGGAATACTTTCTCGAGGTACGAGCCAAGCCAAGTTCCTCTCCATATGCTCCAGACATGAAAACTAGCCTTCGATCAAGTCAGGTGGAGCCATTTCGCAGTCGGCTGCAACCTTTTAACCCATCATCTTGTTTTCCATTCCTGCTCATAGTGTTTTATGACTCTATAGATCTGAAATGTGCTCTGTGTCTGAGTATTGCTGAGTAATGTGTCTTAGTTGCCAAAGAGTTACAAGCAATACATTCAATTTAATGCTTAATTCTTCCCTACAAATAAATACCTAGACATGTAGTAATCAAGACCCACTGTAAAAAAGATCACTGTTAATATCTAGATGACTTATGTCTTTGCTGCTTGAGTTTAGGTGATAGAAGAAGTTTTTTTTAGATGGTAGAAGTTGCTCCTACATATGCTTCTCTTTAAAAATCAGCACTCTCCTTCGGTCTAAGTTTCTTTTGGCTGAAGCATTTTTTGTAACAATCAATGCTCACATTGCATGGGGCTTTAGGGAGACCGGAGGAGCACTAATGTGATTTATGCAATATTTGGACAGGATTATATTGCCGATTGCTATACTGGGATTACAGAAAGTCCAAAAAAATAATACACTCGGTGCATTAAGTAACTTGTAACCAGCAATCTGACGTATCCTTTTCCATTTAGATTCTTCCTTTTTAGATCAAGAGTGGATTAGGGTAGGGCTTTCCATTTCTCATTTAGCTGAGTCGTTGCTTGTTAGATTTAACCTGCTCTGGCATCCACACCAGTTTATTGTTTCACTGTCATTGTGCTTTTTGCAGCGTTAGCAGAATGCCAACAGGAGCACGAGCAATGAGCAGTGTTTTAGAATGATTACAATCCAAAGTCTCTAAAAACTTTAATCGATTTATATTTATTTTTCTTTACCCCGAAAGCCAAATCTTTGTAGCCATAGTGAACGTGTTTGGCTGGGTTGTGCCAGCTCCTTCCCACAGCCTGTTCAAATTATGGTTCCCCTCTTTGTTCCCGCTGCTTTAGTGGCAGCAGCAGCCTCTGTAAAGCAGCACTGGTCCTGGGGCTGAGATAGCCCAGCAACAGTAGCCCGTCATCACAACATTCTTGTTGTAAAAGTTCTGCTTTCATACCACGAATCACCTCATTATGCCGCTCTGCTCCTTTTGATGATTAGTGGCATTACAGCCTCCTTAAGCTTGCGCAGGAGCTCGTAGATTTATTTGTGTGCCGTCTGCTGTAGCGCCTTCATGGCACTCAGGTGTTATAATAGATGCCTTGCTATAAAATGTCCTCTGCAGTCCGTGCACAATTTAGGTCAACCTCTAGCAATCAACCACACGCGCTAAGTGATAAAGTAGGAAGAATTTAATTGTCAAAGGTTCAGCGTGTAAAATTTTAGCGGATTTAGCTGGATCTAATTGGGGAAATGGAATATAGTCATAGTTATGTTTTCAGTAGTGCATGTTCACCTGAAAGTAAGAATGGTTGTGTTTTTGTTACCTTAGAATGAGCCATTTATATCTATAGACCGAGTGGATCACCTCCACAGAGTCCACCATGTTGCACCGCCATGTTTCTACAGTAGCTCAGAACAAACTTTTATTCTCCTTTTTACAAGATGCACCACTACTATGTTTAAGTGTAGAACAGACTTAATATTAACCACAAAGCTTAGAACGGACAAACCTAATGCAATTACTCTAATGAGAGCCTTTCATATTTTTAGCGTCCACAGTAGAGGAGGGTGAGGGGAGGGGTATTCGTTTGATTACAATCTGCAACCTCAGCACTCAGTTCCACTAAATATCACACACTGAATGTTTGTTAGTTAATGTTGACGTTTCCCTTACATATAACTGAAAATGTCTAAATTTCTTGTGCTCCCACTGGTGTTTACAACTAGAAACCTGTTGCATAAAGAAACCCCTGTTTGTAAAAGCAGAACTCTGGATGTGTCATGTTTAAATTCCTCGCCAGGTGACTTCATTCCTCACTCCCTGTCGGATGCTACAGCAAACCCGTCCAGATGTTGTGCTGTCATTCAGCGCTACACAAGTGTGTCACAGTGTCAGGAAGGATGTTACTAGAAAAAGCTCCATGATGAATCTTGGTCAGTCTGGGCTCTTACTAGTCATCATAAGCTGCGGTTAATTTGAAGTGTTATTTGCCATCTGGGTAACTGCAAAGCCAAAATAGACCTCTTGGGAGAAGTTGACTCAGATACAGCTTCTGAGTCACCGTTGTAATTACAAATGCATAACTACGCTCGCTGCAAAGTGGCTTTTTGACAACTTGTCCATGTACATGAAATTTATTTGTACCCTGTGACAGCCAAACTTTACATTAACTTGTGTAAATATTGTTATGCCTGCCGCCATGTGCAGGATGTGACATCAGTTTTGTGTATGAAACCTGCACTGCAAAGACAAACAAAATGGGGGAACCTTCAAGACACCTGCAGTCACTCAGCCATGCGGCGTTTTACCTGTGGCAGAATTTGTTTTGAAAGCTTGTGTGCAATGTGATCTCCGGGCACAGGTGGGTCATGAAAAAGAAAAAGGGAAAAAAAAAAGTGCTCAGGCTGTGGTCATTACCACTTTACTCTGATATGAGAACCAGCTGTTGGCTGTACTTTCGCTCACACTTAGCCCTCTTTTCCAGCTGTATTTATATGTTTTACTTTTTTCATCTCTACCTGACAAACTCTGCCATGTCCTGTGTTTCTCTCTCGATGTATGGTCTCTCCTGAAATCAACTGCCACGCTCTTGTGGCAAGCATATTCTGGGAAGCAGAGAGGGAATCTTTGTCTAAACAGAGGCTGTGGCTGGGTGTAGGCCAATGTACAGAAACGCCTGTCTAGCCCTGCGTATCCAAACTGTAGATCAAGAATGAGCTTCACACAGATTGAAGCTAATAGCTCTGCCTGATAAAGGTTTTCTGTTCATTTAGCTTTTTTATGTAAAAAAAAAAAAAAAGAGGAAAAGACGAGTATAGAATAACATCTTGCATCAGAAGGCAAATAAGAGTGAATAATTACTGTGAAAACTTCATATCAACAACCGTTTCTGTCCAGTGAGCACTGGGTCTACAGGATTATTTGGCGACCGGAACAAAGTCCACTGAGCTAGATAAATTGTTGTTTGTATTTAAAAAAAAAAAAACAGAGGAGGGTTCATCTCATTTTGGATTTCATTCAGAACAACACTTGGACACAGAACATTTATTTAGGTGCTGTCACTCTAGCACTCCGGGTCAAGATTTGGACTTAACCCCGTAATCTTGTAAATAGATGGTAGAGCTTCCTGCACAAAGGGGCAGTCCGGCCCTGAAGTATGTTTATGTCGGGTAATCCGCCCTGTTCTTTTCCCTCTCCACCTCTGACTCTGTTACTGTCCTAATTCGTGGAACTCTGTTGATCAATAAGACTCTGTAGAAATGAGCCAGAGATGGCTGCCGGTCCTGGGGAATGTTTCACAGAGCTGTATTAGCAGACAAGGGGCTCCTGTTAGCTTTTCACAAGTCATTCCAAGCACTTTCTCTAGAGCGCTGATTGGCTGAGTTACCTGTGCCAGTGTCTTTCTTTGCTACACCATTATTAGCTAGCGTGTTTGCTCGGTGTTTTACAGTAAATCACCGTGGGAAGCCGGGGTCTTTGCTGTGTGTTGTTCAGAAGATTTCATGGCTTGCCTTGATGTTGTGCTGTGTCTCCTGGGGACGAGCAGGGCTGATCCCTGTGCTTTTTGTCTGGGGTGTGTTACCCGACCCACAACTCTGCCTGCCCCCTTCTATGCCCCAGAGATATTTTTCAGGACTGGTGCATGGAACGGTGCCAACTCAAATAGAGACCTGCCAGTGTGCCCTTTGTCTGCTCTGACACCGGCTGGAGTGGCGTATTTCACCGACCGCCAGCATACGGGCTCCTGGAAGCTCACAGACAGACAGACAGACAGGCGGGCAGGCAGAGTCTAAACTGTTAGCTCAGGCTGCTCTGTTTGCACATGCCTGGCGTTGATAGGCATGTCACCATGGGAACGGCCAGGGAGCCAGACCGTTGCTCGCCAATACTTAGAGAAAAATGGAGATGATAAACTAGCAAAGTGTCAAGTGAGACAGCAGTGTGAAAAGAGTCTTTCTGAACTCGCAATTATGTTCTGCCAAAGCTACCTCTGCTCTTCCTCTGACTTTAAAGAGTGGCACTTGTCATTTTGGACTTTAAAATCAAACAGGAAATGTGGCCTTTGTCCTGTCACTGCCTTTACCCTTTGCGTTATTTATTTCAATCTGTCAATATTTCTGGAGAACGGCTCCGGCTCTCTGTTCAGGTCCATCTGTATGGCAGACACGTGTAAAGAATGATGTCAGTGTTAACCTCAGAAACCAACCTTGTGACCCCAACCTCAAAGGAAACCTGCATGACTGCATGTGTCCATCTGTTTGATTTTATCCAGGGTGCAGAGTTAATACCGTGGATTTATTGATAGCATAGTGAAGAAATAATTAAAGCTAGAAAATACAGACACGGCTTTTCATTAAATGTGTGGAGCGCATTACAATAGAATAATACCAGTGCATGACATAAATAAGCAAGATAAAGATAGGTTTTTAGATAACATCACTGTTTAAACTGGACATTTCAAAGGCGATGACGGGTGAACTAATATATCCAGCGTATCCCGATTGGTTACCTATTAAAGGAGTCTTTATTCAGAGATAAGAGGTTTATAAGAGATCTGGCATTAATGACTGCTTGTACGTTTGGTCAGTATCACTAATAATAATGCTCTTGTGTTCACGGGTGTGGGTGTGCGCGTTCATACTGAGGTCGACAGCATGGAGAAAGTTCTTTTCTCTGGTGTCAAGTCATTCAAATCAAACTTTTACTATTATATTATTAACTGGAATAAGTTTGCCTTATTTCATTAGTTTCACAATGGGTAAATCTTGCACGTCAGACATTTTGTGACGTGTGCATGTTTGCCAGGTTTGCATCTGTTTAAATGCTAATCCAGAGTCAATAAGATCTCTATGCCCTTCTTGTCTGTTGGATTAGCTGTATTTTTCATTAAACAGCCTCTTTTATTTTGGATGAACAGAGTCTGGCAGTGCCCATTTTCAGCGTGGTGTTAGAAAATCTCCTTCCTTTATAACACGTTAATAACCATGTTGACAGTGATTACATTTTACTGATAGATGGAAAGTCACTTAATCCTTAAGCAAACATGTTTTGTGGCCTGTGTGCATGTTGGAATAGTTAGCAGGATTGTATGCATACAGTCTGGGTTTCATGTGGTATTAACATCAGTCGCTCTTTCTGAATTACAGAGGCATCTTCCTGGACACCATCCTGCCACGCTACGATGTGAATGGAGTGCGACCACCCATTGGCCAGAGAACCAGACTTAGCAAAGGGGATATCGCACAGGCACGCAAACTCTACAAATGCTCCAGTAAGACCAAAAATGACACATCCTGTCTGCTATGGGTTTTTCCTGTCTATTTTTGCATGTGTGCGCAACATAGCAAGAGGTCTGTAGCTCCTCCTGCCTTCCCCAGATGCAGTTTACTCTGTGTGGAAATAGTCAAGCATCTACTATTGATGTGGTGTGGCTCCTTGGCTACAGCGTCCGAGACTCCCGAGCTGGGAGGAGTGTAAACACTACCCAGGGACAGGAAGTTTGACATCGTTTTTTCCCAGATAGAAGCAAAAGAACAGCTGGTCTCGAGAAGACAATGATTTTCGGGAATTAGCACCATTTTTGCGCATCGCAGCACTTGAAAAGTAAACGTGAAAAAGTAAAAGTGCAGTTATACTGTACACTACGGAGAGTTATGTAAGCCTGGCACTTTTCAGAACCACTCGCTTTGTTTATGCTTTCAGAGAGGAAGGAGAGGATTTAATGCTGTTGAATAAATAGAATTTAGAGCATTAACAGATGTACATTGAGAGCAGCCTTCTGCTGAATAGATTTGATGTCAGACAGTTAATTGTAGGTCTGGAAAGGATAGCTGAACTGTCAGTCTCACATTAAAGCTCAATGAATAAACATAGTGATGGTCACCAGCCAGTGCGGTTTTAATGTACAACTGAGAGTTTTAACCATAAATGGATCTACATGGGTCTGTGCAAGCCTCTGGTTTCTTTATTCACGACAATCGTTCTCTCGTGAGAGAGAAGCAGACTGGATGATGTGGCGCACACTGTGGGGGATGAGGTAGTGAGTCTCTCCACGTGTTCTTGGAAAAAAAAAACCCTTAAAGAGCCATGGATCTCCCTTTCATGCTGCATTCCTGCGAGTGTTTGTCATCCTTAGTGTGTGCCTGAGTGCTTGTTAATGGTGTAGTATTGGCAGCCCTCTGCCAAGCATTATTACGCACAACTCGTAGCTCACGGCTCCTTGTTTTATTGCTTACACACAAACCTCGAGGGAAGCAATGAACGTAAACAGTCGGGGGAGATGTTTTCCTTACTCCTGCTAAATGCAGCCCAAGGTAAAGATAACACCAGTGTAATAAGGAAAGAAGACACAGTTCCCAGGTTGGACAAACCAAGATAACTGCCCTCGCTATAATTTCCTCTCCATCTTCATTTTAACACATCTTTCTCTCACTTGGCTCGAGCCTCCTTCAGCCATCCATCAGGCCTTGTATTGTGTCTGGTACACTTAGTTTTGCCAGTCAAACTAAGAGTGGTTTTCAGTGGCAACACGTACATAATGCATCAGATCCTCCAGAGGGCTTGGTTATTTATAGTGTGCCAGGTTTATTTTCAGAGGATGCTCAGAGAAAGTGTCTCTCACACTCTATTCCTTTGTGTGATCATCATCTGGAGTAGGTGGGGGAAGGTAGGGGTGAGGCGCAGGGTTGTGGGTGAATATTATCAGCAGATGTGCCTTTGAACATAAAAGAGCTGCCCTTTACTTCACATTCAGTGTTATAATTCCAGCATCAAGCATCTGTCTTTGCAGCAAGGTTTCAAGGGATTTACTTCGGAGCTGTTTATCTGTATGGCTTGATTTAGTGGCTTAGGTGTTGGAGGCAGATGCTAATTGGCAGTGCCTAATGCTCACGGCTCTGGCCTTACACGCGGGTGCGCTTGTGTTTGTTTCTGTGGTCAGGATGCGGGGACAGTCTGCAGGACAGCAGTGGGAACTTCTCCTCTCCTGGCTTCCCCAATGGATACTCAGCCTACATGCACTGCATCTGGAGAATATCAGTCACACCAGGGGAAAAGGTATGATGAGCATATGGAAAATGCCACATCAACTTTGAAACAACTGAGTGCTTATACATATGGAGCTGTGGCGTCTCTGTACTTAGCTAAGCATTAGTGCTGTGTGATCTTTGACCTTTTTGATTGTCAATAATCAAGGCCTCTTTGTTTTTAAGATCATTTTGAACTTCACCTCCATGGATCTGTACAGGAGTCACCTGTGTTGGTATGATCACGTGGAGATCCGAGATGGATACTGGAGGAAGGCGCCTCTCAAAGGTCCATTTTATAAAAGAATACTATAATTACAGCTAACTGTGAAATAACAGTTTTCAAAAACTAAATATAAACTACGTTGAACAAAGCAACGGAAGCACAAACTAAAATGAAATAGAATTAAATTACCCCAAATGTTAACGGTTCATGGTATGCAATAAAATGACTTGGCACAGTATGTGACCTTTTAATAATTAGTGGTTTTGGAAATCATATTTAATGTCGTGCATTTTTTCATCCTACCTTTTTTCAGCTTCTAGAAGTCAAGGCACTTTTAGGAACGTTTATGCACATTTGGAAACTAATAACTGTGAATACTATGCATAGTTTTTTTTTAACTATTGGATTTAATATTTTTTCCCTGATTTGTTGTTTCTAAATTAAAAGGTTTTACTTTTAAACACTAATACAAAATACTAAGCATGAGTTTATTAGTTTTCCATCTTTATTTATTGATTTATCTGAATCTCATCTCCATGATTCCTCAACTTTTTACAGTGTACATTGTGTACGATCTTCTGAGTAGGAAATGTGTTGAGAAATTTGGGGATATTACAGGTGTCACGATCTCAAATCTAATCTTGATGTGTGTTTTCACCTGTGACCCAGGTCGTTTCTGCGGTGATAAGCTGCCCGAGCCAATCATCTCCACTGACAGCCGTTTGTGGATTGAGTTCCGCAGCAGCAGTAACTGGGTGGGAAAAGGTTTCTCAGCGGTTTATGAGGGTAAGCACCTACTCTTGACCTCCTTGCACTCTATTCCAGCACATCGCTCAGCTGACTGAATGCATGGCCAGTCACATATCCAACAATGTGCCTAGGAGCTGCAGTAATATCCACAGTTTTTGGCTCCCTCTCTGCTGATGTGTCAGGCACTTTACGCCGCATTAATCAGATTTTGGCCGGGCTTCACATTGAGCTCCATTGTTTCCAGACTGTGCAAAGGGATGATGCATGTTTGTGTGTGTGGGAGCGGGTGGTGGAGGCATTTCTGCTAATCCACATTGCGTAAATCAGAACAGTGAGTGCACATGTTTTTTTTCAAAGGCATGTGCTGATGATATTGCTATCGAGGGGGCTCAGTTTTTTGTTTTTATTGTTTTTACTGTCACTTGCAGCCATCTGTGGTGGAGAGGTGAAGAAAGACAATGGCCAGATCCAGTCCCCCAACTACCCTGATGACTACAGGCCCAACAAAGTATGTGTGTGGAAGATTACTGTAGCACAGGGCTACCACGTAGGCCTTACCTTCCAGTCTTTTGAGGTAAGACACTAGTGTCACGTGTTAAATCATGTGTACACATACGTACTCCTTACATTTCCCTTACATTTCTATCACTGCTTCAGAGATTTCACTGTCTGAATCTAACATTAGTCCCTTTTACTCTTCAGATTGAGAGACATGATAGCTGTGCCTATGACTACCTGGAGGTCCGAGATGGAAACTCCGAAAACAGTCCTTTGCTGGGCCGCTTCTGTGGCTACGACAAGCCAGATGACATTAAAACCAGCTCCAACCAGCTGTGGATGAAATTTGTTTCAGATGGCTCTGTCAACAAGGCCGGCTTTGCTGCTAACTTCTTCAAAGGTCAGAGGTTAAGGGTTGTGAACTTCTTGAAGGAAAGTCAAACTCTGTGTACTTGGCATGTTCTAGCATCATCATCTTTCTCTGTTATCTTAAAAATACGTTTTTTGGTTCTAATTGCACAGCTTTCCTCTGTGCAACTCTTTTTTTTTTTCCACTGCTCTGCTGTTGTTTTGGAGGGTTTTCTCTTGTATGCCATCGAGCCAGGGGGCCAGCTAAAAGGGTCCTAACATATCTTTGTGTTTTCAGAGATGGATGAGTGCTCTAAGCCGGACAACGGTCGCTGTGAGCAACGCTGTGTCAACACACTAGGCAGCTACAAGTGTGCCTGTGACCCAGGCTATGAGCTGGCTGCTGACAAGCGCAGCTGTGAGGGTAAGTACAGGGAGAAAAGTCGCCAGCACTGCTCAACATGTCATTTACATGCTGAAGCATTACACCCAAATACAACAAGTACAGTCATTCCAGAAGGACAGATAACATGCCAACATTAATGTTTCTGCTGGGCCAGCTCCGTCTTTTAAAGATTTGAGTCACAACAATGCAAGCGTTATTTATATCCCAAATGATATGTTGTTTAAGACCTAATTACTAGTATACACGCTGTACAGTATCTGCTTGACCACTAAACCAATTTCCACCCCTAGAGGAAAAGGGCTGTCACTGCAGCTTTACCACTTTTAAACTTATCCCATAAAGTTTTCCAGCAAACGACTGCACTTTAATCACAACCAATATAATGTCGCATGTGATTTCATTAACAACCTTCGCAGCAGAGTTCATTATCACACTGCACGACCAGACAGCTAAATAATCTGATATTTTGTTTCCCAAATTTCTCTAACGTGTCATGCATAATATTTTTCATGCATAAAGATTGACACTGCAGATTATTTTAACTTAGAATAGCCTGATAAACAGGACTGTGCATTGTCATTAATCTGACGATACAGTCTGTACCACAATGATCACGGCTGTGATACAATGCCATAGTATAAAAAACACACGGACATATGTATAAAATCTGAGTAAAAAAACACAGAGCAGTAGATTCAAATGGCTGAAGATAGATTAAAATACTGTGATCTGGCTTTTGCGGGTTTAAAACAAAACTACAAAATTAACTAATTAACTTTAAAACTATTAACTAAAAGTCAATACATTGTTTTGGAGAATTGACACAGTATCACAAAGCATAGTGCTGCAATACTGAAATGTAGTGACATTTTCCTGCATGCCTGTTGGCAACAAGAATTGGTACCAGCAGTTGTTGTGACATTTTGTTTATTGCATAACTAATGCAAAGCTGAAGCTCAAGGTCAGGCAGTAATCTGCTTTATGCAGGACACAGAAATGTTATTTTAACAGGCTCTCACTTCTGCCCAGCACTATTACCGCAGTATGGTTTGCAACATACAGTAACATTTTGTGTATGTGATATGTGATATTTTCTTTATCTGTATCAGTCAAAGTGACCACTCTTCTCTTTCCATGTTGTGTTTTTATTCAGCTGCCTGTGGAGGCTTCATCACTAAGCTGAATGGCTCGATCACCAGCCCAGGGTGGCCCAGAGAGTACCCCCCAAACAAGAACTGCATCTGGCAGCTGGTTGCCCCCACACAGTACCGCATCACTCTGCTCTTTGACGTCTTCGAGACTGAGGGCAATGACGTGAGCACTGGGGTTATTTTGAATCAGCACGGGGTGGGTTTGTTCTGTTTTTCTGTGTTTTCTCTCTACTACATCTTTCTAGTTTTATAGTAAATAAAGCTTTCCTGCCCTTCTTGTGTGTTTCATAATTAAAAACAAATAAAATCTTGCAGCGTCTTCACATGCTCTGTTTTTCTGCCTCAGGTTTGTAAGTACGACTACGTGGAGGTCCGCAGTGGGCTCTCAGCGGACTCACGACTGCATGGGAAGTTCTGTGGGGCCGAGAAACCGGAAGCCATTACCTCTCAGTACAACAACATGCGCATTGAGTTCAAATCAGACAATACGGTGTCCAAAAAGGGCTTTAAAGCGCAGTTCTTTTCTGGTAAGATGTCTGAAAGTGCTCTGCACAACATCACAAGGCTTTGATTCAGTCACGTAGCGCTACTATCTGTCAGGCTTTAAAAGAAACAGTCACCAAGGTTGTGTCCTCTGTGCTTCCTCAGACAAAGACGAGTGCTCTAAGGAGAACGGTGGCTGTCAGCATGAGTGTGTCAACACCTTCGGGAGCTACAGCTGTCAGTGCCGGAGTGGCTTTGTGCTGCATGAGAACAAACATGACTGTAAAGAAGGTATTTCACCTTAAATGCTTAAATTTATTCCAGTTCCTTCCTTATTCTTCTGCCATGAGAGTAACCATGTGGGTTTCCAAGTCAGTGCTTTCTTGTATAAAAAAAAAAAAGTAGTAGTCTGTGTTGACTCAGTGCTGTCTTGTTGCAGCTGGCTGTGATCACACTGTGAACAGTGTGAGTGGTATCATCACCAGCCCCAATTGGCCGGATAAATACCCCAGCAAGAAGGCATGCACCTGGGCACTCACCACCACTCCGGGCCACCGTATCAAAATAGTATGTGTCACTTCCTCTTGCTCTTTGTATCATTTAAATGATCAGTCATGTATTTGTGTGTAGCTTTTGAGTTGAGCTGAATCCACTAAGAACATCTGTGTTTACTGTACTGATGTCAGGAACTGTTATGCTATTTCTAATGATGATGTGTGGCTCCCCCTTCTGTTATTTTCCACATTTTTGGCTGACATCACTGACATACAGTTTAACAAGATGATTAGTATTAATCATCAATTCACCAAATGAAAAGTTATCATATATAAATGCATCGTACAAAACAATTTACTCGGTTTCGCATCTTGACGTTTAGTTTGTGCTCATGCTGAGACGCTTGCTTTTCTTTCAGGACAAGCATGTTTTACAAACACACATTATCTCCTAAAGCCATGATTTCTTTATTGAATCTGTTTCAAGAAAAATAATGTGTGCAGCTCATTATGAATTGTACTCACTGCCTTCTCTGCTCCCAGGCCTTCAATGAAATCGACATGGAGGCCCACCTGGAGTGTGCTTATGACCACATCGAGATCTATGATGGACGAGATGGAAAAGCTCCAAGTCTGGGTCGCTTCTGTGGAACAAAGAAGCCTCCACCCATCACGTCTAGCGGCAACAAGCTGTTCATTCGCTTTTTCTCCGACAATTCTGTGCAGAAGAAAGGCTTTGAGGCCTCCCATACTGCAGGTAAGATTAAATATTTAATTTTTAACACTAGTTTCCCACCCTGCTTAAAATCTACAATGTTCCTACAAGTTTTCGGGGCATTCATTTTACTACTCAGATGTTAACCTTTGTAAATTTGTAGATTTATTTTTGGCCGCAGTTCGCCACCATGTCCAGAACGACATAATTATAAATTGTCTGTCCAGATAATTTATTTTAAGAACATCATTAACACATTTTTGTATCTCACTGTTATTAAACCACAAGTGAGCCTGAGGCCAGCAAACCCGGGGAAACCGCAAATTAGTGCTGGCGCTTATTAACAAAATGTCTGAACTTAACTTTTCTCTTCAGAATGTGGAGGTCGCCTAAAGGCAGAAGTAAAGACCAAGGACCTGTTCTCCCATGCCCAGTTCGGGGACAATAACTACCCCGGAGCGTCTGACTGTCAGTGGGTGATCTCGGCAGAAAAAGGCTACGGTGTGGAGCTCATCTTCCAGACCTTTGAGATCGAGGAGGAGGCGGACTGCGGCTATGACTATATGGAGTTATTTGATGGAGCTGACACCAAGTCTCCACGGCTGGGACGTTACTGTGGCTCAGGGGTAAGTCGATTTTTCGCACAGACACTACTCTCTGAATTAGTCTTCCATGACAAACAGAACCGTCAAGCCCCCACTTTTCATGTCTGATATTTCAGCTTTAGGGAATGACAGCAGGAGTGTTCAGACTATTGTTTTGGAATTAGCGCTCCTGTTGTGTGTCCTTTGCCAGCGGTTTGTAAAAGGGTGACTTTGTGAGCTGCCCGTGGCTTTTAATTCCACTCCATACTCCGACTTTAATCACTTTGTTAAGTTGATGTGTTCCTCGGAGTTTGGAAGTGTTGCTGTGGAAGCGGTTGTAGGTCAGCACAAGCCGACACTCCCTATGCGCCAATAGACTATCAGAGTCTCCAGCACTGGGTTGTAACTGAGAATTAATCAGCCAATGTTAAGGCTGCAGCTTGAGTCTGGAACAATGAGGCCAGCAGGGAATAGAAACGCAAGTTTTCTCAGGTCAGAGAACAGCTTGATTTCATTTACACACTTCAATAATAAGCTCTGGCCTTTTACTCCAGCCTGTTCCTATGAATCATTCGCTGGAGGGGACATAACATCTTCGGTACCTCAGGGGAACGGCTCCTCAATCAAGTTTCTTTTTATAAAACAGGTTGAAATAAACTGACACAATTCAGTCCAAAGTAGGGTGAAAACTCATTATAGTGCAGAGAGGCTTACTTTTAGCCCAAGGACTTCTCTCAGTTAAATACTAGACTACATATTTCTGCATTTACACTAAAATTTGTCCGTTTTTTTTCTTTTGTGGGGCGTTTTAAATCCCTTTCCTCATAAACCAAGACTTATGGAGTATTGTAGATATATTATGTGCTATGAATGGTGGCTTTAATCAACACTCTGGTGCTTCACAGTTGGTTGCACAAGCTCTAGCTTCTCTGATGTTGCAACTCTTCATTGTATCCAGAGGGCAGCTGCCTGAGCACCTTAACCGACTAATTATAATTTTCAGTCTTCAGTATTATATTCTGAATTAATATTCATGTCATATCAGTATTTTAACAAATAGACCAGTTAAATAATGCATATTTTCTGTGCTCGCTTAATCCTCTTTTTTTTTTTTTGACTGAGAAAGTTTTATTGTTCCTGTAGTAGCAGCCAAAGCCTGAAGCAGAATTAAGCCAGAAAGGTTGAGTCCTGAATCTGGATCCTTACTTTGCCCCTGGCTGTTAAAAAAAAAAAAGTAGTTTGAAGCCATACATCATGGTCATTGATTTAACTGTAGTTTGAGCATGTGAGACGTCTTAGTGTTAATTGAGTGTAGTCAAGGAACCAGAAAGCGACAGCTGTAAACGAATCTGCTGTTTTTGTTCTTTCTGTCAGCCTCCAGAGGAGATCTACTCGGCTGGTGACTCTATTGTGATCAAGTTCCGCTCTGACGATACAATCAACAAAAAAGGATTTCACGTCCGCTACACCAGCACCAAGTTCCAGGACACACTGCACTCACGCAAGTGACCAGCGGGGGCCGGAAGGGGCCGCGCGGGGCAAAGGGGCAAACGGAGGGGCCCCCAAGGGAGGCGCCAGCCTGACGCTCGGAAACCTTCGGCCACCAAGATGAATCAGACACGACAGAACAGCCGCAAGACCACCAACCGCACCTCAGCTCCTAGGGGCTCTAGCTCCCCCCACAGACTGTGAGGAGTAAAGCCATTCTGCAGTACACCTTGTTTTTACCTTTTTATGGTTAGGATTGGGATGGGAGGGTGAATGTCCGCCTTAGGTGGACAGTAGGGGAAAATGTATTGACCCAGTCCCCTCCAGATATTTTTTGGTTTGTTTCTTTTTTTAAAGTGTGCCTCCTAATGAGAGGCACAGTGGAAAACAGTGGATTCTCAGGACCTGTAGGAAGGCAGGCATCAGCTGGACAGATCCCTGCTTTTGTCGGGCCAGCCCACCACATCCAGGGGGAGGAGAGGAAGAGGAGGAGGAGTATGGGAACGTCTCCTGTCCTGCACTCCTCAATAATTGCTCTCCTCTCCTCACACTCTCATCCCTTTGGTTCAAGGATTCCTATCCATAAGAGGATTCGAAGGACTTGACTTGAGATTTTGATACTGTATGTCAGTCAGTTGCATGTAATTACAAGGAAAGAAGGAAAACTGTACAGTGACAACACCAGCATTTGTAATTGGCATTGTCCTGGCAGCCAGTGGCAAGATTCACGTTGTTACCGTTAACAAGGAAATTAAGGAAGCAGTTATCTTATTAAAGGACTAATAAATGAAATGTGGTCCATGTCTTCTGGTTGGTAATTGCTTGCCTATTGACTGGCTATTACTGTACCTCCATGTATAAAGTAATGTGTATGATCTTTCAAAGGGAACATGTGCTTTTCTCAGCTCAAACCAGTTAGCACTTTACAGTGAATTGTTCCAAAATCATGAGCTTATGAATTTTTGTGAAATGCAATGCCAGTTCACTTATTTTTAAATGCATTTTATCTCTCTTATTCATCATTGTTTTTTAATTGCTCCATTCAGTTCCTCAGGCATACTTGAACATTGTGTGTGCCCTGTAACATGGGGTAATAAAGATATGACTTATGTTTCAGTGTTGATTTACAGTTCTGATGTAAAATAATTTCTCTCCAGAGAAAATGCCTTTTCTTGGTACAATGAAGTATTTCTCAAGAACCAAATGAGCCTGGGTATTTATTGTTATAGTCGTTACATTAATAATGTAAAAATGGAAAAGGTACTGTTGAAATTAGCCCTATAATTGCCTTCTAATGTATAGCCATTGGTCTATGTTGAATATACGATGTTGCTCACTCATTCCTTTCCTCCATTTATTTCTCACTTATGTATGTGGATCTGCAGTAGTCTGCCACATCTGTTTACTGTCTGTCCTTTGTTTACAACATTAGCTGGCAGAGAAACAGTTTGTCATTTAAGTGAAACCATGTCCTTGCAGTGCACTGAGTGAGTTGAGTTGTATCGGTACACAGCCGTATTGTAACTGCATACGCTTGAGTTCTTCTGCAGGCCTTGGTTGGAGGCAACCCAGGACATGTGAGTAGGAGGAGAAGCGCAGAACTGAAGATTTAAATGGCACACTGATCTGTGTTTGAAAAAGGTTTTAGAAGACTGTTCTGACACCCAACAAACACAAAAACGCCAAACAAAGTCAAATATAAATACGCCTCATTCATCTTAGGAGTGATTCTCTATTCATAGATGGTGCTTGTCATTTCAGACAAGGAAAACAATTCTTTTCACACCTTGCTAAATATTCATTCCACTACATGTAACCTCTCTCCCCTCAGTAATTATTCCATTATTATTCTGTTGTGCTTTTTCATAGAAGGAGCAGTGCGTGCTGTAGCACAGGAAACTGCCAGACTGGCACGAAGGTAAATTGGGTCCCTCGCTATACTTAACCCAACAAAGACTGCAAAATAGATGCAGATGTAGTAAACAAGGTGCAATGTTGTGAACGGTAAACATTTCTCATGAAAGGATGATAACGTTTTATTTATTTTTTTTAGTGAATGTAACGTGCAGACACTGCAGGAAGATCGTCTTGTTTCATAACCACAAAAAAATACCGATCAAGAAATAACTGAATTATTTATATTTTATCATTAATATTTTGGATTCACGGTATCTGCATTTATTTCGCGACTGAAATGTGTTCATTTTCATATCTTGTTGAGACTAAAACTACAGATGTACAGAGACGGGACTCATCACTCATCACTTAGAAAACATGAATAGAGAAGCTGCCCTTCACAGGCTGAGAGAAATGCAGAGCCTTCACTGTACAAGGGCAGTTTGTATGTATATTAATAGATCAAAAGAAGAAACCTTAACTGATTACAGTTCATATCAGTTCTACTCCTTTATGCACCGTCTTCAGCTTGTCATCGTTTCTAAGGAAATACTATGTCCTACGCGGTTCTATGAATTAAAAAAACAACAAAAACGAATTTCAATAAATGCAATTGAAAGTTAGACTGATAAAGTTACTGTACGAACAATTCTCAACACGTTTACATACATGTCGACATAATAAATTTGCTGCTACAGTAAAATAATGAAAGTGGGACTCGTAAGGTTCTCCTGCTTTTGTTTACATCTTTTCCTTTTGCTGCATTCAGACGAGCAGGAGGGACACTCTATGTAGAACAATAGCGGACATGAAACATTGATGCGCTGCAATTCAATGTTAAATTTGAGCCATTTCATATGAATAATTAACTACATCCGCCCGGATATGTGATGCTCTCTCCAGTAGCTCTCCCAGTAATTATGTGACTGTAAGCAAACAGTGACAGGTCTTCATTGTGCTGCGCTGCTCTGTTACGTAACAATGCAGAAGAAAACAGTGCTGAGCTTTCAGAAGAAAAGACCCCAGGCTTTCTGCACCTGCTTTATTTGACATTCACAAGTAACAACACAAAACAAAAATCTACTGCTCTTGTGGCAATTGAGTCAGTCCCTCTCCCTAACCATTATTGTGTTAACGCAGTTTGACAAATGGCCTAAACCTTCTCTGTGGGGCAGACTGCAACCAGAGTCGATGGGTGTTTGAGTGGTACTCTAAATTGTGTGAGAGCAGAGTGGGTTACAGTGAGTGCCTTCAAGTGTGGTGGAGGGCATGTAGAGGGTACACCTGAGGAGCTGGCAAGTGGTCTCTTTCAATTGGCACCGATAACAAAAATAGAGACCATGAAGAAGTTTTAGATCCAATATATAAACACGTGACGGTCAGAAAAGAGGATGATATTGTGGTAAGAATTGGCAAACACAACGTTTTAGAACAAGTATGTGCTGGCAGCATCAAAATTTTAGTTTCACAACTTGTGAGAGCAGCATACCAAAACATTTACATCACATATTTAACAAAAAAGTGCACAGTATAAATCTGAATACAACGTTAAATCCAGCCCCACTAGGACATCATAACCTGCTTTACAGATGTGGCTGAACAAAAAAAAAAAAAAAATCACGTCCAATCCACAAGAACACAAAAAGGAAACGAAAATGATGTTTCACAAGATGGCACTGAATCATGTGAACCAGTAACACTAATCTTCACGGACATCAGAGAGCAACACTCCGCCAGTGTGCACGACAGCAGGTCACAGAACAGTCAGCCGCACTTCAGGACTCAATAACTTACACTGATGAAAACTGTGACTCAGCCAGTGTTTCCCAACAGTTACTCAATCTGTGTTATCTCCACCCTGGGCTTGAAGCAATATCGGATGAAAAAATACCCATACTGAATCACCATCTCTACGCAGAACGGTCAGCCCATAACGATGAGTCACATAAAAATTTACAGAGAATTTCAGAAGAAGGTACTCAGCAGGTGGGTATTTTTTCCCAATAATTACAATCCACTGATCGATACAAGTTCAAAAAAAAAAATCTAATTTTATGATGAATATGGATAACGGCTTCTATTTATCATATTAAATCTGACATCTTTGTGCTGTTTAGTACAGGATCATTTACTGACCTAATATTCCCCCCTAGATTAAGGAGGAAAATACAGTGCTTAAAGTTGGTGTCTCGTGGTTTTGCTTACAGAGGAAACCCTCTGCCTGACATCAGTGTTTGAATGACAGCTGTGTTTATGTGCTGATTGTTTGCCAGGCTAACGTCCCCAGCTGTCCTCCCACCCAACACAGAGCTGCTACCAAGGCTGCAGCCGCCATCACAGCCAGACTGGCCTTAAGCACAGCGCCAGGGGGTCTGTTGAAGCTGGCGGGGCCCATGCACGCCAACATGGCCACAGTCACGGTGAGGGTGAACAAAATGGAGACGGCGGTGTTAATAGCCACTATCTGGCCAAACTTGGCAAAAGGCACAATGACACAGAAGAAGAGAGGTACTGTGGAGATCACTGTGGTGACGGCACTGGACACTATGGCAACACCCACATGGTTCACTGCCTCCACGGTCCGCCTCTGCCTCTTAGCCAGAGGTTCCTGCAAACAAAACACACGTTAATGGAATGAGTCGCTCCTCTTTATTTGGCCGCCTTAAGGGCCTTTATTGCCTTATTAAATCCAAACTGTTGGTCATGAGGTATTTAAACAAGTGTGAACAGAAACATAAAAGTTTAAACAAAGGAAACAAGCTGTGGAAGTTTTTCATATCACTCATGCTCCCGTACCGAGCTGTGACTAGGCGAAGAGGGCAGGCTCTCCCCAGCCAGCAGGTATCCCTCCACCAGATGCAGGCAGTAGTCTACAGAAGATCCCACGAGTATAGACAGAGAAATCGCCTCCACTGCTCCCATCTCCCAGCCCAGCCAGTACATTACTGCCACCACCAGACAGATCACTCCTGTCAAGTCAAAAGCTCAGAATTACACATAAAACCTGTGCAGGTTCATTCATTCATTCATTTCCCATAATCGCGTAATCCTCTGCAAGGTCACAGTGGGGCTGGAACCTATTACAGCTGACTTTAGGTGAAGGCGAGGTTCATCCTGGACAGGTCACCAGTTCATTGCAGGGCTGACATGAAGTCAGACAACCATTCATTCTCACATTCACACCGAGGGGCAACTGAGAGTGACCAGTTAACCTTTCAAGGTGCATGTCTTTGGACTGTGCGAGGAAGCCGGAGAACCAGGAGAGAACCAGCGTAGACACAAGAAGAACATGCAAACTCCACAAAATAAAGGCCCCAGCCGCCCACCACTGAACCTGACTTCTTCAGGAGATTAGCAGCAAAAGGTTTCTCATATATATAGAGAAAAAAGTTCTAAAAAATTACAAATGTATTAGTCTATAAATAATAAATGTAGTGTAAAAGCCTATGTGATGTATAACTTTAGATTAGAAGATTCCTATGCACAGGTGCTTTCAGGAACATTACTATTATGCATAAAGACCAGCAGGGTTTAATGCCACTCCAGAGGACAGAATTTATTGTGTGAGTGAAATTAAAAGGTTCATTTTTTATTTTACTGTCCTGTCTACAAGTACATAAGGGATGCACTAAAATGTCCTCCCTTTATGATGATTTCTTTTGGCTGAATGATTATGAAAAACTTGAGTTGTGCTTCAGGAAGGGAACCTTTTTTGTGGCAGGTTTTATTTGCCAGGCTTGGCAGAGAAGACAAAATATTTAGTTTGGTACCGAGCTGTAAAGGAACCTGTGGTTTTCTAATGAAATGTAGTGAAATGTTTCAACTTTGTTTTGGGGTCTTGTAAACCCATGAGGGTTGGACACTGCAGGACATAAAATAAAAGAATAAAAGCAAGCATAACCCCTAAGCCTTAGTATTCAATATAAAATGTGTTGCATCGTAGTAAAATATTTTGTTCATGAATCCTCACTTTCAAAGCTGAATATACTTAATTTTTTTTTACCTAAAATGGTCACAAGAACTGGCAGCAGCAGAAGTGGATGTGCAGTAAATACAGACACAGCTGCCACGCAGATGGCCAGAGACAGCAGTAGACTCCAGAGGGCACTCTCCACACCTACAAAGAGACCAGAGAGACCTATAAGAGCATGCTGCTACTCTCATTCACTTTTGCTGATTAATCCCTCTTGTCAGGTTGAAGTTGAGTGAGGTTGTGCGTCTGTGGACATGCATATCACTTCTCACTTCTCACCTATAATTTCCATGAAGATCTGCTTCCAGTGCTCACAGGTCTGGAAACCTCGTTGCAGAGCAGAAGACTGCGGGAGAGAGGCAAGTTGCTCCTGAATGAAGTTTTCCCACTGAAGGAAGTCAGAGTAAGTCTGAAAGGAGGATTTTCCCTTGTATGTGGTCTTAAGAGAACAGATGTAGAAAATTAGAGATGTCAGCGACTGAAAGTAAACTCAGAGTGCATTGCTCTTTGAAGCAAGGACATGAAAAAGCAGAAAGATGAAGCGACTTACGGACTCAAAGGCCATGGACAGCCAGCGGACCTTGCCTCCGTGCATTCCCACTGCTCCATGGGAGAGCTGCCCAGGGAGCAGGTTGGGTTCAGGGAGAGAATGACACTCAGGATGGAGGAGGGGCAAAATGGAGGACAGTTTGTTACCTGGTAAAATTAGAAGAGAGATAAAGTCAGTATATTTCAAACTCTTTAATCTTCGATGCATTATTCATTTTTATAGCCTAATGTTTTAGTTCTTCTTTCTTCTTGTTCAGGATTTGGTCTGAGGTATTATTTATACTAGCATGGTTTAATACGTTTCTACATGAATAATTATTCTTTTCAAACTGAGCTACTGTTACCTGAAGGCAGGCACTGTGCTCCTCCTGGCTTCACAAGCAGTTTGTTCGCACTAATAGCTTTACAGATTTTGCAAAGATGCCCCATTTCCTGGAAAATATCAAAGTCTGGATCCAATATAATGTTGCCCTTTGGGGAAGATTAAAAAACACATCAACACCATGATAATATAATTTAAAGATCAGGCTTTGCATGAGTTCTTTCTGAGTTCAAAGATATTCTTGCACAGGTGAGCCTCACCAGATCTCCAATAACATGGTTGTCCCTGTGCACTGTTCGGTTGACTCCTAAGATTCCAAAAACTACAAACACCATCGCCCCAGTGTCGACCAGAGGACGCACCGCTGGATGGCCACACACACCGCCACTACATGGGTTGAAGCCAAATGTTTTAGATGGTTTAACTTTGGGAGGTGATGAGGGATCTGTGTAAATAGAATTGGAGATTTATTCACACAGAGTAAAAATATCTGTACAACTGGAGTACTGTTCATTTAAACAGAAGTGGAAAAACACAAGTGAAACCTGAAGCGAAACTTGCGAAGCAAAGCTGTGTTTAAAAAAAAGAAGTGTAATCTTGTTGCATTTCCTTTTTTTTTAGACTCAATAGGAGAGTAAGTAACATAAAAAGACATTTTGCAGTTCACATAGAGTGTGAAAATGGTTTTCCTGATGGGCTAACAAATTTTTATGTCTTTATGTTAATGATATTTTATGACATTTGGTTGCTCACCACTGGGAAGAGGAGTATAAAAGGCTCCCTGTGTGGGTCCGTCAGGCCCAGAACTGATGCTGCAGCCAGGAGGGTGGACACACACTCGGCTGGGATGAGGTCTCAGCCGGCGCTGGGCAAAGTACAGCCTCCTAAGAGGAGCGAGCCAAACTGAAATGTCAGATTCTCTACTAAAACAACATGACAGTCCAATTAAGTTGTGTTCTGCTTTGTGATTTTTCATTTGCCATTTCACCTGCTGTGCTGCTGCTGATACAACGCTACATAAAAGGAAAACTCTCGCGCCCAGCCATGGCGGGGGTCACATGAGCCAGATGTGATCATCCAGCTGGGGTACGGATGGTACGCACTGGAAACACACACTGTCATCCGGGTGGTGTAATTGCTGCGGGGCTGATTATAAGCCTGTTAAGATAGAACAAGATTAGTTATGAGCTGTTTAATAGCACATATCACAGTTGGGAGACATAACAACACAACTAATTATAAAAGCAGACTCTTCTGCTTCCTGACCTGAAATGATGACACCTCTTCATGCTCTGTGCTGCACATTTTCCATGGAGATGGAGTGCTGGCATTAAGGGAGAAGCGGTAAAGGGTTGTAGAGGCTCCAAGTTCCAGCTTTGATATGTACACTGTCAGTAAAGAGCCTAAAAACAGTCCAATGTGCAATATCTCAGAATAACAGAACAGGCTTGAAATAACTTAATGCTTTATATTAAGGTACACATATTCACCATTAGCTAGTTGCTTATTTGCATAAATATTAGTAGCAAAATGGCTCTATATTAGTCATTATAAAGCACTGTCTTATTCTCCATGACCATATTCATATACTACTAGGCCTTTTACTAACAGTTTTCCCCAATAACCTCCTAATTACTGCATATTGATAGTAAGAAAGGAAGTTGTCATACTTGAATTATGCTCTTAATATGCTTGGCTCAGTATGAGCCTAAGAACGAGGTAGTTCCACAACAATGGACTGCATTTATAAAGCGCTTTTCTACCTTAATGGCATCCAAAGGGCTTTACAATGTGTTACATTCACCCATTCACACACATAATCACACACAAGTAGAGCAGCCACTGGGATCAACTTGGGGCTCAGTGTCTCGGCCAAGGATACTTCAACATGAGAACAGGAGCCAGGGATCAACCTTGGGGCTTGTGGACGACCCACTCTACCTGCGGAGCCGCAGTCACCAGCACAAATAGTTACTTAATAAATACGGTTTATTCTTATGTTACAAAACACAAAACTACAAGTGTTAATAGTGTCCAAATAACTCCAAAGATAGTAGTCAATAAACAGAATCAAAATACTTGTGAGTTAGTTTTGAGCAGGACGTCACTTTCGAATGGGGGAACATAGTTAGAAATACTTCATTTAGAGTCATTTGGACACTTTTAACACTTGCATTTTTGTGTTTTGTTAAATAAGAGAAGAGAGATTATTTACTATCATACGTACTATCAATATGTAGTAATTAGGAGGTTACTGAGAGAAAACTGTGGTACAAGACCTTAATAAGTGCTTTATAATAACTAATAAAGAGCCAATATGCTACTGCTATGTATGCTAATGAGCAACTAGCTCATGGTGAAAATGTGTACCTTAATGTAAAATGCTTGAGAGATGTTTTTTATCAGCAGAATGTTTCACCTGTTTGGTTGGTGCTTGAATGTGATTTCAGGCTCCGAGGAGCACTGGATGTTGTCGTGCCGAGGGTTTGCTGGTGTGTAGAAAACCAAGGTGCTGAGGAGGAAGTGTGGGCGTTCAGAGGGTGGGGTTTCTCCATGAACACACCTGCATGACACAACATGTGTTTTCAGGTCTTTGTTCTGGGCAGAGGTTAACTGGTGAGTAGTTTTCCATCAGTCTCACCTGAGCACATGGGGCAGGAGATGCCTTGGCCACTGAGGTTGCTCCTCAGAGCCAGGAGGGTCTGGAGGTTTGTGTCACGGCGGAAAAGTAGGGGGGCGTGAGTGGCCGGCCTCAGGAGACAGCAGCAGCCAGCAGATAAGAGCAGAACCAGAAGGAAGACACCTGGGCCAGCGGGAAGACAATGATAAACAATAGCAAAGAGGAGGGTCTGATGAACAGATAGGGTGGCTGATCAGGCGGATCAGAAGCAAGCACGGACAGATCAATTACAGTCACTCCTCAAGTGGTGCATGAATACTTCATGAGAGGTGCTAGCTCTTCCTCTGACAGACTGAACCCCCTTAGGATTGACTGAGATTACAACATTTGGTCAGTAGTTCTTATTTAATTCTTGCCCCTCAATAGGAACATTTTAAGATTGTTAGTTTTTTTTATTTTTCAATCATTTTTGCTGTGTTAATGCAGAGGGCATTTTCTTAAATTCAACCTCAGCTCCTATAATAACTCTACAATAAACCCTGTAGCAAAAAAAAATAACACTCAGCTCTATAGGAACAAAAACGTCCCCATTTAAAACCATTAACCACCAGTTTTTCATCCCACAGCCATTACAACATCAAAATCATGCATTCTATTTTATCAGGGTTTCAATCCGGAGCACTGGTTTCAAATGTGTCGTTTTTACTGTTTTCCATCAGATTGAGCTCTACACATGCTATTTTCCTGAGCACTGTTCCTCTGTTGTGGACGACTGTAGGCCATTGGATGCAACTAAAATGATGTTT
>JAPQRN010000027.1:15717987-15738665 GCA_037367275.1 Coranthus polyacanthus
GAAGAGAAAACCTGAAAGGAAGGAAGGAAGGAAGGACAGAAAGAGAAAAGCCAGAGGAGTGACTCAAGACACACCGCAGTAGTCACCCTTCAAAACAAACGACCAGAACCTCAACGTCTGTAAAAAAAAAACAGAAATCCTGCTTTCTGCTGCTTAACATTCATGGCAAAATCTAAATGAAAGGAATGTCTGCAAATCTCCACAGCTCTCTTCCCATGTCTGTCTCTACATCAAAACAGGCTGATTAGTAGTGCTGGTGTCAAAGTCTGACGGTTCGAGGAACTCATTAAAGACTGATCGGCACACTCAGTATCTATTCGACATTAAGACATGGCTCTGAGCTTCACGCCATCCATTGCCAACTGTGTACCTTGCAAAAGAAGGCATGGACATACAGTGAAGGGAAAAATAACTACAGTGATGCATGGCCTCAGGGACATATCCTTTTCTCTCTCCTTGATGAGTCTGACGCTTCGTCACATCCAAGAACATCGCACCTCGTGTACAATAATTATGAGCGGTGTGCAGCTGCAAAGCACTGCGAGCTGTGCAGAGCCTGGTATAACTAATGTGTTTACAAGCTGCCAGAATTGTTCAACACTGCTATTTTTCTGCAAAGATTAGAAGCACACAGTCGATTTAAACCCTGCGCAGGTGTGGATTAAAAATAGAGTGTAATTTGGCTCCCCGCTACTTGTATTTATTGGAATAAAAGTTGTGTCCCATATGAATATGACTTAGTTTATATTACAACTGTGAGGCGATGTTGCTTTATCTCTTTAAGACTCAAAACTGAGACAGATTAATGCACAGAGTGGGTGAAAATGAATTGAACTCACCATCTATTTGCTGCGTTTCAAATACCGTATTGTGTGGAGGATGAAACAGCGTTTATATTTTGTACAGCGTGTATCGACACCTTTTCTGTCCACACGTAAGACTAAACTGGAAACTTTATTTGGAGGTTTTCTATGATTTTTTCTTTAAACAAGTAGTCATGTTACACCTGCCTATTTGTTGGAGGCACAGCAGCTATATTTAATGTAATGTGCTGTGCAGCGCAGAGCAGTATTAGGGCTGTCTCATGTCGTGTTCAGTCAGTTGTGAGCAAAATAGAGGGTGAACCATAAACTCCAGCAGACCAGACCTGAAATGCTCATGAATTTTTCTTCTCTAATAAAAACGTTGAAAAGCTGAATGGGCGTTTTTAACCTTCACTACATCTCTGGATTGTGTCGGGGAGGTGAGGTGGGAGCTCCAAGAAATCCCAGTATGCTGTGAGCCTAAACCTTTCACCTATAATCATCTGTCTCAACATTTCTCATCTCTCCTTTCAGTCTCCATCACTCACTCTGTTGCCCTTTTCCCCGTCTAAATTTTGCTGTCTTTTCTCTACGTCTCAATCTGACCACAAAGGTGAGAGATTTGTAACCTTCATTACTGACAGCAGCTAAAAATAACATCCCACTCTCTTCAGTTTATCTATTCTCCATCTCATCCAATATGAATATCACATGCTACCCACCACATTCAGGCGGGTGTAAACTCAGCCAGCATACTACCTCATTTAAAGGAGCATTGATTTCACCACTAGTGCTCTATGAATATATTCCTTATGCATGAGTGCTCAGCAGTATGTTTATAGCGGACGCACTTCTGTTCTTTATGCTCTGTGGGTCCAAAGTCCACGGTTCAACTCAAACTCTTAAGATCCATTCGCACCTAACAATGGTTCATTTTCCTATTGTCGATGAATTTATGCCACAGTGAAGAAAGCGCAAAGCTCTCTGCATGGTGCACGAGGCATCCTGGGGATGAGCCAAGCAATTTTTCCTCAGTCCTCTGAATAAAACAGAACAAATAAGCCTAACACTATATTGAAGATAGTTCCACTCTGGCAGTATAAAACAAAACCTAAAAACAACACAGCATAAATTATGTACCTTATTTCCCAGAACTTATCTGTTTCAGAGTTACTCTGATGAACAATACTTGTACGTCGAGGTGCCTGCAAGCAGACAGGATGAGCTTTTATTGATTGTGTTAAACCATCATTTGACTTTCCTATTCTAGTTCTGTGGAACTGCACAGTCAAATGCCTTAAGTAACTGTTTTTTTATCAATAAATCAGCAAAATTAAATAAATGCCTCCCTCTCAAAGAACATGTCTGCATCACTGAGGAGATTCTTACCTGAGTCAGATGAGCCGAGAATTACAGGTGGAGCGTTCAGGCCTTCTGGGTCCACTTGTAATGTGATAAACTTGTGCTCTGCAGTTTCATCTCCTCCATACTGTAGTGAGGACAAAAATGAAAATGTACTGCTTTATTATGGTAGTTAATAACTCATCATAGGAAAGACATGAAGGGAATCCTCACAACAGAATGGCATAAACAAATCCACTTCCCCCAACACACACTCTATAGGAATGCTCTAATAGCAGTAGCTAATAATGTGTTGTTTTCTTCTCCTTTTATGCGCCCCGGTCCTTTCTCCCTTGCTCCCTCCCCTCCTCTCTTACCCGGTTGTCCAGGCGACAGAGTCAGTGAGAGACATTTCTTCCCAGAAGCTCCCCTCTCTCTCCCATGGCTTTGTTCAGCTTGCTCTGCTGACTGGCTCAACAGCAGAGGAAAGACGAGGAGGGAAGCACAGCCCGAAACCTTCTGTACATCACTGACGGAAAGCAGGAGAGCCTGTAGGGATTTTATGGCAGAGTAAAAACATGCTTTTCACTGCTTCCACTTTTATTCTAGCTGGATATATATAATCAAAACGATGCAGTTGGTACTGATACTGCAGTCAGGCTCCCTCCCATCCAGTCAGAGTTGGTATGGTCTAGTCTAGTCTCAGTTGGTGGGGAGGTGGGGTGTGTTATAAGAGGGCGATCACAATAACTGGCTACAGTGGGAGACAAAGTGCAGGCAATTTAAAATAATCACCCGAAATAAGAGTTTATTAGGTTGTGGTTCATTTTCATTTTCAAACAGCAGATGAAGTGTAGTTTGATTTCTGTGTATACAGCACTTCTAATACTTAATGAGCTTTGTATATTCAGAACTGATTTGACTTGGCATGTTTGCACTGATGTGCCAGTTATGCTTTCTGCTGGCCCGCAGCGTTTCCAAGACCGCCTTCATTCACTCTCATCCAACATTAATGACCAGCACTCCACTCTTACTGCCACATCCAACTCATCCATCAACCTTGCTTCTTTCTTCAAGTTTAACTGGGAATGCCTTGACATCAAAGGGAGATGATCCATCATCTAAATGGGAGCCAATAAATCTGATAAAAAAAACTTCATCCTACACACAGTTGCTCCTTCTGTAGCTGCTGGTGCAGCGGGGAGTCAAACAGAAAAAAACAGAGGTTTGGAGGCAGAATGTGTGGTGTGTGTGTGTGTTGTGTGTTGGCACCCTTCAGGCCATATCCTGCTGTTGTGGCTCTGATAGACTCATCTGACCGACAGACTTTTTCAGCCACTTGCAATCAATAATGAGAAGAGTGAGTCTAATTACATCTATTACTGTGGCACTGTTGGAGACAAACAAACAGATCTCATGAAAACTGATCAATTGTTATAAATGCATGTCATCAATAAAATCTAATCACACTCGGCACAGTGTCCTTGGTCGGGGTTTAATAAGTCCCTCCAATCTCAACATCTTCATTCAGTAAACATGTATCACAAACATTGGCAGGCAAGAACTCAGAGGCAGTTGACACTTGATAATATACATTTAAATAATACAAAATATACATAGACCATTCATACTTTCACACATGCAAACATAGAGAGGGCTTTCAGAAAGACAGACTGAATGGAGGTTGTGTTTGCTCTCTGATCACACAAGTGGTCGGAGTTACTGGAGGTTGGTCTTTTTAAGGCGGATCTTCGGGGAAAAAGCCTCATTTTAAGTTCAACTTGAAGTTCAATTTGTTTTGTCTCCCTCAGTATGGAAAAAATTAAAAGAGTGTTCGGGTTAGAACTTAACCCTTACAATTTAAACATCATTATACCAAAAATGATTATGGGCACATAATGAACGTGCAAAATTACTATTCATTCAGGGACACAGTATGATATATTACCACAAGGGGGAAATGCAAAAAGTCACTGCTGGATGCAATGTGTCTTTAAGATAGTTTCGGATGTCAGCTAATTTTTAACTATTAAAAGTGGAAAGAGCAAATTTCTGGTCTGGGGAGGTAAATGGAAGCTACACACCAGCAAAGTTCACCATCTAGATCAAAAATCTAACAAATTATGAGAGGACCCTGTAACGGTAAAGTTATCTTTGTTCTTTAATCAGATAAACTCATTATTGTTTACTAAAATTAATGGTAAATATTCATTTATACTATAGCTATCCAAATGTAATCTCCTAAACACAACATTGTTATTGTTCGCTTCAATAAAGACTACACAAAAAACTGGAAACAGTATAAATTGGATATGTACTGTATATGTGGCTGTGGAACATAAAGCTGGTATTGATTAGCATAACAGAGGTGGAAAAACAGTCTGCATTTCATTCCTGAATTGACCACATTCTGTCTTCAGTGTTGCATTGCAGTCTACATCGATTGAGCTGGATTTTCAGTTCTTTTCATCTCTGGTGAGTGAGTGCTGCTCCAACCAAAAGGAATGAAGATAGACACATATTTTCCATATTTTTAGCACCTGCATGGACTCATATGAAGCCCAGTTTGTGGAAAATGTGGACTTGTATAAACAGAGTTTGATCCATAACACACCCTGAAGAACAACTTAAATAGTCCGTATTATAATTTACATTTTACATTTACAGCAACAATCTTAAGACCCAACAAACATTTACTCACAGAACGATGCAAAATATTTTGTTCGCGGCTGTCTCTTTCACATTTTGTGAAGTTTACAATAACTGCAGTAACACTTTTGGCCTAAGTGTTTAATTAATTTCTGTCACTACTCAACGTTCACAGTGAAACAGTTCACAGCCGCAGTGTAATAGTCAACGGGCAGTGGCTGACAGGAAAAAGAAGATCTAAATGTGCTATGGTCATTGGTCCATGAGATAACAGTGGTACTGCCACACACACACACAAATACGCATTCTCTCTCAATCATTTTGCTGCAAACTCACATACACTCATACTCTCAGCAGTCCTGTGACAAGGGAACTGTCGTTTCCTCTGGCTACCACAGATGGGTCTCCCGGATCTCAGAGATGATATTGTTGGCTTTTTTAAGAGCCTGAGAAAGACAAAGGAGAGTATAGTTTAAGCACTGGCCTTAAAATAGGAGATAAAAGAAAAAGAAGGACTTGGTGTTCCTGACGCTCAGAACCCATTCAGAGAACAAAAGCATTAGACAATTTTACCTCGAGCATCTGAGCAACCTCGGTCCGCTGCTGTGCCGTGTCCTGTGACTCAATGAGCAGCTCCTGCAGTAGTGGCTGTTTGTAAAGCTGACCCACCAGCTCACTCTGCAGATGCTCTTTCACAAAGTTCACCAAGAAGTGCATCACTGTCTTGGGCACACTGCAGACACACAGCCCCAAGAAAGAGTTAGAAAAATCAGCATCAATAACAACTCAGCTTGACAAAAGCAACAGAAGGGGAAATTGGGAGAGGAAGCCCCCCCCCCCCAGGGGGTCTGGATTTGTTCCAGTCAGACCTGTCTTGGATGCTTTTGCGGACAATGAGGAAGTAGCATTTGATGAGACGCTGGATGACCTCGCAGTCCCTCTGCTCTCTTGTACTCAGTTTGCGGGATGCAGGCACCGCCTGGTAAAGAGGGCCAAAGTGAAATGTTGGTAGTGTGCAATGAATTCATGACTAAATGTGTTGTCCCACTGCTAATCCCACCACTCACTGTGTCGAGAAGGTTAATGGCCTGGCCTTTGCTGGGGCTGCTGAAACCTGCAGCTGGGGCTTTCTCTTCACCAACCTTCTCATTCTTCCAGCGTTTCCCTCCATCAAGTGCCTCCGCCTGACAGCGAGAAATCCAAAGGGTCAAAGCAATTTTGGCAGAGCCTGAAATTTCATGACAAACTTTGAATGTTTGGATGTGTAATGGTTACGGCTTTGCAGAACACAATGTCTACCCGAATAGAATAAATGATAATGTGAGTACCTGCTGTAGGGACAAATAACTACCTGCTGACTGTTGACAGATGCTGAGACCTGCGCTGCATCTGTGAAGTCTGGATGCTTTGTGTTGATATAAGCAAGCTCTATAGCTACTAAATTGTGAACCTGAAAAAAGAGGGCAAAGAAAAAGAGTTCTTCAGCCAATTAAATGAACGGTTGTTGGTTATCATAATTAGTGTGAGGGATCATCTCAGCTAAGCTGTGGATTACCATTTCATTAGTTATCGGCAAGCGCTTCCTCAGTAATCCTGTCACTACTTCCACAATGGAATCGTGCAGTTTGGGAAATCGGAGAAGTTCCTACAAACACAAAGACCAACTTTTCTAATAGTGCAGTAATGATTAATCCACCTTTCTTTACGTAGGAAATTAAATTTAAAATGTGCTCATATCTTCAGGCTAACCTGGGTGCTAAAAGAGGAACAGTGCTGGATGATCCTCTGTAGTTCTTCATGGACAAGCTCCACACAGCGCAAACTGGGCTCCTCAAGTCGCTTAATTTGCCGCTTCACCAGCAACTCAAAGGACACCTCAGGCACAAAAAGTGCTGGCCGCGGACCCTGCAGGGGAAAAAAAATAAAAAATAAAAAATCAGTCAGTCTTTTTACCTGTGCTTCCTCTAAATGAGAGAGCTTGACTAGAATTTATATTAAACAAATGAGTAGAAGTCAGGACGAGCTTACTGTGGCATTGCGAATCGCAGTGAGGATATCAAGCTCAGTCAGCCCTCCAAGTGGGTCAATGGACTGCAAAGTGCGGCCAAAGGTTTCATGGAATATGTAACAGATCCGAGCGCCCCCACAACTGTTAAAGAGATGTGTTCAACTGTGACACCAACACTACTTTTCAGTACTGTATGTCAGCAATGTTAATTGTACGAAAATTAAATTCAGTTGACCAAGAAAGGTCAATATTTGCTTCTTACATATTAGCATGAATTAATCGCCTTGTGGTAAGAGAGCTGTGGAGTGAGGGTGCCAAAAGAAGATGCTGATACTAATTTAATTGACAACTGCATCACCCCAAGGACATTAACCATCCTGACATTGTGACACTATGCACCAATGTTAAATGCTGATTTCTGCAACAAAATGAATAATTATATGTATTAGATCTGTCTAAATTAGACATAGTAATATCATGAAAAAATGAAACACAGGCCAATGTCCTCATAAAAGTATTGACCTTGCCTTGCACAATGCAGATCTACAGTGAAGTGATCAGACTCACAGTTCTGAGGTTTGGATGTGCCTTGCTGTTCCCTCTATGGTGTTGCAATAATCGCTGGCAAACTTAGTGACAATCTGCAGCAGGGTGGCACTGTGGTCCTCTACGGGTTGGCCATAACTGTTAAGCCGTGCCTGGTACTGGGCACTCAGCACGGTCACTCTGGTTTTGAGGTCTGGCAGGCAGTCCCGGATGTGGTGCATGAGCAATCTACTGAGAGTCTTGGCCAAATAGCGTGAACCAGCACGGGAGGCAAGCGAGGGGTAGTGACGTTGCAGGAAGGCCTGCTCATCCCGCATTGAGTCCTCCAGGCTCTTCTGAGTATTGATGTCATGCTGGCTCCTAGAAGGATAACCCATTAAGAGGGAGAGGGAGAGGGAGGGAGAGAGAGAGAGAGCATCTGATGTATAACTTCCCAGCAGAATAGGTAATGTAGTCAGAGAACCAGAGTAATGACACCAACATGCCACCCTGCTGAAATATAAGCTACAGATATTTCATGGCTAAAATGACAGAAAACAAGTTATTTTACAAACCTGTTAACCACCCCAATAATTCCAAGTCTGACTGGAATGACTCGACCCAGAAGAACCTCTAGAGCATCTGTCCCTGCATCCATCAGGTCCAGCTTACTGACCACCAGCAGTGTTCGGCGACCTGACAGACAAAGATAGTGTAGTATGAGATCTAATTTATTTAGTTTTATATTTAGACAGGTATGAGAAAACTGAAAAGGAAAAGGGTCTCTGATGAGACAGGACTGAAGCCAGCAAAGGAACATTTAGCCCCAGATACATACATCATAACCCATATACAATCACTGTTGGACACGGTGTTGTTGTCAAGTGATTAGACCCACCTCCCTTAAAATTACTACACGCAGATTCTCATTACTTATCGATCTGTTCTTCACAGTGTACCAAAATAGTAACATTAATTTTTAAGCAACTGTTAACAGCCTGGGCGCTGTTGGCAGTAAAGACTGGCAGGCAACATTTCCTGAAATTACTTGTGAGTATAATGTGTTTCTCATCTATAACAATGAATAATTTAAAATATATTTCAACTTGAAGCATGTTATGCAATAAGCACCAATGGAGTACAGATGAAATGGAATTGAAATAGGAAGAGAAGAAGCGTCTGTGTATAAAATATCCTACCATCTGGATCAACTTCACGAGCCAATTTCAGTGCATCAGATGTGGCCAAGTCAGAGTTGGCAGGGGACACTGCGAGGATGAGGGAGTTTGGATTGGAGATGAAAGACAAGATCATTTCTTGCACTTGAGCCTCAATGTCCTCCGGCTGGTCCCCAACAGGAACCTGAAGGCAACAATGAGCAGCCAGTGTTATCGGAAGCAGCGCACAGATGTGGTGCTGCTGGGAGTCTGTGATGATTGCAGAAACGCAATCAGGGTTAATCATAATTTAGTGTGGCTATGTTTGTACACAATAAAATATAAATGAACACCCTTCAAGAGGCTGAGTTTACCTTAGTAATTCCAGGTAAATCAACCAGAGTGAGATTTAGGACTTTGGGGGAGAAAATCTTCAAATATATGGGCTCAGGACTGATTCCCTGGAAAAGAGAAAAACATCAGTCCAATAGGAAAACAGATACATTTAAGGCATCACCAAGTTACACCATTACTCTTTTCTCACTTTGTTTTCTCCTGAACTGCGATCGGTCTCTGTTTCTATTTCTCTGCGGATTTCTTGGAAATCTGCGAAAATCTTTAAAAAGAGGTGAGAGAATGATGCATCATCATCTAAAAAGAACCACATAATACAGGGCAATGGTGGCATATCAATTTAACCTCTCAGATAAATGTACCTGGCTCTTGCAATGAAGAAATGTACCCCATTCCTCAGCTCTGACACCTGAATAAACACATAAGAGTGAATATAAGTCACTGCATAAAGACATCTGAAAGTTATAAAATGCTGATAAAATTAGGGTTTATGGAAAAAGACTTATATTTTGAAAAGAATATAAATTGAAGTAGATCATGTTAGACAGATGAAGGCCAGAGTGCCAAAAATGTACAAGGAAAAAAGAAATAATGAGGTGAAGCAAAGACAAATCCATGCAGACCAACTATACAGAGACCTGGGTAGGTGGTTTGGGCATTTTGTTTTACCCCATTTCCTGAAAAAGTAGTAAGAAGAAGAAGAAGAAGAAGAAAGAAAACATGTTAAAAAAGAGAAGCCAAGATTCTATGAAGAGTAGTTAGTGGTACAAACAGTGAGGGAAGGTGCCATATGTGACAGCCCCTAGACCTCAAGACAGGGATCTGGGGACCGGCTCATTAGGAGCGATGGCTGATGCCTGGATTGGTGTTACTGCACATCTATATAAGGCTCGTATAAGATGAACTGCGCCTCACCTGCAAAGAGGATGAGATCGAGCGGCAGGAGGACTAGTTTAAAGTCAGCTCATAAGTTGGACACTTTACTATCTGGAGCTTACAGACCCTGTCCATATACAAACTACGACTGTAAATATTGTGTTTGTTTTCTGAGCCTATGGGGTTTAAGCCATAGATAGATTTAGTTTTTTTACTGTGAAACTCCATATTTATCGAGTGAATGTGTGAAAACTCATGAAAAGGGAGTGACATTCAAAATGATTCATATCGTAGAAGAATTAAAAATCTATCCTCAGTCCAAGATCAAGAGAAGTACAACGACAGTAATAAATAAAAGCAGTTTCATTGCTATCTTAGATAGTCATTTATTATAAGAAATAAATTGCCAGCGACCAAATCCGTGCAGATCTGGCTTATCTCAAAGGAGCCCTGTATACATTTGCCAGAGCGGTCAATTTCTCTCTTCTCTGTAGCTTACTTGGGGTTGGGATCAAATAGTCAAAAAACATTACGTTCTCCATGTTCCTAAACATGTTCCACTGACCTCGATTGAAAACATCACGAGGTTAAGGAAAGATGATGAGGAGAAGTCATAAGGACTTAGGAAAAGACAACAGCATTCCACTGCACTTAAAGCAGGCTATATAATTGCGTGATGTTGAACGTTATTGACTGAAGGTGCTTCACTATAGATGTTGCTGCCAGAGAGAACTGTGGAAAGGCATTATCTCATTTCCTTTTGTAAATGATGGCCCATTGTCTCCTGTGATAAAGAATCTAGGAATGGAAGCACCTAAGCACCTTTCCTTAACAATAAAAGAATTCAACCAGCTCATATCGTGGCTGACACTACGATACTTCCAGGTCTTTTCACTCAGTTAGGAACATTAGTGGTAAGTGCCTGCATGCCTACATTTTTAAAATAAATGTACTTTTTGTATTTCAAATCCTGCGTGGTGTCTACATGTTGTTCTTCCTTTGAGGTGGGTTGTGACACATGTCTAAGTGAGTTAATAATCACAAGTGAAACATAGCAAGCTGAGTCAATCTGCTGTCAACATTTATAACCTGATATTCTAAGCATTATAATTTGTGCCGAATAATTAACTGTTAATAAAGCTACCCTGCACTTATTCAAAATGTTATTGGAGAGATACATATGCAGGTACCAGTTTCAATCTTCAGTCTCTCCTCCAGAGGAGCAACATTAACAAGTTGCAACACCAGGGGTCGTCTTGTCACTATTCCTGATCCCCGAGGCAAGAAATCCCGTCCAACCAGGCTCTCCAGCACAGAGCTCTTTCCACTGCTCTGTTAAGGAACATAAAAAAAGGACAATTCAGGAACAGTTTTAAGGCCTTCTACCGTGTAATTTCTTTTTCTACCCTAGCTTACCTGAGATCCAACCACGACTATTTGAGGCAGCTGTATAACCTCTGCACCCACTGTGAGAAAGACCTCCTGCAACCGGTTGATGGTGGGAATCAGAGTCTCCATCCTTCCAACAAACTGGGCGCACTTACTACAAAGCAGACACGAAATGGAAGATAGAGAGAAAGTCAAAGTCAAAACAAGTAGCTCAAAATACCTTAAGCCATGCTGAAATTACAATGACGATAATTCAGGCATGAAAATAAAGTTAGCTGCATTTTCTTCTGGGGAACAGAGAAATAAACTGGACGTCGTTACATTCCTGCAGGCAGTTAACAGATATAAAACATCTGTTTTGACGAGGATAGAGTAAAGTGGTCCTGGTGAGAGGGGTGTAACGCCCAGTCAGTCCAACAACACTCAGCTGAATCCTAACAGATGACAACGCCAAAGTACTTAAACACTGGCTTTTAGTTATTCATCAACAAAAGTACGACTAATACAGTAGAAACACAGGCCAAGATGCTCGTTATTAACATCAGCTAATGTTAGCTAGCAAAGCTAACTGTAAGTAAAGGAAGGAAATGAAAGAGACGTGCTAGCTTTGCGGCAAGGCTAACTTATCCGCTAAAGCACCAGAAGATTCTTTCTTACCTTACCGATGTTTAACTGAAATGTTCGGCCTTATCTAGCCTGTTTGGCATGCATACTTTGTGGAATAAACAAGCGTCAAAAACGGCGCATTTTACCGAAGCTGTTGTCCAAATGTATCAACAAGAGATAACCGTCAGTTTACCACATAACACAGGCGGTACAGGGGCCAGTTTGGTTCATTCTGATTGGTTGTAAAATATGATTCACTGGCCTACACGTTACTTGATTGGCTGATGAGGAAAAGTGCTACAGCTTAGTCCCGCCTCTTAAAGGCTCTCCACCTACATCCCGTAATTTCTCTGACAACATGTACATTATCTGCACAAAACAGCAATTATACCAATAATACTAAAAGTCCTAATAATAATAAGGATAATTAAAACAATAACAAGAAACAAACGGCAGTTTGTTTTTGAGTTTTAATGTCTGTATATATAAACATATTTACAAATCATACAATGACCATCAGTTAGTTACGGGATAAAACATGTATTAACTTTTGCACATATTGTTAACAGAAAACACCCAGTCATCATCCAACACAGACATTACTAATAAATATACTCCAGTAGAAGTAAGTGTCCCTTGGGAGCCGTAGCAGCTGGAGATCATGTGAAACAAACAGCATAAATGGATTCTTTTGTATTCAAATACTTTGTTGTCAGGTCTTGTCATTACTGCGTGATCAATGACGTGGACCGATTCAGGGGCCAAATGTTCTTATCCAAGTTTGTTGGTCGTGGATAAGAAAGCCCTATTGCTGAGATAATCAACAGTCGGCGTTATCCATGTTCACTCAGCTACTGATTAGGCACACATATAGGGCTGTCTGCAAGAAAACTGATACTGTATTTGTCTAAACACTGTATGCATCTCCAAGCACTGCGCGCCTCTCCAAAGACCATCACAAAAAGCAACTTCCAGCTGAGCATTTATTCTTAGTCCATGTATGATGTGTCCATGCCCTCTCCGTCAGGGTGAAGTAGTCTTCCGGCCAAGCGCTCAATGTCATCGAGGCTAAGCTGTCGAAGTGAACGATCATAGTCCTTGAAAGAAAAGAAGAAAATGTGGAGAAGCATCAGGTTAACAATCAGAAATAAACGATATCATAACCATATTAAATCATAGAGTGGAGAGGAATCTAGGTGATTCTCTGAGTGATTTTTATTGTTAGCTATTATTGTCTCACAAAGTGAATAATTCAAGTTGAGAAGCCTAATATTAGCCATCAGCTACTACTGGAGCTGATGGTTCTGCTGACAAATTTTGTAAAATGCTCAATCGGTGCAGATTAATCAGCCAAACCAAATCAAATAAGTTATCTGCCTATACAAGTTTAATAATTAGGTTATAAAACCATTCTATCTGGAAAGAGGCCGACGGCATGCCATTCTCTTATTTTTTTTTTTCTAGCTGGTGTTGCAGTTGGTTTTTTGAAGCTACTGCTATTTTACCAGCTTAAGGTAAATGGTAAGTCATGTTGCTGACATGTAGGGTAGCAGGCTTAGCTATAACTTTCCAAGTCCTGCTGATATTTTCCAGTGAAGGTTACATATGCCACAACTGTGTCTGAATTATAATTGGTGTGTGTCGCATAATTTTCCCAGCAGATATTGCTGTTCACTGGCAGAGTGATGGAGGAACCTGTTATATGACTGGCTGCTTATGTGTCACCTGCAGATGCTGCTTTATCAGGGGATATGATTATCTGTTTATGAGCCAGGGAAGGAGTGCGCTCGGGGTTTGTAATGTATTTAAGTTAAATTATCAAACATTCTATTGAACAGTTTTCTTATTGCTATTGAGGAAGTGTCCATCTGCAGTACATATAGCTGTTTTATTGTTCGGGCCATACTAACAATGCAGACTATGGAGACAGAGATTTGCTCCCCATCTCCCCACCTGTTGATTAATGACACATAACAGGGCCAAACTTTGAAAGGTAGGCAGGTTTCCCATCGTTTCGAATCTGAAAATACCACTAGCAGCAACACATCAAAATAATTATTTAAAATCCAACAACAATCCAAATGTCAAAGGGAAGAGCAAAAAATTGACTGCAAGGAACCAAGCTGTATTAAAATACCTTAATAAGCTGTTCATGGACTTTAGCTGCATCTGCAGGACTGAAGTGTCTTGCAAGGACAGTAGACACTGTCTGCCATACACCTGGCTGTGTGCTGCTGCCACTGCTGCTGGCGGCTGTTCCTGAGGCTCCAGTCCTCTCCCCCACCGGACGGATTACTAGATTCAATTTAGCCTCTGGCCCAATGGAGTAATCACTCAATCTGTGTTCATCTGAAGGAAGCAATATAGTATGCACTCATTAAAAATTTAACCCTTTGAATTATGTAGCTAATAAATTGTCGTATTAAGCAATTAAAGCTCTGAAATACTGCTCTGTACCTGCCAGCGCTTTCCCTTTGTAGAGCAACCTCTGTTGGTTTGCTGGTATGTTGAGACGTTCTGACACAAGCTCCTTGACTGTGGACACCTTCTCATCTTCAGTCACCTGGAGAATCAGCAACATGATTAATTCTCAATACACTATCAAGGCACACCTGAAAAGCATTTACCTCGTTCACTTTGTCTTTCAGTCTTTTAAGAGCACTCTTAAGTGACACTGGCCTTTCGTAATAAGCACCGCAATCATAGCCAATAATGGCCATTTTGGAGTGTGGGCAGGGAAATTAAAGAAGCATGACATGGTCACCAGAGAAGTTTGAAAGTATAGTGCGTGGAGTGAGTTGCCTTCCACTGAGTATAATATCAAGTAAGCTTCCTCGTTTCATACACACGCCTGCCACAAGGCATCGAAACTGTTCATCAATTCACACAAAACCTAAAACTCACCCAGTAAGTGTATTTATTAAAAATTCACAGACATACCTTGCTAAAATGTACAGATGCTGTATATACTCGTACATCTGGATGACCTTTAATACCCAGATTCGCCGCTGATCCGTCAGCACGATAACCTTCAAATTATAACGTTACTGGTATTCTGGCGAAGCTAAGCGAAAACTTCTTAAAATACTGTTTTCGTTTAGCGTTAATGGAAACCTAGTTAGCTAGCTTAAGTCTCCTTTCTACAAGAACCACCAAATAAAGACCAACCGAGCCTGCATTCAGCCATTCTACATTAATGTGGTGAGGAAGGGATGACTCAAATGAGAAGGCTAAAATGTAATTGTTTGAGGAAGGGGCTAGCTGCTAACAAGAATAACGGCTAATGGTTGAAAGAGCTAAGGCGTACCAATAAAACCGCGACATTTAGGTTACATTAAGTGATTTTTGATAGCCCAAAAGCCTGAGATTAAGCAGTCGCAATGCTTTACTCAAAGGAAACTCGGCATCTGACAGACCACCGCTATAGCCTAGTCAGCCAGTAGCTTAGCGTTACATCTCATGTTGCATTTATGCTAGCGTCAGTGAGATAGCATTTAACGCTAACACCATCTGGATCGGCAGTGCTTACCTGTACGCTGCATTCTTTACCTTGAAGCGGTTTTACGGTGAGGATCATTTTGGTTATACCGTGAACAAAACGAAACCACACAACGACACGGCTAAAGATTAAACAACAGAATCCACCAAGTAATGTTACTTTGCTATCTCAGAACAGCCACAAGACTTCTTCTCCTGACAACGGACCATCTTCTTCTCCGACAGCTGCTGCTGCTGTCAGGTGACACTAGCGCCGCTCAGTGGCTGGAGGAATGTACGACGACGATCTGACATAAATGACATTATGATTAAAATGAAAGACACAAACACAAAAACCAGAGCACGAGCTATATAAATGAAAGTAAATCTTTTAATAAGTAGGCAACTGTTCCCCCTAATTAGATAATTTTAAACCCTCATCCCGCCAACATAGTTAACATACATGGACTACCGACTGGGGTAGAATAGACTCTGTAGAAGAAATACATTCTTACATACATTTATACATTGTATTATACATTGCACATGCATAATCTTATTTCTCCTCAAAACGTTATTGGGTATATAATCTGAAAAAGGGAATAAAATAGCCCAATAAATCAATTTGTTTAGGAGTCAATTAATTGACCAAGTCGTGAAAAACTGGAATAATAAAGCGCCGGTGAGATATGACAATAAACATAGGCTACCAATGGATCTGTGGGTACCTCAGTCGGTAGGATTAGGGTGAGACCTGAATCTTTAGTCTAGGCCCCATAGCAAAGTACTTGTAGTCATTTCATTCATTCATCATAACTACTGGGTCTGGGTTTTATGTCGTATATGTTGTTATAGCCTATATTGTTAAATGGTGAAAACTGCACAACGTATTTGAATTTGGCCAACTGAAAATGCTATTTTCCAAACACGATAAGGCGATTTAAGCATTATTTTTGTTGTTATATGCGCATCTATAACTTCATCAGCTCAATGTTCAGGGCGAGGAAGAAAAAAAGAAGTGACTAAAAGACTTAGGTCGCTAGGGAGGGGGGGGGATGGAGCACCTGTTAGGGCATACATCATTTTTTTTTTTTCTTCTTCTTCTTCACACAGTGACATCTTGGGCGTAAAATGAATAATGTGCAGCGCGCAGCTTTGTGAAGGTATCCCCAAGCATCTAATACCCCAAAGACCCTCTGACCCAATTGGGATCCAGTCCATGCATTTCTCATCGCACCCTCCCGGCTGTTCTTCACACTCTCTCGGTCATGTGATTGCCTGCTGTCTGTGCCCAGCCCTGGCCAGCCCTGAGCAAGAGAGGAGCATCCTTCACTTGGGCGGGTATAGAGGAGATCTGCACCTGTCGAATAAACTGTCTGCTGCCAAACCGGGACCAACCTATTTAGGACAAGTGAGAAAGACCTCCAGACTGCCAGATATAGGCTGGGGTAAGTGACCTCTGTGAGTGATGTGAAATCAAACACGGCGTTATATTTTGCAGAAAAGAGCATGCATCTGGATGTTCAAATGGTCCATTACAAACGGGAGCGTTGTTGTCGGGTTTTAACTCGTGTATCATAAAGGGCATTACACAATGTGAGTATTGCCTTAAAAGGTGCACCTGCGACCCAAAAAAAAAAAAAGAAAAATCCATTGTAGCTATGTTCCTGTAAAGACTTTAAGTGTGTATGACTGTGACTCAACACTTTTTAATGATCATTTCATGATCTTTTTACTATTTCTTTGCGATCACTCTGTTGCGTTCTTGATCTTTATTCTTCTGGAACTATTATTAGTCGCGTTTTTGTTATTTACTCCATGAAGGTGAGATGAAGAATGAGAAATGCTTCATCTAGAATACGTTTGGAGACCTAGTTGAACAGATTGATACATAAAGTTGAAGTGGAAACATAATAGAAAATGTTTGTAGTGTTATTGTCTGTTTATCAAGCAGTTATGGAGATTAGCACAGGGATACAGCATACTCTCCTTTGTTTTGCTTATGTTATTTAATCTTTACTTAAGCAGGCAGTCTCATTAAGATTTGAATCTCTTTTACAAGAGAGACCTGAGAACAAAAAAAAACACAAGCAGTAGCACATTTGAATGCTAATGAAGTGGTAAAACAAAAAAATCCCATTATAGATTCCTTCTTATATTATATATATAAACAATACTGATGTAAATAATCACTGAAGGAGACGCAGCAAATTAAAGAATTTACTTTGAGTCAGACGATGTGAATTGTACCTGCAATGCAGCTTTTCATTTGCACATTTAGTGTAATTGCCCCCTATATATATATATATATATATATATATATGCAGGATTGTGTGCAAAAAGACATCATTTTTTAGCTGTAATTGTTACTTGATGTGTGCAGGTAATGGGTACACTGCGCGACCTCCAGTTTGCCCTGCAACTAAAGATTGAAGAGCTCCGACAGCGGGACACATTGATAGATGAGTTAGAGCTGGAGCTGGATACCAAGGATGAACTCATTCGGAGGCTTCAGGAAGAGCTGGATCGCTACAGAGCCACTGTCTCACTCTCAGGTCCCTCTGCAGTCAATGCCGGTACAACGCTCAGTACTGCTATATCACATTTTAAGCATCAACAGGTTGCATGAGCACTAAACCCAAAACAACGCAAAACTCATTATGTGTTTTTAATAGCTTGCTCTGCTCAGGATGAGGACAACCAGAGAGCCAAAAGGAAGACAGTCATTTCTGAGCCTTTCACTCTGGACCCAGTGACTCTGGCAATGGTTTCCCACAGAAGCTGTGACAAAAGCCAGGAGTACGAGCACACAATGTTTCCTCATCTCCCAGGGAACACAAATTGGTCCCTCAAATGTTCAAAGCTTGCTAAGTAGTGCCTGCAGGACTCTGACTCAATAAATATTTTTCATCTTTCTGGCAGTACATGACACTGTATTCAAGGCTTTATTTTAAAAAAAAAAGCTCTTAAATGATACATTTGTATCTCACCTTCATGCCCTCAGGTCTCAGAGGTTGATTCAAGCAGCATTTTTGAAGAATGAATTGTTGAAAAACCTTGGCGATGGAGAAATCAGAGCCATCATCGGCTGTATGTATTCCACAAGCATCAATCAAGGCTGCTATGTCATTCAGGAGGGAACCAATGGAGCTCAGGCCTATGTTTTAGAAGGTAAATCATTTTGCTTCTACAACTGCTGTCGTTAATCAAGCCTTACGACATGTATCGGCATTTCCTTGAGATGTCAAATGTTGGGAAAAAGTCAGATATGATGAGGTTCATCAAAATCAAGTTCCTCACTGCTGGCTCGCTTTGTGATTAGATAGTAATCTGACACTGCTCCCACACACAGGGATGTGAAATGGGGAAAAGGAGGCTTTTGAGGGAACAACAAGTGACCCACATGGATGTTTTTGTCTTCAAATGTCATCTTGATGCACCAGATACTGTAGGTGAAAAGAGGCTGAGATTTGCCGTGCTATTTGACCGTTTTCAGGAATCTTGGCCACATTTGTATTTTGACAGCTAACGAAGAGTGGCTGCTCCCTATTTGTCTCTTGTCATCCCAGCTAAAAAAGGTGGTGACCCTCTTTGGTTCAGAAATGATTGTATATCAGTTTTCATCCAGAAAAACTCAGCCAGACGATTGTAGACAATCTCCCTAGATTTTCTGCCACAAACATACACATTCTTGTAATGTATTAGGTGTATACTTTATTTATTTTTTTTCGCTTTCATTACAGAGGGGAGGCTCGATGTGAAAAAGGATGGACTGAAGCTGTGCACAATTGAGCCAGAAGACATATTTGGAGAGCTGGCACTGTTGTACAACTGCACCCACAACTACTCTGTCTCAGGTATCAAAGCTTCGCGTTTTTTGGTGGTACTTGAAGATATTACACCAAAAACAATGTGATGATTTTCGATTTGGTGGGGATATAAATTATTCTCGCTTAAGAGAATATAAAAAGCAGGCGGATTTCTGGCAGTGGTCTCAGACAGAAGACGTCTGTTGAATTTGAAATCAAAGACCTTTGGAGATCTTAGACAACACCACAGCTTCAAACGGTTTTCTCAGAGACGTGGGGAATTTAAAACATTTTCTACTTAAGTGCATAACCCATGCGTCTTACTGCTGTCTTGTATTCTCTTCTCATCACTAGATCATTTATACAAGAGTAATAATTTGTGGTAATCCTTAGGAAATAGAAAGTGCGCTATCATTTCCTTCTAGCACCTAATCACAGCGTCCTGGGAGAAAACTTTCTCAGCCATCTCTGCTTGCATCTGACCCGATTTCACAAATAAATAGGCTGTGGATGTGGCCGGGAGAAGTTTAAATTGAAAAAATCAGTGTATGTTGCTGTGTTTTGTCCCAAGGCATTCGTTTTCCTTTTATACAGCTTTCTTTATCTTGCAAACCTGTCACCCTTTCCAATTTACTGTTTCACACAATGTGCTTTTCATTGCGGTAACAGAGCTCGGCTCAGGCTGTTGTACTTTGTCCATTTCTGTCAGTCCTTCCCTTGGTTCTGTGACCACTGTGCTTATCACCTTCCTGACCTGATTTTTTTTTTTTTTTTTTTTATTGTTGCTATTTTAGGTCTGCGCTAAGGCTATTGCTCTTGTGATCAGTTCAAGGTGGCAAAGGATATAGCAGAAAATCTCAGAAAATCCTCCTTATTACAGTATTTTTCACAGCTGTTAGATCGAAATAAAATGCAGTGGCTATAAATTGAATGTCATACGGTGGGGCACATCCAAATGAGGAAATTGAGATATAAGAGCTGCTCCGTGTTATCAGATGGTGGATCTAATTAGACCATCTAAAGGACACTTACTTCCGTTTGCAGGAAGCTTCAGTGAATCAGTCAGTATGGGTCATTATTAATTTACAACACTGTCTTTCAAGCTCTGTGATAAAGAACGAGAGTAATAATAGGTTAGGAAATCAGGTTAGATTTATATTGAAAGTGTCTCTCAGTCAAAAAAAAAATAAGCACTCATGTCTTATCTTATTCTACATGAATTCTCTTTACTGCTTCCTCCTTTCCCAAAAGGCAGACCCTGTCCAGTCAAATATCAAACCCTGTACAGCAATTTACTATCAACCTGTACAGGCTGGAGTTACTATGGTTTTTCATTTTTCATTTAGGTTTTTGATTTAAGTTAAGCTTTAGTTGGTTTTATTTTGAGGAGCTGCCTAGTTTTAGTTTAGTTTTTAATTTAGTTTCGGTGTGAGTTTTAGTTTTTCAAGCGTTAAGAGGAAAGCCTTGATTCAGAGAAGCTGAGAAAGGCAGGATGAAAGAATGCACGACATCAAATGTGATTTACAAAAGCCCCATATTGTGCAAAGCCATTTTGTTCTTCTACAACATGAACCATTATCATTGGGGGAAAATGAAGAAATGAAGCTGATTTGACCTGTATTCCTGTTTTGTTTGAGTTCTTTTTGCATTGTTCATTATAGTTTCTATTTATATATTCTTTTAA
>JAPQRN010000027.1:15738765-15749042 GCA_037367275.1 Coranthus polyacanthus
TTGATTTAACAAAATCATTTTTTCACTGATAGTCTTGGATTTTTTGCTAACTATAATAACCACGTCTCAGGCAACCATGTGTCCACATCCATCACTGAATGCACATATCCCTGAAAGCCCGTTCAATACTTGCTGTACATCTTGATTATGTTTCTATCCGAGCTCCGCCGTCACTTTCACAACCTTTGTCACTTACTCTGCCTCCGTCTTTTGATCTGCAGCACAAATGGACAGCAGGCTGTGGGTTATTGACCGCAAGAGTTACCAGACCATACTTATGCAGAGCGGTCTCAACAGCCTTTCTCATTCAATGGAGCTGCTGAGCAGGTAAACATCAGGCCGATACATTTGATCTGACACGGACCAGACTCGAGCTGCTTTGTATTCCACCACCTCTAACACAACATCACAAGGGCCACGTGGCTGCTAAGTGTGTTTCCACTTTCAAAAAACATTCTGATAGTACGGTTTCTGAATATGCTCAGTTTCTTAAAAGCCAAGGAAAGATTAAATCAAACCCCTTTAAAAGCTGCTCTTGTGGACGGCTTCTTATCAACCTTTTTTTGTACCTGTGTGTCTGCAGCATTCCCTTCCTGCAGTCACTGCCGGAGGATGTCATGATGAAAATGTCTGATCTCATGGAGGAGGTGCAGATTAAGTACTTGAAATCACAAGTACAATATTGTGCAACCATCAAACAGAATTGCCAATTGATTATGTGTACAGACAGACGGTCCATGTGTAAACATAAATGTTTACACATGGACCGTCTGCATTTTCTATTCTCAGCTCATTGTGTTGGTGCCGTTACAAGCAAGTAGTATAATGGCATCAGATAGAATCGTTATCTGTGCATCTGTCTGCTTGTGTTTCCTCTTGCTTTCTTTGTATCCTTTCTTTTCAATTGTTCCACTGTTTGCTTCCGGGCTGCGTAGACACACTACGTCGAAGGTGACTACATCATCCGACAAGGGGCCACAGGAGACACCTTTTATATCATTAGCAAAGGCCAGGTAAACCTTTTTTATGGCTGCTGCACAGATTCAATGAGGCATTCAGAGAAAAAAAAAAAAAAAAAGATTTAAAACGTGGACGACGAAACGTCAGAGGAGCTTTTGAAATTGCTTTATGATGGCCATAATTGACTTTGGCACTTTTCTACATTGCTCTCCACCATTACCTGCTTTTCACGACATCTTTGTGAATTGCCAGGTGAAAGTGACAGAAAAGAAGCCAGGCCACGAAGAGCAGACAGTCCTGTCAAAGCTCTCAGAGAGACAGTGGTTTGGAGAAAAAGCTCTGTGGGGGTAAAAATAACGCGCTTACATTTGGTTGTGCAGCAGCTTTTATGAATACGCACATAATAGCAGTCTCATTTGTGTCAGTGCAATATCAGTGTTTTCTTTCTTTCTTTTCTCTGTTTCTTTTTAGTGTATGATTTGTATTGACAGCGTTAAGACTTTCTTATCTTACCTGCCTCTGTTATTAGAGAGGATATTCGGACCGTGAATGCGATTGCTGCGGGGGACGTTGCGTGTTTGGTGATAGACCGAGAGTAAGTGAATAAATGGAGCAAATAAGATTGTCTTTCTTCGTAGGAAATCAGCCATAACTTGATTTCCTCATCTTGTTATTTTGGAGAATCACAGGAGAAAATACGCTTCTGTTTTCCAGGACCTTTAAAGAAATTATTGGTGGGTTGGTATCCGACTGCAGTCATGAGGTGCAACAAAGCGATGCACCCAAACCCGAGTGAGGAGTAGGACAGTAACGTTTTGTTTAGATATTGAATCCTCACCTGTAGGAAACATAAGGTTTTAGCTGACTCGTGTTTTCTCTTGTGAACAGGTCAGACAAGTCTGCTGAGCTCCCTCCAACTTCCACCTTAAATGATTTCCAGATCATGTGGACTCTCGGGGTCGGGCAGTTCGGTCACGTAGATCTGGTAAGTGTCGACCTTACAGAAGCTTACACATGATGACACACATCTCCTGTGCTGCTGCCTTTTTTTTTTAATTCCATGTTTCTATAATGTAATCTATTGATTCTCATCTCTGCCAGGTGCAACTAAAGAGCAACATCAAGTGTCATTTTGCCATGAGGGTTCTTAAAAAGAAGATGATCCTCAGCAACGGTCAGCGAGAGCACATTCTGAGAGAACTGCACATCCTAATGGAGACTCATTGTTCATTCGTAGTCAGGTATCCCTTCTTCAGCAGCTCAGATGTAATTAGGATTGTTTTGATTACATGATGAAAATCTCTGACATGTTGCTTTGACCTTGCTGCTTGCAGGCTACATAAAGCCTTCAGAGATGCTGACTGCCTGTATGTGTTGACAGAGGCTTGTCTCGGTGGTGATTTTTGTACTCTGCTCAAAGATAGGTAAGTACTTTTGAACTGATGGAAATTAAAAGGAACACATTTCGCTCACATTAATGTAATATTCAGATGCCCGTCAGTGTGTTTCGGCAGGTCTTTCATAACAATGTGCTTTCTGAACTGACCTGAGGTCTGATGTCTACATCACACATTCACTGCGGCGCTCTCACTGCATTTCCTACATTTTGTTTCAGAGGACTCTTGGATGAATGCAGCACCCGATTCTACACTGCTTGTGTTGTTGAGGCTTTGACCTTTCTTCACTGTCAAGGTGTCATCTATAGAGATGTCAAGCCTGAAAATATTGTTCTGGATGGGCATGGTTATGCCAAACTGGTACTACAACATTTTGATTGTTAAATTATAATCTGAATATTACAACCCTGAATCAGAAAAAGTTAGGACGGTAGGTTAAAATTAAAACCTTACTATCAACAGAACATTTATTGGGTTGTTTTTTTTTTTTTTCAATATAAACACATTTCAATTTTGATTCTTGCAACACATTCCAAAAAAAGTTGGGACAGTAAAGCATTTACCACCTTTTAAATGTTGCCATTTCTTTTCACGACACTTGGAAGACTGAAGGCACCAAGTGATTAAGCATTTCACGGGTCATTTTGTCCCATTCTTCCGGCGAACAAGTCAAAATCGTAATAATAACTTTATGGATTTGTTGCTGGTCTTTGGTGTGGAGCACACGGTGTTTATTTCTTCCTAAAAAGACCTGGATACTGACTGGTCTGATCACAATGCAGTGACGACATCCCAGATGCCTCTGAGCCCAGAGAAGTCGACGACGCTTCTGGGCTGACTGAATTTGTGGATGTAACTATGTATTGTAGCGCTTGACAATAGTTTGCCAAAGTAATCCTGAGACTATGTGGTTCTGTCAGCTATAGATGAATGATGGTTCTTGATGCGGTGTCGTCTGAGGGAGTGGAGATCACGGTGTTCAGCTAAGGCTTGTGCCCTTGACTTTTACGCACTGAAATACATTCACATTCCTTGAAACTTTTGATTCTATTCTGCACCGTAGAGGGTGAAATATCCAAACTTCTTCCTATCTTTCTTTGAGGAACATTTTTTAAAAATCTTTCATCATCTTTCCTCCTAAAGGACCGGCCCTTTCCTGGACGCTGCTTTTGTACCAAATCATGATTATAATCACCCGTTCAAACAGCTGTTTCAAATCACTTTTGTTATTTTATTGTTTTAACTCATTATGAGCCCTAAATTGCCCCAGTCTCAACTTTTTCATGAATGTGTTGCAGCCTGGATGTGAGGAATGGATGTATATTTACAAATGAAATGAAATTCATCAGATACAACATGAAATATGTTGTGTTCATACTGTCTACAATGACTTACAAGTCAATGCATTTTCCATACCATCCCAACTTTTTTTGATTTTTTGAAACCTGTAAATCAAGTGGTATCTGCCTTTTGCAGATCGGCTCTGGTTGTCTGAAGAAGCTTGAGGTGGGTAAGAAAACCTGGACATTTTGTGGCACTCTGGGCTATATGGCCCCGGAAGTCATCTTGAACCAAGGACACACTACGTCTGCAGATTTCTGGTCATTGGGTGTTTTTGTGTTTGAACTTCTGAGTGGTGGGTACGTATGTCTACGTTTTCTTCAGTCTTACATTTTAAATCCATTTCTCCATTTGTAGGTAATCATCGTAGCTATTTCCTCGTTTTTCTGTCTGCAGCCTCCCATTCTGCGGCCCTGAACCACTGAAGATTCTGACTGCAACCCTCCGTGGCATTGATCAGATCGACTTTCCGAAAACCGTCAGCAAAAGTGCTTCCAGTCTTATAAAGAAATTGTGCAGGTGCAGTTATTTCTTAACACGTTTTCAGACAACAGAAACCATCCACCAACATTTAGATGATTATATATCCCGCACAACACACACATAACACACTCAGATGGGAACAAATTAAGAGAGAATGCAGGAATATTGAACATGACATGTGCCAGAAGAATATGTAACACCACCTTTTAAATGTTTATTTATTTCCTTTCCCATCAAAAAAAGGAACAACCCCTCAGAGAGACTGGGCTGTCAAAGAAACGGGGCGAAGGACATCCAGAAGCACAAGTAAGACAGTTTTATTATAGCGCTGGAAAGCAGTGAGGCATGTGCTTGGAAACACGGTTTTATAGGATGCGATACTCTGTTTTTATTCAGGTGGTTTGAAGGTTTCGACTGGGACGGACTCTGCAGGGGCACGTTAAACCCACCAGTAATTCCCAAAGTAAGACACAGGTTTAGTTTTAGGCTTGTCTCTTTTGGTGTGGGTGTCATTAACAAGACGTTAATTCATCTTTTTTTTTTTTTTTTTTTTTTTTGTAACACAGGTCAAGCTTCCTTCGGACGACGCTTCATGCAGTCGTTATCCGGAGGACTCGGTGGAACTTTGCACAAGCTGGGATGATTTCTGATGAGGAAATCTGACCTGATCTGACTTCGATAGGCTCCTGCCATCAGATTTACCTCCACCGAGAAATAATTATATTTTCAGACTTAAATATTTTCCACATGATCGGTTATTGCAGATATTTATGATGAATAAACCCCGTTGCCTATAGTGTTGATCCAAGACTGTTTTTAATTGTAGAACTAGAAAAATAAATAAATAAAGATAAAGAGTTCAGTGAGTTCATTGATGTCATTGCAAGTGAACGCAACAAGTCATTAAACAAACAGCTGACAACACGCGTTTTTGCCACTTTTGTTAATCTCACTCTGCTTTCTTTTTTGTTTGTTTAAACTGTGTATAATAATGGCTGAATAACGTGTCGTCTTTGATCGATACCATTTATGCGAATAATTAAGAATTGACGTCAGAGGCACAAGTCCCGTCGTGAAGCCGCGGGAAGTAAACCAGGAAGTCGCGTCGTTTCGACTCCAAAATAAAAAACGAAAGAACGCGTTTGCTTGGCGAGATTTTACGATCCGTGACCGTGAAATCAGTCCACGTGTAACAGCAGCTGACCGAACATAATATATATATATATATAATAGCACTAAATCACCTTATAATATTTGAATAGCTTACATGATGTGGCTCGAGTTGGGGAAAAAAAGGCACATGTAATTACCTTTATATCACGTAAACCTGAAAACAAATGTAAAAGAATAATAAGGGAAAACAAAACAAACAAACAAACAAAAAAAAAGGTAAGGACAACGCGGGCCCGGTTGTTTTTTTTCCCCCTGCTTCTCTAAAGAAACATAAATATTCAATTTGCTGTTTATAATTAAAAAATAAATAAATAAGTAGGCGGTTTGCTGGAGTACAATAGACACCATAGAGTGAGCCCGATGTGTTTGTTTGAAATAATCCCAGGCTGTGTATTTAAACAAAGGGTGATTCATGCTCCAACCGCAGCTTGTGGCTCAATCGGGTTTTATTGTGAGGCTCCGACAGGAAACGCGCCCTTCGCTCTGTGGTACTTGTCGGGTGGTCTCTTAACTTCGATGGGTCTGCTCAAGTAACTTTGGGAGCGCAGCCTAAAGAAAAGTTGGGCCCTGCGCTTTATCCAGGTAAGAGCTTTTCCCGTTTGCCTTTTGGCTTCTTTTTTTCCCCCCCCCCAACTCGATTTGAAACTACACCATATCAAGGCGTATATACCCCGTTTGGAAACTAAGAAAAAGTTTGGCTGCGATCCGCTGAGTTTCCCCGGCTGCGCTGAGAGTTTGTTGTTAGTCTGCGACTGTTCAAAAGTGATCTGAAGTTTCGTGCTGCATAGGCTGAAAAAGCCTTGCCCTTAATTGATCCAATGTGGGGAAAACCAGCCGCGAAACCGGCACCGGGTTTCGTTTGGCGTGATGCGTCTGATGAACCATCTGCGTGTCCGCTGGTTGAGACGCACTGTGGCGCATGGCGCACAGGAGCCGCGCAGGAACCGCGCAGGAGCCGCACGGCACTCCCACAGATCTTATTGAGAGGGTTAGATGCTGAAATCACTCTCAGTCACTGTACTTAAAGAAACATAGAGTTCTATAAGGCTAAATCTATCTTTAAAAAGTGTTTTTTTAAAAACAAATGCGTGTGTGTATGTGGGTGTTTCCTCTTTTAACCATTGCATGAAGTGTTTTTCTCATCTATTTTTTTTTTTTTTTTTTGCGTTTCCTGCACAATGCAAAGTGTACCATCCGCAGACAACCAGGCTTTTTACATGGCACCCAACGTGAACCTCTATGAACTGTATCTTATGCAAGACACAGAGGAGGAGCATTGTGTGGTGGAGTCTTCCTGTCCTGGTGATGCATTTTGACGTAGGTGTTATGTCTTTTCAATCTGGTTCACTGTGGGCGTCCGTGTCTCTGAATTATTTTTTTTTGTCATTGAGTAGAACAGTGTTTTTTTTTTTTTTTTTTGCGGTGTTCCTAAAAGATTTCTGCAGCCTTCATCAAGAGGAGACATGAAAACATTATGCTCAGTTGCTGCTTTTTTTTTGTCCCATATTGTCAATTAGAAGACACAGTCTGGTTTGGCTGAATCTGTAAACGGTTTTCATTTTCTGAATTAAAGCTCCTGGGTTCTCGGCTTTCTCAGGTTTACGTCTAAATGAAGCAGACACATTCAACGTTAATCTTGGGCTTTATAACTCGTCCTAAACAATTGCTGCCACTTTTTGATTCTTTGATTTTAACGTAAGCTCTACTATAGGTATTTCAAAACGCAGAAATGTGTGATTATTTTAGGTCAGTTCTGAGAGTCGCATAAGCTCCAGGGTTTTGTTTTGTTTTTGTTTTCTTGGCAAAGTGAGTTTCTCTGTCATGTGTTATTTTTCATATTTTTATTTTGTGTTTCATGGGCCGTTTTTAAGAATTTAGGACGGATGAGATATGCGATGCTGTTAGATGGAGGATGTGAAGGTTAATGATCAGAAGCTTCGCCTTGGAGGAGATTTGGAAGGAGAGGTTTTCAGATGGATGAAGCTCGGGCACATGGCACTTGAATAGATCATGTCTACATAATGCACAAACATCAGATCTGAGAAGGTGCATTATCGATGAATAGGGCCTCTGTTCAGATCATTATTGTACTGACTGGATGGAAGCCATAATACTGAACTGTACAACCAGCTTGGATTCTGTGTAGATTTTTTGTGCAGTGTAAACATTAAGATTTGTGATACATCACTTCCCACAGACATGTTACAAGACATTCATAAATGAGATGTTTATGTACTTGGTGATCAGGTACTCTGTATGTACAAAATATTTACACTGTAAATTGCAGGCTGGAATCTAGAGTGTTTCTGTATTTGTGCTTTATTTGCACTGCACTCTCATATATTTTGGGTGCACTCACATTGAGTACTTGTTAAACTCAGTACTATGGTATTTGGTTCCTCATCCGGGCTGGAGATAATTACTATGGTTGGAAAACCAGCCCTAAAGTTAAGGTTTTCCAACATTCTTGTGTCTGAAACACCATATCCTCATCATGTGTCTGCTTTGACCGTGTGTGTGTTTTATTATTTTGCCTTTGTGTTTTCTTTTCTTTCTTTTTTTTGTGTGTGTTTTTTCCTCTACTGGCCTGTCTAGATGTCTTGGAGCATGCAACATGTTAGAAGTTGTCCACTTGGCCAAATGCCAGCTATCTGGCATCCTCTGTGAATGTTTGACTGTTACCGCGTCGACTGCAGTACATCAGGTTTGCCTGGCCGTAAAGAGCCGGAGTATCTGCCATATACGACGGGGCGATATATTCTACGGATTCGGGAAACCTTGGAAAATTGAATCGCAACATTGAGATCTGTGCTTCCTTGTGTGCTCAAGCAAAAATTTAAATGCAACCTGTGTGTACTGTTTGAAATTATTTGTATTTTTTGGAACAAATAATGCACATTGACACCCCCCGCAAGTACCACCTGTTTTTATTGTTCATCGATATTGCACATATATGCCGTGTTGTTTTAGTAAGCTTCTCTTAATCATGTTTCGTCTTGAAGTCATGCACAAGAAAACACTTTGTAATTCACGGGGCTGCACAATTAATTGAATTATGATCACAATATCAGCCTGTGTAATTATGTAATTGCAAATGGCTGCAATTTAAAGGTCCAGGATTTAGGGTGATAATTGCAGAAATGGGAGGAAAAAATGAACACGGTCTCTTTTGTATGGTTATAATTTGAATTTGGAAAAAAAGTTGAGTTGAAGAAAAAAAAGCAAATTTCATGAGCGATCCGTGCATTTTCCTGGATAACCCAGCGAGTAGACTCACGCCACAGTATTGCCCACAATAATCTCAATATGACTTTTTCACCAAGTAATTCACCAGTGCCATATGAGGTGTGGGGTCAGAAAAGCTAAATGTGGAGGGTGTCCCCTTCACAGTGATGTCTGAACCCGATGCCTATTAAATGAAACCGAAAAACTTCACACTGGAGAGAAATGCACAAATGTTGCTTTGTCAGTGCAACTCCTGATTGGTTTCGAATGAATTTGAGACAGTGGATGCCATGAAGGTGAAGTGAAGGTTGTGCAGGAGGCTTGGTCTTTTTCCTTTTCTCCCTCTCGACCTCCTTCCCTCCCAGCAAGAAAAACCCCATTGTGACCAAGTGTGTGTCTGTGTTCTTTCCGCTTCATTTGGGAATGGCAGCCGGAAAACACCCGTGCGTTTCATTCTTTCACTTTTTGCTCGTTCTCCCCGCTGCCCAGTCAGCCTCACGTGTCCCCCTGTAACTCTCCTCATCTCTCCTCGGACCATTCGCTTCTCGGGACTCAGAGTTCATTGCTGGTGCTGCCGGTCTGCTGGTGTGGGCAGAGAATGCTGTCGCCTCTTCCCCCTAAAAACCTCCCCCCCCTTCCTCGTGTCACCTCCTGTAGTTTTCTGGGTCAGGGGGGGAAGCATTCCCCAGCATCGCTCCCATCACCACAGAAGCTCTGTAGGCTACTGTACTCAACCTCCCCATGCTGTTCATGCATCTATTCTCTAGAGGAATGTTGCTTTTGCTTATTTGTATTGGGATAATTTATATCTATTTATATTGCTTCTGGCTGCGTTAAGAAACTAATAAAAAGAATGTAACAGGAAGGTAACCAAAACAGCAAAAAAAATCTGTAAAAGCAGATTTTTTCCCCCCAGTTTATACAATAATTTACAATTTGAACATAAACTCCTCGTGTTGTTCAAGTCTAGCACATTGTAAAGTCCTTGCTCTGTCTCCTTTTCATTAGTTTGTACTATGAGGTTTTCCCTTAATGTGCTGCTGATTTCAAAGAACTGACAAGAGCTGAAAGCTAATATATTGTGCCACTGCAAATGTGAACAGAGCTACTTTTCTGCCGTTTTGGACTAAAAGCAGCTTTCAGAGAGCGCTGCAGTTTCATCCTTTTCCTCTGTTTTCTTTGTCTAGAATCTTTGCCGCTGCCAAACAACTCATATTGATAAGAAGTGAAAGCCATTTTTTTGATCCATGGCGACATTAGTGCGTAACAGCGGGGGCTACACGTCCGCCATGTTGGACTGAAAGCACCAGAGTTTCGCCTCTTTGCTGCACAAAATGTTAGCCAATACATGGTGGCTTTTGTATTTATTAACCCAAACATTCAAACCAGTTTTTGGTTTCTGTTTTTGTTTCCATGTACCTTTTTTTTTTTTTTTGTTTCTTAATTTTGTGATACACTGTAGCTCTAAATAACTGCTGTGCTATCAGCTCTGCCTCTGCCTGTCAGCAGGAGTAAATGTGTACAGACATGTAGTCTGCCTCAGGGTATTTGCTACATGTCTGCCGTCTCCTGTGAACCTGCACTTTGCTATTCTACGGCATTTTCAAAGTGTTCCGCAGCTGGGTGTCAGTGTATTTTTATATTTCTCTGATTTTGTGTGTTGGATCAAACATAATTTGCATCAAACGTATATTTAGC
>JAPQRN010000027.1:15753112-15788707 GCA_037367275.1 Coranthus polyacanthus
GGGAACGGGGTGGGGGGGGGGGCTGGACTTGCAGGCTAACCCCCACCCGATCTCACCATCCGCCTCCCACTACGATACGCACCCTGACACTCTTTCCCTGTTGGATAAAGGGTGGCACAACATGACTGAGAGTAACCCCAGTGCCTGTTTCTGTTAAGCCAATCGTTATTACTTCCTGGTGTGTCTCCACCCCCCCCCCCCGAACCCCTCCTCTTACAGCTCAGCCCTTTTCTTCTCTTCTTCACTCGCTGGGCTTTGCCAAGTCTGTGGCCCAGTGTGGTTCAGGCTCTTAACTGGACCCCTGAGTCTGGTATTTTACAGTGTCAGAATTGGAAGAGTGCTTTTATTTTACAGTTTCTTTTGGCTTTCGTTGCATTTTTATTCAAAGGTGGATTGTGGCATAATGAACCGAGTTTACCGTGGTGGAAAGAAGGAGACATATTTACCGCATAAAAATGGATTAGACTAATACGTTTTCAATTGAATTTTTCTTCCTATTAACCATCTAATGTTTTAGAATAAAAATAAATTACGTTCTGTTTTACATTGATTAGTATCTCAAATACTAATGTTAATATATTAGGATATTTTCTCACTTTTCTAACACAGTAAATGTGTTCGCTCCATTGTGCACCATGTTGTAACCTTTTACTGACTAATGAAGTGCAAAAGAGGGTGATTCTAACTCAAAAAAGGTAATTTTTTCTTTTGTGAATCACAGTCATGATGTATTAGTTCCATTAATTTTCAGATAAATGCAGATGGACTCATTCATAAATCAGCACCGAATAATACTAATTTGCATCACACAAATATAAGTGCACAAAATAGGAAAAAAAGGTAATCGAGACTACGCAATGCACATCAAATGTATGTACGCAGGAAAAAGAGACATTTTGCAAGAAAAATGCATTCATTTTAAAGACTAGTTAAGAAGTTGTCCACCCGGCTCCATGTCTTCTGCTCCCTGCAGGACAATGAAATGCTTGTGATGTGACGGCACCATATAATTTTCTACAGTTTCACTGGGTCCTTTTTTTTTCTCTTTCTTTTCTTTCTGTCCCTCTCTCTGTCAGCTATGCATTTTCAGGAGTGGTTACAGTCACTTCGCTCCAGCGTTGGCCTCAAAGTGCCCGAATCAGAAGATTTCAGGAGTCTTCTGCCATCTCTGCCTCTGTCGTCCTTCTCCCTGTCGTCCTTCTCCCTGTCGCCCTCCTCTCTGCTCGGTTTAGGAGCCCTAGCTTCTCTCACCGCTTACTACCTGGTGACCCGTCCTCGACCCATGCGTCCTCCTTGTGATCTTCAAGCCCAGTCTGTGGCGGTGGACGTGAGTAAAAAAAAAACCCCCGTAGTCATCGCAGTGTTTTGACATGCGCGTGTGGCGTTCGTCATTAACGTAGGAATGTATGAACGCGTTGAAGGTGTTTGACTGTGGGTTTTGTCGCAGGGTGATCCGAGCTGCAGGCGATCAGCTCTTCTTAAGGATGACTCACTGCTGGAGTTTTACTATGAGGACACCAGGACAGCTTATGACATGTTTCAGAGAGGCCTGAGGATCGCAGGTGATGAGTGTGTTCTTTACGAAACACGACTTCCTTTTATTTTATCCCACTCTTTATTGTGTCATCAATAAAGTTGATAAAAGGTGATTAAAAATGACTGTATTGAAACCTAAAATAAAATCAGTTTCAGTCCACTTTTTGCCATTGTTATACCTTAACAATGACATAGTATTCTATGAGTACAGACAGGTTTTTAACTTTACCAAGAACTAAAAGCCCATTGCAGAAACTCAGAGTATGTTCGTCACATTATGTATGTCAAACAGACATTAACTTTAAATGTATTGTATTAAATTTAGTCATTTGAACAATGCTGTGAACACGTAGCGGTTTTAATGTATGAAAAATATTGATAATTGCGAACAATCTTTTATGATTAGACTTTTCTCATTAATTAAGTCAGCTCCACTCAGTGTTATGAGAAGCCATTATTGTTTTTTGTGATATTGTTTATGTGGGCGAGTTTGTAGTTTGAGGTATTTTCTATCCTCAATACCAGCCGTATCAGATGGCAACTATGTTGTGTTGCAAAAAAAAAAAACCAAACAAATAAACTAATAATTGCAGTTATCACAGAGACCTCGCAATAATATGTTTGAACTGATTTGACGGTGTTGCGTCCTGCAGGAAATGGCCCGTGTCTTGGCTTCAGGAAGCCGGGGCAGCCGTACGACTGGATCTCCTACACTGAGGTTAGACATATTTGTGTTTTGAATCTTTCAAGTGGCGTAACATTTCTATGGCGTTTGGTTGTTATTGCTCTTTGTTGACCCGGTGTCTCCGATCCGTCAGGTGGCTGAGCAGGCGCAGGTTCTCGGCTCTGGGCTGTTGGCCAAAGGCTGCCAGCCGAACCCGCATCAGTTTGTCGGGATATTTGCACAGAACAGACCAGAGGTATGTTTGGCAGAGGTACATTTGTTGTTAAAAAAGACGATGTTTTCTACCCTTAGACTTGAAGACAGCCCGTGTCCAAAGTGGTATTTCACTTGGGTGGATCTTAATATATTCTTAATATTTCTATGAATGGCCAAAATTCTGCACAGCCTTGCCCTCTGCGCCAAGAATTTTTACCTTTGCCAAGGATGTAATGTAATTGCCAGAGTCTGTTTGTTTGTGTGTCTGTCAGCAGGGTTACGGAATAATTTACAGCATTGATTTTCATCAAACTTCGTAGAAGGATAGTGCATGGGCCAAGGATATACCCATTTCATTTTGGAGCAGATTTCTGACAGATCCTGGAATTCTTTATCACTTCTTTATCCTCCCATATGGGGGATGTAGTGATCAGCATGTCCATCTGTCTGTCATAATTTTACTCAAAAAACATTCAATTTTTTTTCTCCAGACAATATATTAGTTATGCGTCGGAGTGGTGCCTTTTGAACTGGAAAACCTTTCGATATTTTTCAAGTAAACAACTTGAAACCACTCGACTCCTCTGCCATCAGTGGGAAAACTCAACGAAAAAAAACTAACATCACGAACAAGTACCACTTCTTAATTTTGTGGGGGACGGGGGAAATGCCATCCTCTGATGGCTCTTGTTTAACATTTCAAGATATGCACTTATGGATACCTCCGTCATCTACATGGCACAAGTATCCCAGACAGGAAGCTCATTCCAGTTTTTATCAATATATGCCATATGCATACGGCATAATAATGTGCTGTTTACATGGAACACAGAGAAATCTGGTTATTCACGTCCCTGTATATGTGACACATATTAATATCTTAGAACTGATTACTGTGTGCTGTCTGCATTGGCACCTGTGATGTTTTCAACATGAACCAAACGATTTAATCTGATATTCCTGTAACTGACCTTAAATTCATTTGACTGTGGCCCCTGAAATTTGAAGCCACCCTGCTTTATAGCGGGCTTAGCACTATCAAACTGTGTTGCAGAAACAGACAAACCAACAAAAAAAAACATTAGAACTGAGGGGCCTTGGCGAAGATATGCACTCTCTAGTTCTAAGTTTTGAAAATGAAAATAGCATCTGTTTTTGTCTGTGTGTTCAAGTGTTTGCCATGTACTTATTCATATTGAGAGCAGACTGCTGGCAGGGAATGTGGGTCTCCAGGGCAGCTAATATTGGAGCACGTCTGCTCTCAAACTCATCTTTTTAAATGTATCTGTGAGGCAAGAGCACTTTAGGCATTACTATGTAGATTCAGTTTTTGCTCCATCAGCTCCTTTTATCTTAAACAGTCTAGTCACACAGAGCGGTGTTTTATTTGGAAGATGGTTGTCTTGTAAATATGAAATGCACTGTATTGAAGATGGTCAAGTGTCAACAAGTGTACAACAAGGCGTAAAGGGTGGATTCGAGTTGAACGCCGTGTCTCTGTCTCCCTCTGCTGGTGACAGTGGATCATCTCAGAGCTGGCCTGTTACACTTACTCTATGGCTGTGGTTCCTCTGTATGAAACGCTGGGGCTGGAGGCAATGGTCCATATACTCAACCTGGGTGAGTAAACCTGCAAATATAAACCCGTTAATGGAATTTCTTATTGTTTAAAGGACTAGTTCACACCGAAATAAAGACAGTGCTGTTTCTTGTCCATCTGCAAGCAGACTATATTTAATCAAACTTGACTGAAATACTAAAATACTACACTTTTTCAAGAAAGTGTGGGAAGGTTTCCCAGCCCAAATAGAAAATATAAGATAGGATATAAGACCGTACTAGTGTTGTGTTATTACTGACTTATGAGATGTTTGCATTAGTTGATTGAAGAAATGTTTTTGTTTGGTTTTTTTGAACATTTTAATTTGATGTTGTACGGAACTTGCTTGGTTGTACTGACTAGTGTTGGGGAGTGCCAGTTCTAATGCAGAATAAATATAACGCATGTAATCCATTACACTCGTCTGTGATTACAAAAGGGTTACATCACAACGTATTGTTTTCGGCAAAAAGCTTATATGTAGAATGTAAGATTCAGGAATGCCTTCTTTTGGTATGTTTCTGGACAAAGCAGGTCAGCAACGCTGTTCAGACAAAACATTTGTCATCACCCCGGCGTATAATGTGGGACGATATAATAGTCAACATGTCTGTCCATCTGTCTCTCTGTCGTCATTTTGTTTTCCGGAGCGTAACTGGAAAAACATTCAATATTTTTCCACTAAACGTGCCGCTATTTATCGCTTATGTGTTGAAGTGGTCCCTTTTGCTATTCTGTCTGTTGTCCGTCTGTCGTATCCGTTCGCCATCGTTTGGTTTCAGCTGTCAAGGCACTTAAGTTTCTTTATATATGTTATTGACCGATTCAAGGCGCCAGTTTCTGAAACTACTCCACTCCCCTGCGGTCAGTGAAACTATACGCTAACATTAGTGACAAGTTCCTCTTGTGAGTAAAGTAATCCAAAAAGGACTCATTTGTAATAAGTTACATAACTTTGATTAAGTAATTAAAATAGTTGCATTACTTATTACATTTTAACGGGGTAACTAGTAATCTGTAACCTTCCCAACACTCTTTTTGACAATGTTTGAGTTGGAATGTTCCTTGTGCCTTTTAGCTGAAATCTCTCTAGTGATCTGTGACCGGGAAGAGAAGGCGGCGTCTCTTTTAGAGAACAAGGAGAAAGGCGTGACTCCAAAGCTCTCCTGCCTGGTTGTCTTTAACGATTTCAGTGATGCTTTCGTGGAGAGGGCGAAGAATTGCGGGGTGGAGGTTTTGACACTGGCACAGCTCATGGTGAGCAGGATGAAAGCACACATCACTGTTATACAGGTCCTTTAATTGAGCCATGAGTCATGAATGGTGATATTTAAATTGATGTGAATACCTCCTCTTTGTCCACATCTTAGGACCTGGGAAGACAGAACCGCAAAGATCCTGTGGTGAGTTTACTGACTCTCAGCTGCTGTATCACTGCATCAAACTGGGTCTAGTAAATACCTAATCCCCCTCTAAATGCTGGGATGACAGCTTTATTGTTGCTCTGTCATATAAGATATCATTAGAATTCACTTGTAAACAGTGGAGGAAGCCTGTTGTCATATTCTCATATTTTATTGCCTGCTGTAGCCGCCCCAGCCCCAGGATCTGGCCGTGGTTTGCTTCACCAGTGGAACCACAGGTAGCGTCTGATCTCTTGAGTCTCTCCATAATTATGCTTCACTCACATCATTAGAGAAGTGTCCTTCAGTGCCCACTAATAACCTCTCTTTAAGGCACCGCTGTAGTTTCCTTATGCAGCGCAGGGCACTTCTGTAATGTCTTGTTTATTCTTCCAGGAAAACCCAAGGGAGCCATGATCACCCACGGCAACATCGCCTCCAACACTTCCTCTGTCATTAAGATCCTGGAGGTCTGTCTACACTTCCACCTCCTTGTCTAATTGAGAACAGCCTCACAGCCACCACCACTTCCCATCTGCTTCTGTCTCTGTTCGCCTTTTTCAAAACTGTCCCTCTCCCCGCTGTGTCTAATGGTATGATTAATTGGCTGTTTGATTGCCCTCGTCGCTGCGAGGTACTTTAACTAATTGCCCTTGTATAAAGATTCTGCTATCTAACTGCTGTTGAAAAAGCCATACAGCATGTTTGATTGCCTGCACGGCTTCACCGTATGCTGCTGGGTGAACTTTATCTCTCCCTGGTGCTTTGTTCATTTTACTCTCATTTCTCTCAGGGTTCGTTTGTGATCCGACAAGAGGATGTGTCGATCTCCTACCTGCCACTGGCCCATATGTTTGAGCGGATGATTCAGGTAGTCTGGAGATCTCTTCTCAGGCTTTGTTTTTTTTTTTTTTAAGGGGTGTGTTTGAGTGTGAGCCCTAAATTAAATACATTTGTGTCTCAGCTCTCTATGTTCTGCCATGGGGCCAGAGTAGGATTCTACCAAGGGGACATTTCTCTTCTCATGGACGACATAAAAACTCTCAAACCTACCTTCTTTCCCGTTGTGCCCCGTTTACTCAATCGCATCTATGACAAGGTCAGTAAATGCACTTCGATCTTGTTGTTCACGGCTGCGAGGTTACTTTGAACCGGAGCCGCTGATGTTTTTGAATGTTCTCACTTAAAGATCCTGGGCTCTGTGACCTCTCCGTTGCGACGGGCTTTGCTTCATTATGCCGTGAGGAGGAAGCAGGCAGAGCTCAGCAGTGGGGTTGTACGTAACAACTCTCTGTGGGACAAACTGGTGTTCAACAGGATTCAGGTCAGCTACTGCACGAGTCCATTTTACTTACATGGATCATATTTCCCTATTTTTATTCATTTTTTGTTAAAACTGTGACTTTTTTTTCAACCCAACCTAGAGATCACCCCATAAACAAATAAGCCTTTTTATCACGCTATTTTTTGTTTTGTTTGTTATTTTTGTCCTCATTAACGGTATGGAGTAGCTACTTCACACACTGATACATGTACACAAGCATCCCAGCAAACAGTCAACAAATTTGTATCCAAACTTTACAAGATAGACTATTCCAGCAATCTGTGCCAAACGTACCCAAGAACATATTGGTCCTGTGGGAGTGTATTGAAGAACCACACACACACACACAAAGGCAAGCAAGGAATGGTGCGGCAACAGAAAGATTTTTGGCTTGATGTGGTAAAAGGAAAGATTGGAAAGTATGCATTTTTTTTCTCCATTTATTTTGGACTCAAATTGTGATATTTTGCTGATTTTAAAATAAATTCTGCGTGTGTTTCAGGCCAATTTAGGAGGTAATCTGCGCTTTGCCCTGACGGCTTCAGCACCCATCTCCCCCGCTGTGCTGTCCTTCCTCAGAGCCACTCTCGGCTGTCTGATCTTTGAAGGTTACGGGCAGACCGAGTGCACAGCGGGCTGCACCTTCTCTATGCCCGGTGACTGGAGCGCCGGTAAGATGCCGTCTGATTGTGATGTTGCGCTCTTTGTCTGGTTTCGAGACTCCGGTGCTCAAATGGCTCGTGTCTTTGTTAGGCCACGTCGGCGCTCCCTTGCCCTGTGCCATGGTAAAGTTGGTCGACATACCTGAGATGAACTATTATGCCAAGAATGGAGAAGGAGAGGTGAGAAATGAATGTTACTTTTATAAAGCTGCATTAACTTCGGTCTCTCTTTTTTTAAATGTGTTTTTGGGGAAAATGTAACGAGATTAAAAAAAAAAAAAAATAATAAAACCCAACTGGAATCAATAACCACTAATGCAAACTGTGCAGCCTGGTCAGAATTAATGTGAGCAAACCCAGCTAGAGTGTCACGATGTGGTGTGTGGGCTAATGTGGCATCTCCTCTCATTAAAAGAAATGGCTACTTCTAGAGGTAAGAGGTTGTTGTGTTTCTCTTAACATTAAATCAAGTTTATTTATATAGCACATTTAAAAACAACAGATGTTGACCAAAGCACCGTACAGAGACACCATACACAGAGATAATACACAGACACGAATAAGAGAAAAGAAATGAATTAATAAGAACTTAACTTTGGGTATAAAGGCATTAGACTCAAATAGGAAGTGAGAAAAAAAAAAAAAACCCACAAAGCTGCTGTAAAAAGCCACCAGCAAACACCTGCCATCCAACAATATTGCTCTGTATTCACATCAGGAGCAGCGTGACCCAATCTGTACTATCAACAGAAATAGGTCTTAAGCTTTCATAAAGGTCTTATTTAACTTGGTGAAACTTTGCCAAAACCCTGAGTGATGTAATCATGCAGTATGTATCAGCACACCTTTTGCAGCCTGCTGATGGTTTCGGTGTTTTGTTTTTAGATCTGCATCCGGGGCCCCAGTGTGTTCAGAGGCTACCTGAGGGACCCGGAGAGGACAGCCGAGGCCTTGGACAGCGACGGCTGGCTGCACAGTGGGGACGTAGGCCAGTGGCTTCCGGTGAGCTGAGACACACTCGTCAGTCTATAGGTGACGCGTCCCTTTTTTTTTTTTTTTAATCCCCTGGAAGTGTGTGTTGATATTATGTCTTCTGCTAGAACGGGACACTACGCATCATCGACAGGAAGAAGCACATCTTTAAGTTGTCCCAGGGAGAATACATCGCTCCTGAGAAAATAGAAAACGTCTACATGCGCTGCGTTCCTGTACTCCAGGTGTTTGTGCATGGAGATAGTTTACAGGTAAAGACGCATATGCAGCATTACTCTTATCCACGATCTATATCCACAAAAATGCCCTGGCTAAAGTTATTTGATTATCCTCTTATGTCTACCTTTTACCAGTCATTTCTTATAGGCATAGTTGTGCCTGACCCCGAGGTGTTTGTTGACTGGGCTAAAGAGCGAGGATGTGTGGGATCCTATGAGGAGCTGTGCCAGAACCCTGTATGTTACAACCCTTTATTTTGAAGCATTAGTACGTTTTTAATAATACGCATTTCAGAGATATGACGAGGATGTTCATCTTCCAACAGGACTTGAAGAACGCAGTGTTAGAGGACATGAAGGCTGTTGGGAAAGAAGCAGGGCTAAAGTCCTTTGAGCAAGTGAGTGATGTCTGTTTCAGGGTTTTATTCTGCAGGACTTTGTTGTTTTTTTTAAGACCATTGTGAATGCATTTTACTTACACGAATCCATATTAAATCAAATGAGCATTAAGAGAAACTGAGCAATTTTAAAACAGAATTTGAAAAGGCGCACCTTCCTTCTGCAGCGCTCTCCTCTCGCTCCAAATCAAAAGACTAAATATAAATGCAGGTGACGTAATGACGTTTCATGCTTCTGTGTTGAGCCATGAAGCAGAGCAGTAGAGTCACGTCTGACTGTATCTGATCAGCAGTCTTTAATTACAGCTAGCAGGTACTATAACCCCTCCCCCCACCTGCCTGAAACACCTGTGATTAGCCAAAATCTGTGTCACATGGTAGATTTTCTACAGCCTGAAAGAAGAATCCACAGAAGTGGGTAGAATTCTCGATTCCTCTCGGACCTCGTTTCTTCGTTTCTTACCTTCACCTTACCTCCTTCCAGGTGAAGGACCTGTACTTGCATCCCGAGACGTTCAGCATTGCCAACGGCCTTCTCACTCCGACCCTGAAAAGTAGACGTGCTGACATCCGAAGAGTTTTTCAGGAACAGATTTCTAATATGTACAGTAAGAATGGCATTTAAAGGACTCCACTCAAGGGTTATTACTGAGGTCCGAAAAGGGAAGATAAATGGGATCAAATCAAAAAAATCCATACGTCCAGCTGTGCCTAATCCAAAACATATGATTGGATATATTTTGGTATATTGGTATTTTGCTTCAAAGAAGTTTTAGTCTACATCCACCTGTTCTTATGCACACGACACGTTCATGAAAAATAACACTGAATAGGACCAAAACCCTGTTTAGGGATAACTCGTCCTTGCTTGAACACTACAATAAGTGCCTCATACAGGGGCAGCTTTTTGTTTTCATCACACTGATGTCTTTGTCACTAATTCAGAAATGTGACGAGTTATTTTTACTGGTGAATAAGTTATTGTGTCGTGTTAGAGGTAAGACTCACTTAGGATAGGAAGCACAACTTTCTTTCCCCAAGCAAGGACTATTAAAGGGACACATGTATGATATGCATGACAATTGTTTTCTCATAGCATTTGCATTAACTCTAGGTATTTTACTATTGATGGGTCCTTGTATTGCCTTAACTATTCATAAATGTCCTTGTTTTTAGCTCTGTGGTCATACTTTTTTTTTTTTCCTAATTGCTTCTAAATGGTTTCATAAACCAATGTGAAAATAATCCTTCAGCCGAAGTTGATTTTAAACAATGATTTGCGAAAATTAGCTGTACTGTAAATACTGCTTGTATTGAGGTTTGTCGAAAGGACACTACTGACTAAATCCAGTATAGTTGAACTGAAACAGAAATAAAGATTAGTAACTGATATCTATTGTGTGATTATTTTGTGCAGCACTCCTACTATCTCACATGTTCCCGTTTGACAATTATGTTGTGGATACACAAAATAAACTCATTAAAGGCAAGAGTAATAAACAGACATAACAGTAATTAGCTGGTGATGCAGATCACACACATAGCTGTTCTCACAAGTTATTTATTTCATGATGAACTACACGCTGACAATCGCTGTCGCGTAACATGGTATTAATACATTTAAATCGAAATCTAACCCACATAAATGTTAGAGTAAAAATCAACCCAAACTACAATTTTAAAAACCCTTCATTAAGTATTTAGAAAAACAACTTCATTAGTACAGTTATTCATGTGAAACTGGAAAACTTAAGCACACACAGACAATTCAAGAAAGCATCTGTTTCCATAATTTCTAAATGAAAACGGTTCGAATAAATAGTCATCTTCTTGGTGTGACACTTCAGAAATTTACTGACATCATATAGAAGCTCGTGTAGTGTGTACATTTATTATCTTACCCTCTTAACCAGGCCATGTGTAATGTTTATCCTACTGAGGCGGAACCTGATAACGTGAAAACAAAGGAGAGCACTGACAGCATGATTTGGTCCAAAATCAGAATCCTAGTATGGAGAGGTACAAGACTTAGACAAGTGGGCCAACAATGTGAGGTTCTTCCTTAAGAGAAAATCTAAACACTAACAATAGAACAAAGGATGACAACGGGAATAAAAGGAGATCTTGTGTCGTGCTCGGTACTTTCCACTAGATGGCGCACCAGCCTTCATTTTGGACCGATCTCACTTCAATAAAGACTCCGTTCTCTCTGAGCGGTGAACCTTTTAACATCGCTGCCCAGGCACAATCTCACTCCACACAAGTTAGTTTTCATGCAACATCCAAAGTCAGGACACTGTAGGCACATTTTGCACAGGTTATGTTACCTAGACCCTCATAAACCCTTAAAAACAAAGCCCTCGTACGACATGAGCTTAGTGATAACCGGCAAAGGCCACATACAGAGATAACCTACAGTACATTATATAACATTCAGTCTGTTTGGAATTCAAAGTTGTCAACTAAAAACTATGTTTGACTTTAAAGAAGAGGCTAACAAAAACATTTCCTACTGTAGAAACAGATGCTTATAGACAGCTCTGAAACAAAAAGTGTGACCTTGTTAATTAGTTCTGAGGATAACCGTTTCATTCTTTCGCTAAAAATCCAAAACAAAGACGCATTGGCTTATAATGTTGCACTTGGCTGATGGCTTAGTTAATGTGGCATTTCATCTGCTCTTGACTTGTAGAGAGTCTTTGTACAGAGAATGAAACATGGGAGTGTAGTGCAAGAAGAATGGGAGAGGGGGGGTCTGCAAGGAAACAAACTGATAATCAGGTTAAGGCCACTGCTGTCCGACTGAACTGTGCAGAGGAGCCTGAACAGAGTGCAATCCATTCAGAAAGGCATGAAAGGAGCCCTTCCCGATGCTCAGCTTTCCTCCCTCAGTCGTCAGCGACAATGGACAGAGCACGCAACTCGCTGAGCTTGGCCTCAGTCTCCCTCTCCCTCTGCTCATCCGTCAACCCCGCCTGGTCGATCTGGTCTGTTAACTCGCTGAAGATCTTGTACATTTCGGTGAAATACACCACCTGCGGAGCAAGGAGCAAATAAAATTAAAGCTAGTCTGTGATGGCAGAAAATAGTCCTATCTGTCCTCCGATAAATCTGGGCCGGATCGAACCGCACACCTGAAAAAAATGTACCAAAACTCAGTTCCATTCACACAATCTAACCTCACTTTTACTTACACAAGTCTGAAGCTGCTGGTCGCATACCTCTTCAACCCTACTAATGAAAAGTGATTCACAAGGAGGAAAGGGAGCCCACAGATATCAAACAACTCCGACAAAGCCCCAAAACCCAGCACTTCGCTAGGTACTGACCCTGCTTTTCTCTCCCAATCTGAACAAGAGATAGAGAGTGTTCACTGAAAGCTTTCTTGACACTTCCCACCCCTGCTTCTTCCCCTTAGTTCATGAGTCAGGCTCCCTAGAGAGTTGCTTTGATGATTAATAGACTTTAATCACATTACAAGACTCCAGAAGAGTAGGCAGAGAATGAAAGTACTGGGAAATACAACCCCTTGAAACCCACACACACATCTCAATATTTATTCATGCAGCCATGAATACGACACCGTGCTCTTAAGGGGGCATCGCTGGCTTAGCTGCAGCTGCATGTGTGTCCTACTGAAGGCCCAAAGAGTTAAGGCCAACCATGATAATAGCAAGGTCAACTTGGAAATCAAACTAAATATAGTCTCATGTACAAATATTTTTTTCTTGTTGTGTCCTGAGCAGATTTCACATTGTCAGCCAAATGGAAAAAAGTAAAGTTTCTAAACAACTTTATAAGTCTTTTTAAGTGCTCATCCTGAAAGACCTTTGTATGTTTATACCAATATTTGCCACCTAAACCACATGAGTGGGCAATAAGTATTGGGTTACTGCTGTTTGTGGGGGTAAAACGGATATTTTTTTTCCCAAAAGTGGCTTGTTGAAAGGACCATCGGAAATGTCCATATGACCAGTGATGATAATGTATACCAGATCAGTGTCTGAGTGCCCGCCTTACCAAAGACACACTGCTATTACAATTAGTCAGGTCACCACGAGAAATAAACGTTGCCTCACACAACTGTGACCACCTACTCTACTAGGAGCCCGTGGGCAAAAAAGTGCTTTAATTTACATGACTTCTGTCTGGCATTTTAACATATATTCCCAGTTGTTTAATATTTATAGAGAAGCGCTCTATAAGTATGACTTTTCTGACCTTTTAGCTTCCAAAAACAATGAATAATTTAAGGCACATTCTATCTACGAAGTCTTTAAATACTGCGTGACCACTGTTTCAAGAGACAAAAGAAAATCAACTGGGAAAAAAAGAATAAGTGCTTTTTAAGATGCATGCACAGCAGTGAATGCAAAATTCTTTTTTTTTTTTTTTTTTTTTTTTAAAAACAACACAATGTCTCAATTCAGTAACATCTGTACAGGTGGACAGCCAGGTCATGCAGAGTGTCCCACTGACAGTCACTGGACGGGCCTCATGGTAGGGAAGCTGAAAGCTCACAACAAAGGCAGCCTTTGTGTCTTTCTTGCTGCCGCTGGGAGCTGAGCAGCAACAGCCGCTGGGAGAGAAGGGAGTGGAGGATGAAACCAAGCACATGCAGAGAGGCTGTGGATGAGGTCCACTGGTCCACTGGCCACCCACGTGTTGCTCTGTGTGTCTGTAAACATGTGTACACGCTCATTCATGTGCGTGACTACATGAATAAAGATAACATGTACCAAAAAAAAAAAAAGCTCAAGTGTGATCAATAAGAGCTCTTGCAGGGAAATGGTAAAAATAAGACTTAACCTCAAGAAGAAAAGACCTGACCTGGGATTTGTGGAGTGATTACACACATTTTGTTTGCTATGTTTTGGCTGGTTTTTATTATTTATCAGCTTTAAGTACAAAGTACCTCATAAAACTCCATAATTGTCATTAGGTCTGGGATAATCTGGTTTACTAATTAGGAGTGTGCCAGCGACTGTCCCAAAGAGGAAATGACATGGCCAGGCAGGCCTGGGGTGGGGGAGGGGGACATGATGGCGCTAACTCAAAGACGCCCAGCTGCGTTAAGAGAAGCAGGAGCTTCAGGTTGGAGGAGCCAGACAGATGAGGCCTTCCGAGGCTAAACACAGTAGTGTGGGCCGTCACTGGGGTTTAATCACATTAGGACTGCGTGGAGGGAGACAGACTGCCAGGATTATACACTCCCTTCCATCAGACACTTTATTCACTGTTTAACCAACACACAGAGGGCGTAACAACACACTGTGGGGTGGGTGGGTGTGTGTGCAAGTTTCATTGTGCTTGGGAATCGCTAACCTGTGCCCGGATGAGTGCCTCAAAGCTGGGCTGGAAGTAGTCGATGCGGCTGTGGTAGAATTTGGGCATCTCATCCAACAGCTGCTTGTTCTTGGCCTCAAAATCATCCCTGACCGGCCTGAGCTCCTCTCTGGCCTGGGGTGTGCAATGAAGAGGGGGAAAACAAAAGAACAGGTTACCAGCGGTCACGATCACCTCTAATTTAACAAGAATTTCATTCAATCGGTTTGTGTTGTTATTGAGACAACACATTACAAGCCGTCTGTAAAAACAGATACCAGGTGTTGTATGTTATAAGAAAAACAAAAAGCTGTTAGTTTGTTTCAGTGTTAAAACATTTGAGCCATCATTACTGTCCTTTTTTTATTGTTCAGAAAGATATTTGCCTAATTCCCACGGAGAAGCAGTGCAAAAAAAAGGCTGTAATCACGACCACAGTGAGGAGGAGTGGGTAATGTGGGCAGACTTGGCTGTGAGTGGACTCCAGCACCACTGATCTGTGTGTGAATGTATTAGTGGGTAGCCTACTGTAGGCATGGAGTTATGGAATGCACAATGAATATGTGTGAGAATTTTTATTGAAGAGAAGGGAGGAGATGCTATATTGAATCGGCAACATATTGTTAATGTGCTGGATTATGGTATGGTCTCTCCACCTTAGCTTTCTTTACACATGTCAGTTGAAATGGCACACTAGTGTTTTGTCAGGATCATTTCTTTGAGTGCACAGGGACTCAAAGGGCAGCGATGTAGGGGCCTCTTCAAGGCTTTGTTCCCCTGACAGTGCTTTTCTCAATGTGTGTGGGTGGCTCACCATGTGAGGATGTGTTAGAGGCAACAGCATAGGCAACACTGCAGTGCTATCTGTGAATGTGTGCGCTTCTGTAGTGGCCTCATGGTGTGTATGTCTATGTGTGTGTCTACAATTCTCAATTACGTGCCTGTAGATGTGCAGCAGTGCCTTTTTGAAAAGGCACTACTTGAGAGCCTGGTTGCTTGCGTGGGTGAAGGAGCGCACATGTACAGTATGCATGTGCTCAACTATTTTTGTTCATATCCAGTCAGCATTTGTGTCTTTTTCCACCTATTGCACTCAATTCACAATACGCACAACATGTAAGAGCAAGTGAACTCTGCTCCTCTGCAGATAGAGGGAGCATTCGAATGGTCCAACACGTGCACCAATGCAAGCTTTAAATTCAACAGTACCTGATGTAGTTTGACCATGACGGGCCCGGTTTTTTCCTTCTCTTCATATTTCTCCACTTTGGATTGCAACCGTTTGTAGTCCTGCAGCGCCTGCTCCCGCCGCTTCACTGCCATGTTGAGGCTGGGGAAGACGCCACTGTACCTGCAAACCAGTGCACCATATTAGACATTTAACAAAAACAGCAGGCCATTAAACGCAAAAGAAAGGATGCATGAAGGCCAACTGCACACCAAAATAATGAAAAAGAATTTAAAGTGGAAATGTTTAAATAGCTTTTCTAGTTCTGTGAAATTTGCAGGCAGCTTTCCGTATTGCATCCTATCTTAATAAAAGTCATTATGAATTAATAAAATCCCTCTCCAGAACATCTTATTGTAGAGGTACTCTCAAACCCCAGAGGACAGCTCTGCATTAAGCTTCTTCTAATCTATTATCTAATTACTGTAGTTCAAAATGGCACGATACAATTCATTTTGTGACAATTATCATATTCCAAATGAAAATATATTCTTGCAACGAGAATCCTAGTCTTCAGCACTAAAAATAGGAAAACACTCATCTGTAACTTAGCAACAGGAGTCTGAGCTTCATCCTGGGACTTGTTGCACTGGTTTTGTGGCGGCTTTTAATGGGAAGCAGGAATATTGTATACAGTAAATATTAAACCTTTAGCTAAAAAATTTCATCAAGAAGTAAATGATTGTGTGAATCAGAACATTTGAACTACACAATTAACAGGGCTGATGTGGATGTAGTTAATGCATCTAATGTTGTAAAGGTCAAATGTTCCTTTATTAAATTAGTTTTAAAGACAAACAACATACGACAAATGAGATGTGTTAGTATTATGAGGAAATGAGACAGCTGCATGAGTGATTTTAAAAATCCCAGCAGCCATAAAAAAAAAAAAACAGTAAAACAAACTAAGAAAGGCTAGCATCATGAAACAGAATATTGCCTTTCAAACATGAAAATAGAGCTATGACTGTTTTTAAAAAGCAGGCCACAAGATTTTTCTCACAGGTGTCTGCTACATGTGAGTCAGTCAAAAAAACAATCGTAATGAAGAGTGAGATACAGCTTCTTTTTTTTTTTTTGAATGACTCATTTAAAGCATTTCATCAACTGTGTAGGCACACTACTACACTAGTTATGTGCTCCTCTGCCCATAACATTATTAGCCACAGAAATGTGTGGGCTACATGATTTACGTTCCTCTCCATGCCAACCCTTGCCCTGCTCTGCACAGCAGATGAGGGAACCATCAAGACCCTGTGGATTGATTGTGAAATCCTAGATTACGACTGTGTCTGCACCTTACTAGAGGACGGTGGAGGTAGAAAGTGACGTGAAATGAGGCTCAGACTCAGACAAGCAGGAATTGTTTTCGACAGGAAGTTAAGCAAGGAGTGGTCTTGTAGCATTTGAGTGACATCACAGAGCTCAGCTCAGCCCAACCCCACGGCCCACGCTCTACCGCTATTTATAAAATACCACTTTGGCCCAGTTTATGGCAGGGGTGGATGCCGATCCTCAAGTCTACTATCTGCTCCAGTGTACACATACTTCAAGTGCCAAGGGATTATGTAACTGCCCTCTAGGCATGACTGCTCTCCAGCATGATTCTATTGGCTGGTGACAAAGCAGCAGCAAACCGGCTTTCAGATGACACAAAGGCTGATCGCATTCTCACCGGTGCACTTCACCTGACACCACGGCGCGATATCCTCATGACACACTGTGATGGCCTGCTGTTTGTACTCTAAAGTGGGACAAGGCTGCCAGCAATGACTATGTTTTAGCACTGAGACTGAAGGGCCGCTGCTCTCCTGGCGCTGAAAGAAGAGGGAGATTTAGACACAAAGCCAAGTGCTCGTTAACCCATTACAGTCTGCTTCCAGAAGTTAAGTGACTCAGCTGTGTGAAAGGCTTCCACCTGAGAATAGTGGCCCAGCTTGAAGGTGACTGTACACACTTTGTAATGATAGTTTGACCTAAAGCTGTCCAGGCACTGGACAATTCCCTCGATGTCCGGCCTTGGCTGGTCATTCAGTGGTCAGTCTTGTCTGGATGAGGCCTTGTGTTGGCTGAAGGCTGCACGGGGGCCACAAGGGCACACCACTGTCCCATGTGACAGGTCAGGGTGTGGTGAAAATGCTGGATGGAAATAGTATCTGGACCAGAGAGTGTGTTTATGAGAAGCTGCCAATCCACAGAGGCCAGTCTGACCCGTCAGCCAAGCCCAAGTCTGGTCTAGACTCCCTCAGTCTAGTAGGCTGACTGTCCCTCTTCACTATCGCCATCACATAACTCATACTGCAAAAAAGACTGCAAACCACTAAAAATATGGGAAAGGGAATTGTCTATGTGCAAATTACCACCTCCAGTGTGTCATGGTCTCAGATGAAGACCTGAAGAATGTCAGACAGGGCTGCACCATGTGACAAGTTTTGTTGAATAAGTTTGCTGTGTATAAAAAAATAACTACAGCCCGTTGTATACATGGTTTAAGAGCAGTGGGTCATGGGAAATTGTACGTGTGTGTGACGTACATGCTTGCAGAAACTCTTTGTCCCCCGCAGGAGAGTCTGATGTGCCACAACTTGCCTTGTGTTTTGTTGATCAAAACTAAGACGCAACCTGGATACACGATAGACCAGATAACAGCATTTAAAAAGAAAAAAAAAAAGAAAAAAAAAAGAAAGATGAACAGTGGAAACTACTTGTAGTGATCACGGTTCAACCACTTGTATTGATCAAAAAGCCTGTTACAGATTCATTCCAATACAAAAGCAGTTGTTTATAGTAATCAAGTAGTCTGCTTACAGTGTGCTATTTTCATACCTGAGGCTGAGGACATGGCAGAAAAAAGAAAATAATTTTTCTCAATGAAAAATAAAGTCCCCTTGAAATTTTAAACAAACTGCCACAAACAAGCCAACAAAATGCAGCAGCAAAACGTGGTGTTCCTCTGTCTATCTTGTGGAGTCTAGTTCAACAATGAGAGACAATCAAGCCGTTAATGATGGGGACAGATAACAAATGTAAACAGAGAAAGCACGTGGTTTAAGCTGCCCACGTCAAGTGGGTTAATAATGCCCAATCACGTAATACCCCCTTGAACGGGCCCTGGTGAGAAAAAAGGCGCAAGAACTGTCAAAGAGCTTGGGAGAGGACAATTTCGAAGTTTCCATAGGATGGTTTGAAAAGGTTAAAAACAACTGCACAATGGTGAGTCAACAATCAGGCTAATGCTACATTCATGTCATATCGTTTGAACCTTAACTATGAGCAGCTACGTGGGAAAAACTGTACCACTTTAATTAAGTTGGAGACATCAGGAATTTCTCACAGTTACAATATGTCAACATAACTGGTACCGAAATATCTACAAAAACCACCACTACCAACAGCTCAAGGTAAATAAATCTCATTATCACTAATAAAACTGAGTATTAGACTTAAAGACAGGCGAGAAATTAAAGGTTTTGTTGTAATAATCATCATCATCTGCATATAGTGATCACTATTTTTTTCCTAAGGAGAGGCACAGGACATAAATGTCTGCAGTACGATGCTGCACATATTTTACCAGTCTGCTGGGAGGTAGCATAAAACACAAGGACGCAAGGCGGCTGGACACACTGGTGGAAAAAGCTGGCTCAGTCATTGAAAGATGGACTCACTGGTGACTGTGGTGGAGAGATGGACTCTGAATAAGGTGGAGAACATCATGGATAATTCAGATCATCCTCTTCACTGTATAGCTGTAGTGACTCACCTCACTGCACTTTTATTTTGAGCTAAAGGACAACTGAATCTCCCTTAAGGGATAAATTAAGTTAAATTAATCTCATGTCTCATTTTATCTCATAAGCTATTTCTACTGTATATGACATCATTACAGGTGTTCAAAATACTAAAACTGTAATCTGATAAACACTTCCCAAACAAATTATAATTCTGCCTTTCCAAAAAGCACATCAGCCCCAGAGCTAGGTCCAGTCAGCCAGCTCCAGGCGTCACAACCTGCTCCAGGGAGCAACACTTCCTCTGAGTAAGAGGGGTGAAGGTGGCTTGTCCAGTCATAGCTTGAACCTGGGGCAAAGGTCTCAAAACAGGCTTGACTTCTGTCTCACCCAAAAGAGCAACGGAGCAGAAAGGGCTAGGTTAGGAAGCCTAGATAACACAAATGCCTCAATGCCCACGCACTCCCCTCCCCTCACAAAAACACAGTGATGTCATTCAGTGACCCCGCTGAGTGGATGAAATTCACGTCTGGGCCTGAGAGACAAACGAGAGCCAGGGGGAGCAGGGGGGGTGCTGCCTCTTTTAGTTTGTTTACTGTACGTTTTAGCACACTAAGTATGAAGGCAGGATGCCAAGTACATGCACACAAAACCCATTCAAGGTCTTCCATTAACATTAATGTTCTCCTTTTTAACTCTTCTCTAATTCTCTTTATGATGACACAAGATCACCAACAGAGTATTCTGAGACCAAGTAAACAATGAAAAATCTTCATTAGTGAAGGACTAATGGAATCTTAATGGATGCTTAAAGTATAGTTGCTTTTGTGTCTCAGTTTTCTATAGAAGACACTTTGATAAACTAATAGTGCTGTGTTTTTAAGGAGAAAGTTAATAAGTGGTCAGTTCAGCCTGGCTTCCAAAGTCTGTTATGAACTTCCTCTGCTCTATTTAAGTCATGTAAATGCCAAACTTTATGGTCTGGAATACCCCCCCCGTGTATGTTTGTGTCAGAGTGTGCACTGTCCTGAGACAGTTCTCCTCCTCAACCAATCCACGGCTCTGGGCCCAGGAAGCTGGGCCCTTTGCCATATTCTGAGCCTGCCCACACGTCCGCCTGCCGCCCACCAGGAAGAGGAAATTAGAACCATTCCATCCTGTCATTGCTCCGACACCAGAGCACACAAGGAAGAAAGGGCTTAACACAGACACACAAACTAAAACTGCCCAGCCTATTCATCTCTTATAGAGGAATGTTTTAACACTGGATATTAAAATAAAAATGACCCAACAGGATTATGGGGAGAAAGTTCAACACAAACTTGCAATAGAAACATATGCACATGCTCGCTTACACACCACATGTTTAATCTCCAGGGAGGAGCCAAGAGGAGGAAGAAAACCTTAACAAGCGCTCCGGAAGACGGGTGGGACAGTTCAACCACTCCCTTCAGTCCCTCTGCTTTGCATGTGTGTGTGTGCATGTATATATGTGTGTGTGTGTGTGTGTGCGTGGTTGAAAATGTCAGGTTTAAGGAATGGAATAGCACTCAGATGGGGGCGAGTATTAGGAAAGAGAACCAAATAAACTTTCTTCCAGACACACTACAGCCACAGCAGCACCGTTCACTCCCTGGTTCATTTTTACAATCTGTATTACTACACTGCAGGCCTTCCTGTTGTGTGAAGAGTCGGGTCAAATAAAACATTTTGTGGGACTGGACTTGATCTGCCCCGAGAGCAGCTCAGGAAAAGTAAGTCACAAAAACTGCCTTTACAATACTTTCCTGTGATTAAAAAAAACAACAACAACAACCTGTTATTAACTGCATGATGCAATGTTAAAAACACCACTCCACTATACAATCAAAAACTTTGGAATATAAAGTACAAAAAGTGATCCGAAAACAAACAGACTTACTTTTTTAGAGGGTCGATAACCGTCTTCTGGATCTGGTTGACCTGCAATGAAATGAACAATTGTTAACATAACAGTAAGAGCCTCTATATCAAGGGAAATGCTACCATAAATTGTTATTCATTGTCAGATTGAGTTACATCAAGACTGAAGTCAAACAAAATAGCTTCTACATCTCTCGCTCATTAGCAGCAAAGTAATGCCGCCACACAAACATCAACAATTGTGTATATTTCAAACAGAGCACTCAAAAAAAGGGGACGGGAGGGGAGAAAGAGGGGGGGCTTGCAGAGAAACTTTCGTGACGTTGACTCTTTTATTATACACAAGCCCCGAGGAGAAAACCCTGAATATTCATTGAGCTTGCGATACAAAAGGATGGAACTGTCAAGGGACGGACATGAAAGCAAAACCCAACTGATTTCAAATCCTGTGAAGGGTGGGCTGCCTTACAAGATGAAAGTTCTTTACAAACAAACATTTTAACAATAACAGTTTATATTTTCCTGCATTCTCCTTCTGGTTGCCAGAACCGACAGGGGAAGGAAGGAGGGGGCAAGGGGGGGGGGTGTTAAATGGAAGTAAATGAACATCTCATCTTGAGGCCTCCAGCCCGGGCTCCAAGTCTCTTCGACAGAAGTTGGCGCACAATTAATAAAGTTTCCAGCGTCATTTACATTGCAGATTCAAAATGACTGTTACTACTAGATCTCCAAGCATGACAGAATGCTACGTTAACCAGGCAAACAAGTCAAGTGCAGAGCATCACTAAGAACAGCAGAGGAGATTCTTAAGCCGCGAGATGTGAAATGACAGCTGCATGAGAACAGTGAGCAGCTCCACTAATCATATGTTCACTTGCTATTGGAAGGACAGTCAATCACACAAGAACAAGCAAACGGGATCGCATCTGCGCTTTGTGAAAAATGCCCTGACCATCTACAAGAACATACAGCAACACTCGCTGCTTCACACAGGCAGACTTCCAAGTACAAAATGGTTGATTGTGGTTTGAGGGAAAACAGAGAACCAATAACAAATAAGTACATGGGAATTCACATTTTCTTTGTTTTACATATTCACACCACCACTACCACCCCTCCCCGACTTGAGCTGCGCTACTGCTTCTAAGGTGAGAGCATGCAGCGAGGAGGGAGAATAACAGCGGCAGATTTGCTTAAGCATGCTGGTGCCCTCTACCCTCTGCCCCTTCCCACAGTGAGGGGGGGGCAGAGCTATTCCTTGGAGGCCCTGCAGAGCCTGAGGCCGGCGCTCAAGCAGCAGTCTCCATCAGTGAGTCACGGGGCAGAGGCCATCCCGGCACACAGGCCTCCCAAAAATACACACAGATCGCAGAGGAAATCAATATCCCTCCAAACGGAGCATCCTCTACTGCGCTGCCGCCATCTACACTGGGGCTCAGCTTCAGCAGCAGTGTGCCGGCGGGGCTGTGCGCCCTCCTCAGCCCCAGAAATAAACACACAGACCTGGGCCACTGCTGCCTTCATTATCGCTGCACGTTTTATCTGCTGGCTCTCTCACTTGCAGGCCCTGCGGCACAACATCTTGTCTCAACACGGAGAAGAGCAAAGGGTGGATGCTTTTGTGTCTGTTTTGCTGGAGCAATAGGGTTTGCTGCTGGTGCCGTCAGAATCAACAGTCAGCTTAAGGGAGAAGCTGGAGAAGAGTTCTAGTGAGCTGTGCTGGATTCTAAACACTTTGCAAACCTGAGGTGATATTCCAGATAGCGGGCTGAGCAAAAAGTGCTCAAAATCGCTATTTCGCCTTTAGCTCACTATTAGCCACTTTACAAAGGAGCCACACCACCCAGCCCATACCTGGAACTGAACACTATGTTGAGGCAAGAATTTTTATTTAGTAAGACTGAGAGAGAAGTGCAGAGAAAATCAGGTGTGACCTGGCTGTCAAAATCCACTCTGGATCAAAGTGTGTTAAAAAAGTACAACCACGTCAATACAGCTGGTGACTGTTGTCCTCCACCGAGTGAGAAACAGCGCTGAGATCAAAGTGCCTGGCTGAATCACTGTCAAACACATCCAGTCACAGAGCCAAACAGGAAAACGGCACTCTGTGGAGCCAGGATACAGCTCTACTACTATGCACTACAGTTTTAACTTGCGCTTTCTGCTACTAGAGACTGTTTACAATGTGAAAATCACATCACATGAAAATGAGAGATAACCGAGATGCTGAGGCTACTGTACAGTTGGGTGCTGTGCAGGATCCAGTGAGACAAAATTGATATTCTATAAAATCTAAAGAATGTGAAAGTTACTCTCTCCTGAAAACCGTCAAACTGGCAGGAGCACTCTCCTGGGCACTCGACCAAGCCAAGTCCTGGAACATACGCACCCCGGGTCACAAACCCACACGCTCAGTCCAACCCACATTCTACTCTGTCTAGTCACTCAAAATGGCTCCTGTAAAATTTGATGAGCTGTGAGCAGAGTCTGTCTGAAAGACTGGTATGTTAAAGCTGAAGAAGAAAGCAAGGAAACAAATAAGACTGCTATGACTGCTTATACGCCACCCTACACATTTTGCATAATTTTTATTCAATGCAGTTACTTTAATTTTTCTGTGTGACATTTCAATAAGTAGAAAGGGAAATCACTGACTCTTTTTAAAGCAAAAATACAAATTCTGTTTTAAACTTCGTGTGAGATTTACTCAACATGCATTAACAGTATTTTATTTTAATGCTGATGCTATAGGAGTTTTTTTTTTTTACATTTACTGGTATGATTTTGTGTTGAAGTAAATCTAATTCAAAAAGATTTCACTGAAAATATTAATCTGATCGTCTCATGTTCAAATCCAGAAGGTGTGCTTCTACTCCTGAGTTACTGCACACCACTTTTACCATAGAATGATTTTTTTTTTTTTTCACAAAAGAATCCATTTCTTTCAACCTTGTTAGTTCATTGTTGAGGAAAAGGTTATGAAATCATTCTGGTTCACAACGAAATGTGAAGAAAAGGGGAATATTTTTAAGGCAGTAAATGTGAAAAGCCCAGAACACATAACAGCAGGGCAATGAGTCAAGAAAACACAGATGGAAGAGAGTCAGTCGGTATATGCCTTAGTGTGATCTCCTGTGTTCTCCTGTATTTTTTCCTCTTTAAAAGTCTACCCTTCACAGTGAAGTGCCTTAAGGATCTACACATGCGGTGCCACTATGATTCACATTATAAATACCTGTGGCGATGATTCTAATCAAAAACTGAAGTGCACCCGGCAAATAATCTGAGGAGGCCTGACAGCCAAACAAGAGATTTTTACAAAGTACAGCTGTGGAAGAGCAGGCGAGAGCACAATGCATTTGCTTACAGTTATGAAAAGAAACGTCTGCATATCGACGGTTTCCCTCAAGGACAAAACATACAAGAGTGAGGAGTACAAGCATTAAGACAAATGCGCTCCAAATCGACAAATATCAAAACATAAAGAACAACAATGTGTGACAAGCAAAGTAACATGGGGAAAAGGAAGTAGCCACACACTAGTGGTCTCTTCTATATAGCAATGTAATAGTGCAGGAAGGTCAGAAAAAGTTAGAAAGTGATGGCGTTCACAGTTAACACAGACTTTTTGCAGCCACCTTTTAGGATCAAAGGGTGTGCAAATGTGATGTCGAATTCAAGCCAAATGTTTGCCTCAATTATTCCAACAGTACAATACATAGGTGTACTACATGAGCTGTGAAATGCTGTTGAAGTGCTTATTTTCCAGCAAGAAAAGGCCTTTCCATTGTATGAGTTATTTTGGACACCAGTGAGTCACAAATGCATCAATTTTCACAGCTGATAACCAGTAGCCTGAGCTTATAGAGGATGATGCCACAGATGCTTTTCAAAAACAGCAGAAGGAAAGACATAAGGATAGTTTTAACTCCATGGGCTGCGCAATATTGACAAATACAAAAACACGCATTCTCAACAAAAACTTGTCTAGTTTCCTACTTTGTATGTCTGAAGGAAGACATTTCCCCCGATACCAAACTAACACTGTAGAAGTAAGAAAACAAAGCAGAGAAAGCCAGCAAAACAGTGAGGCAGAACATGCAAAAATATAAAAATATGAAAGACGGTGGAAAGGAGTCCTAACCTTCTCCTGGTTGAAGGAGTCCATTCTTCTCATGGCTGTATCTAAAGCGGTCATGGACTCCAGAAACGCCTGGTCCTGCTCACACAGCGGGTTACTCAGCAGGTCTGCAGAGATCTTCACTGCTGCTTTGGACATGGCTGAAAAACACCCAAAAACAAAGTAGTCTCTGTTAAAACATAACTGAACATGTGAATAAGACGATTATTAAAATGTAAAGTATTCAGTTACACGTCAATCTGGTATTAGTTTTAATTTCTTCTTGATTCATGGGGTGGATTGTCGTAGGCTATACTAAGGCTTTGAACATTACATTTTTGTGTGTGGGTGTCTCATGTGTGATAGGGTCTTTAAAATGGAGCTTCTGGGAAAGAATTAAAGAGCAAAAGTAGAATAGCACAGTGCTGCCCCCATTGTAAAAATCTTGAGGGGTGGCGGGGCTGGCTGTCTTGATGAATATTCACCAGAGCACCAAGAATCTTTGCAACGCTTCTACACTGACAGCACCAATTACTGTTAATCTGCACTTATGCCACGTTGTTTAGACACAGAGCACATATCAGATTATGGCTTCACTGTCACGATAAATGAGCTGCGCGGAGGAGACGCGAGCTGACAGGGGAGGCTGTGCTGAAAATGGCCTTCATCGCAATCTGGAACAGTCACTGGTCGTTTTTCACATCGCCTTGGGATTCTCTCAAGACCAATTTTCAACCAATCAATTACTGCAGTCTGCTGTTTCTGCATCTGTCTCCATTTGATTTGACCTTCTTTGAAAGGACCGAAACAGAAGTGTTTTTTATAGTGTCATAAAAATCAAAAGGTGGCCGGAGGGTAGTAATTTTATTATCTGTATAGGTAAGGTGCAAATTTATTGATGCTCACGGTAGTTAGAAATACTTGGGGCTGACAACAAGAGAACAATTTCTGAGTATGAAAAGCACAGTTAGCCGTACCACTGCTTTCTGCTGCTCAGCCTAATTGAAGCTGTGATCTGGAGCAGCCGTTAAAAGATATTATCGTCCCTCCTCAGCAGCTAATTGTCAGTGAGTTCAATAGAGCTTTAAGTATCAACACCCTTGGCTTGGTAAACGCTGGCTGATGCAGAAAGCAGTGTTGGTAAAGCAGTGCTGACATGCAGAGTGGGTCCAGTTCTTTGTTTGGTAGCATTCGGTGGAGACGGGACCTGTGCAACAGATGGAATCCATTAACGATAATGAGGGCCTGACAGCTATGACACTTTGATGATGCACACATCCATATTCCAGAGCACAAAGGAGAGGAAATGAAGAAGCTTCGCACTCCTCCATCCGTCCCCGCTCCTCCACCCCCACACCTGACTACTTACCACAGGCCATGTCTACCGCCACTTCCCAAGCACACAACTCCAAAACCATTGAACAAGCAAATAAAAAGTGGAGTAAACAAGGTTTCTGTGGCCGAAAAATGAATAAAGGAAAGAACTGACAGTAAAAAAAACCGAATCCCTTACTGAACACCGATACATTCATGAATTCAAAATACACACGCTGTTGTAGCCCATAAAAGAGGATTAAAGCAGAGGCCTGCATGCTCTCGCCTCATTTGTGTAGAGATCTAGAGCACCACCAAACAATTTGAACAACCAAGAGTCTTTCTAGTCCTGAAAAACCTGCCAAGCAACATCAAGTATGTTGGTGAACACGTGGAGATCAATGGCACAACCAGCAGTAACATACAGATTGTTGGCAGAACACACCTAAATCAGCCTCGGTGCTTTTCTTCATGTCCTTGTGAAGTTTTTTCGTCTGATCCTCCAACCTGTAGGACAAAAAAAAAAGAATGATCATCAGCCAGCCTCTGGTCTAGTAATACAATAGAGCTTTAGTAAGACTGACAACAGCGACAATAGGCAACAATGGGCTGAACGATGGGATCTGTTAGGACAGGTATAAGTGGGGGAAAATCCATATAAACAGTTATATCATAATAAATAATAAGCAATATTTAACCCCTCATTACTCAAGACAAGCTGAAACGGACAAAAAAAAAAACAACAAAAAAAAAAAAACAAAACAGCCAAACCAAAAACCTGGAGAAAGAAATTAGTACATTAAAACATACTTCAAGAGGGAATTACACATTTCACTGATTCCACATAAAATGTTATTACAACATCCGTAAGCTAATTAACAATACAGGGAATACATCTTGCTACTGTCACTACATTTGCACTCAAAAGCATTAATGTCTTCAATCATTGCACTGCGCATATTCCATTGATGGGTGTTAAAAAAATGGCAATTACCAGACTGGAGGCTGAAAACACATGCCATTCATTATATCAATTAAGGAAAACGAGGGGTTTAGAATCTCCCCTGAGACTGCTGTCACATCACCTCTTCTCATTTGATAAAAAAAAAAAAAAAAAAAAAAAAACAGGAGGAAAGCGGTGAGGTTTCATTTCCATCTTTGCTTTAAGGGATTATAGTAACTACAAAGACAACTGTAATACCAAAGCATTGTTTTAAAGGCAACACCAAAACTCAAAAACGTGAGTCGTGTGCCTCTAAACACAAATACAGCATTCTGAGAGTTTTTTTCTGTCTGTAGAAAATTATTTTCTATCATAACTTGTCCATTACATGCTTTTGTTTCGCCTGTCGTTTTTTTTTAGGGTTTTACGCTGAATTGCCATAGTCCAGATGGAAGTTGTTCCAAAAATGTCATTTGCAGTAAATGATGTAACTCTATCCTTTATTGTTCACACCAGAGGAAATAACATTCTGTCAGAACAATCTCCACAGTAACTTCTTGTGTCCTTTTCACCATTTAGATGTAACTGGGTCTTGTAAGCCACCCTTCATGCAAAATGATAACTACACAAGTGCATGCTACTCACAATATTATACATGACTATACAAGATTTAGCAGCTTATAGTTAGAAAAACTGTTTCTGTAAGATTGTCCAGGTACTGAATTCTCGGTGTAACTTCAGAAAGGAGGTTTGACACACAAACATAATAGTTTAGGCCACTGTCTCCTCAGGCAATCACTGACATGTCAAGAGCCTTGTAAAGCTGACTGAACCCACAACATTTTCCATGAAGCTATTATGATATTTTTGTGAGTCATACCTGCAAATTGCTTCTGACAGATGTTAAACACATCTGGAAATACTGATATGTAGTCGGTTTTACAATCTAGAATTTTAGATTGCACCAAATACAAGTGTTTTGCAATCACAAACTGAAACCTGTCTAGAAAATTACTGACACACACACTCTAAAGTAATTAAAGGACACAAATAACAGTAAAATCCTGCCAGTCATGGAGACTGGGTTGTAAGATAGTGGGTGAAAGCATCTCAATATGTAAACAAACCAGGAGACCGAGGCTTATAAACTCAAGTGTGTTTCTGCATTGCTTGTCTGTGCATGTGAAAGTCATGTGCCAGATAGTGCCTCCTACTTTAAAATGTGTTGCACAATCCTGTTGCATCCTCCCTACTGTGGCAGCCAGGTGAGCCAGATTTCTCCTTCGAAAAGGTGCAAATAGAGCAGCCGTGTACGACAGCTGCTGCTCTTTGCTCCATTGCAGCTACAATCAGCCAGTCACATTACTGAACAGAAACTACAGCATTTTATGTGGCTTTCATGTATAAACTATGTGTATGTCACCGGATGAAGAGCAGCCCCCCAACCACAGTTGACCGTTTACACCACACCTTTTCAATATGCTTATTATTACAAATTTTCTAGTTTTTATTCGCACTTAATGTGGCTGCTGTAATATTTACACAAAAGGTCCGTAACATTTATTGAGTCTACATTAATTCTGTAGATTTACTTTTATATATCCATTATTACATGCTTTACGCTTAAAAGAAAAAAAAAATGGCAATTGATCGCAGCTATTAATTAGCTTTTCTTTCTTAGTCGATCAACAGGCCTAATATTATTGACACAAAATCAGATTGACGGGCCACAAAACTATTAATCCTGACGTAGGCCAGTTATGTTTATTTAGGCAACAGATGCTCATGATGTGCTGATATGGATCTCTAGGGTGTGGAATCTAAATGTCTGTACATGCCTGCTGTTGTGACTCATCTATAAGGTCTATTGGCACCACACCTGTTTGATAAAGGGCCCTCCTACTCAAAAAGACCTGAGAGTAAAATTGCGCTCCCACTCATTCTGCAAAGTGCTCAGGGAGTTCCTTTAACCTGAGCCACACAGCAAGAGAAGGCATAGATGCACTCATCTTTCTGGGATTGGGTCCTTAAACGCTCTGGATGCCTTTCTCTTGTGTTTCATAGTTCCACAGATTCAGTGTGAAGAAGGCTGGTTAAAAAGTTACGGTCAAAAGTTTATAGTAGACCTATTCTCTTTTATTACTGAAGGATTTTCTTATTTTATGAACATAAAATTAAGAAAATTCTACGAAAGAAAACCTTTCATGGGATTACAACTAAATTATATTTCTCGGAAATTAATGAATTTTCATTCATACATTTAACTTACATTTCCTAGAGTTTGACGTGAAAGTTCAGCATGATTTCCTTCGTTTTAATTGTAACGTGTCTTGGACTATGGTAGATTTTCACAAACTGTTGTGCTGTTTTATTTGACTTCCAAGTTGGACACAAACAGTATATTGATGAGAGCACTAACCCTAACCCATGGAAGTGTGTTTTGATGGTTGTATTCCTAATATGATTCCACTAGGGGTAAAGATGTGAAAATAAATAAATAAATAATCGTGGAGCATTGTCATATGAGCTAAGGAAACGCCTGACCTGAATTTAAAATAGACCTTGGTTCAAAAAGCAAACTTACTTTTGAAGTTTGTCATATTCTCGCTCAAAGTCTCTTTCAACCTAAAAAAGAAAAGATGCAAGTTAAAATCTATTATTTTATTATTAAATGTATATCCATTGTCACAATGAACACACATACAACCTTTTGCATGCTTCGGAGACTAACGTCCTGTTTGCATTTCCACATAATCTAAAGTTCAATTAGATTTTTAGACTGATCTCAGGGTTTGGGATTCAATATATTCATATTCAAAGACACATTTAGCCTCAAAGACATAATGTGCCGTTTTCTTTACTGTGGCCTGTCTGGGCAGCCCAGTTATTCCATAGAAAAGGGGGAATTTTGGGAAATACAAACAAAGACAATTACTACAGTCAAAATGCAGGTAAAGTACCTCACTGCATTAAGTTTCCCAGCCTCAAAATGGTTAATACCAAGTCTCTGAAACATGCCAAACAGGTTACATGGGCAGCACGACTTCCTGTCTTGTGGTTCTGTGGGCCCCTGGATTTAAACACAGTGGCCCAAACAGCGAGGGAGGCAGTTGACACCACTGTCACCAGTGGATCATCTAACTGGGCTGCCTCTAACCCACTCCCTGGTTTTTGCCTTGGATGGTACAGGAAGCTGGAAACCCAGTCTGATGGTGACTGCCGGGGCACAGAACCATTACTGTGGAAGTGGTTTTCTCCAGCAAGGAGAACACCCACTCACTGTCACTTCAAGGTAACCACCTCTGCCCCCTTGTATGGTCCAGACAAATTTGTGACCAACAGGTCTTTTGGCTGTAGAACCCTGATGACATTATAGACTACTTTTCCACAGAATAAACCCTTTGAGATTCAGTCGCTACAGCTAAACCTTCTAGACACCAGTGAATTTTCAGCAATAAACCTCAAAATAAAAAAGACTTACAGTTTTAGAGACAATCTGCTTCTTTGGTTGTCCAATCTTGAAAGGAATCCTGAAATCACACAAAAAAGAAATAACACAATGACACAAAAACAACTGGCATATAATGGCTTATTAAAAGGGTGAAATACTGGTTTCATGATGGGTGACCAGAGGTTGGCACAGGTCTAATGGTGTACAAGTGCTTCTTTCAGATCCCTGACACAGACAATCTGAAGCTGTTGATCTTTGCGGCTAGAGTGTGCAGTCCAAGTCATGTACATTAACTTCATGTCATCACTGAACACATCTGGCTCCCATTGCAGGCGGATATCACTAAACAGAAGTGGTTCTCCCCTCTTCTCTGTGTGGTTTTTTTGACATCCCTGGCTGACAATCAAAAACAGATGGGCTACTATAATGTATATCAGAAAGCTTATTTTAGGAGGCCAAGCAGGTTTTTAATATAAAATTCAAAACTGTACAATCAGGAGAGCAACTTGTCTTCAAAAAAGGACCAACAACTTGAGACCAGTGCTACTAACAGAACAGCAGGAGGTCTAGTGTACCTGCAGTACATGCCCCTAATTTTCAGAATGAAATGCAAACTTTTCTACACTCTTGAAAGAAAAGAAGAAAAAAAAAAACACAATTCCCAGCTACAGTTTTTACAAAAGCAAAAGAACTCTTCTTCTTAGTTAAAACACAATCTTTTATCCCCATTTCAAAACCTTCCCATGCCTTAAAAAGTTGCTGCCGAGCATCAGTGTGCTTTGGGGATCGACGAGAAAGAAAACAGTGCCTTGCAAATGCACGTGGCTGCAGGTTGTCATTGATGTCACACTAATAGCCTGAAATCTAAGCAATATGATGGACAGTTGGCGCTGACAGGCAGGGTGAGGCAGCAGGTGCGTCAAAAGAAAGGTGTGTAGACTAATGAGATGGAAAAGAGAGGGTGTGATGTGGGGCCTCATCGCACAACCAGGGAATGCAACTGATATGTGGGGAAGAGCCTTTTGATGACAGCTCAATTGAAAACTCAACATGGTCAAATAAGAGCAGGTTTAATCGGGGGGGGGGAAGGAAAACATTGTCTCCAGTATCTACTTTGTCTTTACTTTGCTGGCTGTGTGCAGTTACATCAGGTACCAATTATTCTGACCTTGTTTCCTTTAAAAAAAAAAAATCAATCAACATTTGATTTAATCGAAACTTACCCGGTCAATGATGCCTTAAAAATTTTTTTTTTTGCTTTTGGCTCAATGAAATAGTTTCACCTCCTGTGTCATCATTTGGGTGAGCCAACATGGAAAATACCCATAGAAATTACTCAGCTCTGTGTTGTGTGACTCACCTTTCTCCGATTACCTGAGTGCGCACATTAACACACGTCACATTAGGTAAACATGTGTATGATTTAATCGGATTCTCTGGAACTGAGAGCAATTCCTTTTTTTTTCCTTGCAACACTGACAGTACATAACATTGTAGCTCCTCGTTCCCAAGGGGACAAAATTGCCAAGTGTCAACAAAATCAGTACAGCTGAAACAAACAGACGTCTGCCTCATACAGTGATGTTGAAATCAGAGAACTGAAGAATCAGTTCAGTCCAATAAGACACATACCAACCAATCACCACATTCAGCAGCCACCAAACACCATTAAACATTTCTAGTGTTAACTACATAACCCACCAGCTCTTTCAATCAGCGTTGTTGAGCATTTACTTGTTGTGACCACAGTCCCTGTTGCCAGTGCAGTAATCCTATGATTGGCATAAATTATGACCTGATGATTTGTGAGACGTGTACCCATTTTACAGTGGTTGTAAATTATGCGTCTATTCAGGCACAAAGCTTGTTATTCTTACAGCAGTGCCAAAGTACAGTCAATGTGGTTGTACTAACACTTTATACTGTGTCTGACATACCATTTTTAAATAGAAAACACCAGGGAGCATCCTAATGAATATTTTACAAACTTTAAATTATTCTGTTTGGACAATGCACCATATTGGACCAAGCTCCAATATTGGATGGTGTGATATGATTTGTGTTAGATGGGTGTGTCAGGTCACAACTCATGACATGTGTAAACCCAACTGAGTATTTAAGTATAAACATTACATTGTTTGAAACCGCCATCAATTAATCATGAACATGATAAAGGCCTTAATGTTTGCTCATTTTGCAAATTTTTTTTTACCACATTCCAGGTTTTTATTTCTTGATGGCATCAAGAGAGTTCAAGTATAAGTGCAGTATATTATTTTTCCTGAAACATAGCAAAGGATATAGTTAAAAAATCATCAGTCCTTCATGGTACAGATTCAGAATATAGTCTCTTCTACAGAGAGCCAAAAGAAAGTGGTCGTCCTTTCAACTGCTCATGAGAACTGGCAACCGCACAGAGTGAAGTGTGCTTTTGGGAGGGAGAGGGAAAACGCAGCAGGCAAACAGAGGAAGAGAATGAGAAACGAGGGAGGCTTGTAGTCACTGTGAGAATCATTTCTAATGTTTCTTCACACAGTAATATTTCTGTAGGCGCTGTCACATTTAGCAACACTGGTAAGTCAGGCCCTGTGAACCCGGAACTAGTGTCTGGCATGGCAGAGACCCAGCCACAAGCCCGCTGAAGACAGAAAACTTATGTGTTACACCAGTTGAAGACCAAATTTTTATGAAAACAAATCTAAACCTAATGATAGCAGGCGTGGGTTGTTCAACTGAATACTGGCTTTTGTGCCAAATCTTTTGGATAATTTGATAAACATAACATTATCTACTATCATTATAGACTTAAAGTATATGTTACAGTACTTATACAGTTCTTCAATAATAACCTTATAAATTAACACTTAAAATTACCCAAAAAACAGCTTAATAGAACAGCCAGTCATCACTCAATCACAGAAACTTGGGTAGTTGGTTAGAATGGGTTATCGCCTACTTTCAGGGCCGGATATATAAAAAACAAAAAATATAAAAAAAAGAAAAATTGCAGTGACACATTCACTGTCATTATCAGGAGCTTGGTCAGCTTGCATTTACAGAGCTATCTGATCTTTGCTTTAATAGGCAACACGTCACTACCGTCCAGTAAGCACGTAGGCATGAACAAAGACATAACAGTCTCCTCTATCTGGGACACATTATGCACCAACTGGAAGAACCAATGGCTTTTCACTAAAACTGCAAATGTGTACGCCATTAGAGCGATAGTGCATCATTCGACCTTGGATATTCCATGGAGCACAGAAGGCTAGTTGAAAATGTTGGGAAGTGGAATTGTTCTGATTGTGACCCCAAAGTCAAACCTCTCGCGTCATACAAGCAAGTGTGCAGACCCTAGTGGAATGCATCAGTCAGCAGAGCCCATAAAGGACTCTTTTCACTGGTGCTGCACCCCATTCTTGACCTTGTGTTTGGCAGTGCGTGCTGGTAGAAGCGCCACTTGCCAGCTATTGACTGTCTGACTGAATCGAGCGACACTGTCTTGCTTGCTTTACTGCCCTCCCTGAAAGTGACACTAAGAATGTGTAACGTATTATAAACGGAGTTAACATACATGTATACGTCTTTGCTGACAGAAGGAGTTTGTTATGATATGCATTCATTTCTCTCCATTTCCTCCTGAACTGAATTCAAGAATTGTGTGAAACAAGCCCTTAATTTATTCAAACTTGAAAGCTCTTAAACAGCTGTATGCATTTCAAGTCTGGTATGACCATCCCATTTTTGTAAAAATAAATAACCGTCTCTGGTGAACCCTGAGAGATAGTGAAATTCAAAACATGCTCTGAAAATAACAGGACAGAATTCAACAGTCTTGGATGCTTCCTTGCAAATGTTGGCTTTGAAAATAAAAAAAAAAAAAAAAAGGAGAAAGAACCAAGCTACATCGCCTGCAAAGCCTTGAAGCCTAAAATGTGAAAACAGATACACCAGTGGGCTAAGAGCATTTTAATGGCCATTACTTAGCATATAGTTTTGTCAATAACCGAGAAGTTCAAAGCACCCAAAGCTAAAATCTTCCCATACCAAAGCCACCTTTCGGTGCCACACACTGTGATCTATGGAAGACAATTTAATATGCCACCCCCCAAGTGACACATACAATTCAGGGTGTAATGGTTGCTCACTGAAAAATCTTGCTGAAAATGGTAGGCAGCTGTTTCAACAAAATAAAAACAAATCATGCAAGAAAACACTAAAGAACATGTTGGCAAATTATGTACCACAGTCAGAAATGGAATACAGTACATTAAACCAACTCTCTCTTAAATGTATCAAATGGACTTCTTGTGAGGAGAAAGTTTACATTGAGTAGATAATGCCATGGATTAAAATGAAGCCATATTCTACAAAAAACCTAATACATCAGTATCAGCCTTGTTGACTGACATCGGCCTATTGGCAAATCTGCAAATAAGATGACTGATGGCATTGGCCGATGTTTATCTGTTGTGTTTTATTAAAGGCTTTTTCATACATTTGTATGATTGAATTTGGGGCGCACTGAAAGATGCTGTAATGATGTAATGAAGGGCTGAAAGACTTA
>JAPQRN010000027.1:15788807-15820947 GCA_037367275.1 Coranthus polyacanthus
TTTCATACATTTGTATGATTGAATTTGGGGCGCACTGAAAGATGCTGTAATGATGTAATGAAGGGCTGAAAGACTTAAAAATAGTTCAGCTATTATATTATAATGAATAGTTATTTGTTTCTCTGGTGCAAGAGGGGGAATAAATAACACTGGTAACACAGATATTGGCCAAATATTTATTTTACAAATTGATACTGTCTCAGACGTCTCTGATAAATCCATAAGGCATCTACTTCTGAGGATTTACTTTTCACATTCTAATTCAGCCTGGTTTTCTGTGAAGTCTTGCAGATGCTCAAAAGTACTTAGTTTGGCGTAATTTGTTATAAAGTGTGATTATATACAATGATAACAAATCTCTGGTGAGTGTCAGGTTCATAATCCACAGCACTAAGATATCTGCTATCAGAGGTCACATGAGGTTTCACTATAAACCTATCCATAGACTGAGTCTGCTGTGAGTCAACTATGACACACCTTCTGTTGTAATATGCTTACAGTACTTTAGTGTTAGCACTATAGCTAACACCAAGCATGTTTGAAAACTCATAAACAAAATTACAACTTATTAGAAACGGTGTAAATGTAGTTAAGTGGCACCGAACTAACCATCTACCTCGTGGGAAACACTATCAGTTCATTACTAGCCCAAACAACCCTAAATCACCTTATTACCAGACAAACAAAAAGTACTGTTTCCAGTATCTGAGCAGAGTATATCAAAATGCTAACAAGCTACTCACCATCAACAGATCAAACCATTTAAAGTGCTTCACTGTTGACCCTGGCGATGACCTAGCTAACTTCACATTGAGCTTCCATGGTGTTGTAAAAACAGGCTTTTTACCATCTACGCTTTACAAACACCTAAGGCTATATCTCACAAGCAGTGATGACCGTGTATAAGTACTCAAATCCGCCTTTTTAACTGTTCGTCAATGTTTTAGCAACTACACCAAGTAGCGTGAACTCCGAGTAGCGTTAGCACACACATCCTTCGACCCCTCAATAACACACACGACTTTCTCACAACTAACAACTGTTTAACAAGACAAACCTTACCCCCATACAAACTAACCTTTCGTTAAATGTGTATGGGAGAGTGTATGTGTGACACGAAAGTTTTAAACGTGACTCGTTAACAAGCTAGCGCTAAGTCCTGCTTATATTTAGCAGTTAGCGTTAATACTGTCTGTGTAGCGTTTCCAGGAAATAGCCGAAGCCATCTGTCTGAGATCATTCACAATGCTACCATTTCAGCGAGTACTTCCAAGCTAATACATTTAATTAACGATGCAGTGAAAAAAAAATACCTACCAGCTCATTTTGAATGGAGCTTTATCGGGGTTTCATGTGGTAGTTTTATTTTCTTCAGAGGACCTCATTCCCTTCTAGTCAACAGTCCACCATTAAACAGGAAGTCCGGGGCTTAGTCGCTACTGTTTCCTCTAAGGAAGTTTTATGACAGGTTCAATCGTGATCGTAAATGATAATAATCGCCATCTTTCGCTAACATAATAATAGCAGATGTGCGTAATTATTATCGATTATATATATAAAGCAGGGTTTTTTTTTTTGGTTTCGTTTTATTGTTGTGTTTGACATGCACCTTACGTGCGTCGGTGAGAGAGAGAGGTAGAGAGAGGTAGAGACCCAAGTAAACTGAGGGCAAGTGATATTTTTCTTTATTCAAGTACTTACATAGAAATAACAATTGCATTACAACAAACTGAATTGCCAAGTAAACAGGGGAGCACATCTCCCCATCACAAGGATATAGTAAAATTCATTTCAATATTCAGCTCATCATAAAAGGACCTTATTATAAGGTAATAAAAACATGAAATAGGCTAAAGACATCCACAACATTCTAAACAAGACCCCTTGTTTTCTTAAAAAGTAAAATAAAATAAAGCAACCAACAAAACAGTTATCCCAGTGTGTGTTTCCAATTGTCCATCATCTTGAATTGTTGTTAGGTTTATCCCATTTCATCCAATGTGACTTTTATTTTCATGCATAATAAAGAAATGAGCACCACCCACAGCGTCTAAGGGCAGTACTATGGAACATTTCCGTGCACATGCAAACATGAGGATATACTGTAATGAAAAGGAAACACAACACAACAGAAAACAGTGAGTATAGACTCCATCTGAACACCATAGTGTCACTGCTGAAGACAACAAATTCCCTGAAGCCACCCTATAGTCCATAAGATGACATGAGTAGCCTGTATTATCTACATGTTATTTAAATATCTTTAAAGGTGAGTTGTTGTTTTTTTTTTTGTCCTGTAATTTTTAATTGGCATGAATGAGTCCAAGTCTATTGCCTTGCCCAAGGCCAACTTCACGGAGACTAAATCAAACAGTTAGACACAAACATTAGCACAAGGCTGCCTTCAACTGCGAGCAGACAGAGGTCACATTTATGATTTGTTGCTCCTGTGGAGTTCTCATCACTTATTGTTTTTGATCAGCCAACCCTGCAACCCAGTTTGGCACAAAGATGGCTGCTGATGTTGGCTCAGATCCAACATAGAGCAGAGAACGAGGATGAGGCAAATTCCAATTTCAGAGCATTCAGCCACCCACTTTTGGACAATAGAACATAAAAAAAAAAAAACATATATTATTTTTGAAGAAACAGTATTAAGAAGGGATTGTTTCTGACTTTTTTTTAACAGGTCATTGACATGTATCGATGGCATTCACACATATCCACACAATGTAGGATTACTGTTCTGCAGAACATGGTGCTTGTATTGTTCAATTACCAAACTATATTGAGAGGGCTGGATTACACTTTGCAAAATCTATCTGTCCATTACAAAATGTTACAAAACAAAAGTGACAAACACAGTCAGGGGATATGAGCGATGAAATATTGAGTTTGCAAAGTCGTAATTACATGGCTTCATTTAGACATGGAAATAGTTTGGTGTCGTCTCCGCCTTACTCTGCATCATTCCTTAACACAAAGCAACATAAACACAGTTTTCTCTCAGAGGAGCCACATTCAATATACTATAATTAAAAACATCCATTCTCACTAGCAAGTGTCAAATCAAGAGCACACAGGAGCATTTTTGGTCAAATAAATTCAAAATAATCCAGAGTCTATAATAATCATAGTCTAACATCAAATTATTCTTGATACAGCAATATGACATTTAAGATAAATATGTTGTGTTTTCTATTTATTTCTGATCACTTGATGTGTTTCCAAACTGCAAGAGGCTGGGTGCTACAGTTTTTCCATCAGAGGCTGTTACTCATCACAAGATTTTAACCTGGCGAAAATTCACGTCTGACTCTTTTTAATGATTTAATTATTTGCGATCAGAAATAAGACATGACATTTAACTTCGCAATCTGAAAAAGGTTGCTTTTTAAGGAACTTCTATGTTCTGATGTTAATGTAATTGAATTTTATTGGTAACAGAAAACGCACAGTTGTTGATGACCATCCATAAATTAAGATAGCATATTTGTGCAATACAAAAGTATTGATTTACAGTTAGATGTTACAGAGTGTGCGGATCTCAAAAAGTGCAAGGAGGTCTGTTCATTTAACCATGTAGATGAGTTGAGAAAAGAGTCTCTGAGGCCAAATTAATTGGAAAATAAGTGGATACTTGCCAGGAAGCTCAGCAGTGAAAAACTGGTTGTTACAGGAAAGGGAAAGCATGGCCTTGGAAACTCATTTTGAAGCGGCTTTTCTGAACTTTTCTTTTGGCCTTTGCATTTGTGAGTCGATATTCTCTTTTAGTCTGATTGCTGTGTCCACTGACTGGTACAATATTTATTTCCAGCTGATAATAATGTTTTTAAAAAATTCTCTGTTTCAAATGCAGCACACACTCTCATAGTCAGAGAGCATAGTTTATAACCAGAATCACTGTCAGTTAAACTAAATGGAGAGAAGAATGTTTCTTGTTTCTGGTATTTCATCGGTAAAATTTAATAAGTAAGGATTCTAATGAAATAAGAAACTATCTCACCGGTTATTACACCCCAAATCAAACATTATGATGATGCCACCAATCCAAATGAGTTATTCGGTAAAAGGTGACAATATTTTTTAAGTTTGGGTTTTGTGCTATAGTTTTGACAAAATACTTTACGTTGTTCAGTATCTTCATTATTCTCAGGCATTCATTTTTCATAATTTTTTTTTCATGAACGTGAAGATTAGATTTTGAATTAGATAAAAACACCATAATAGGATTTTTTTGACGTTATGCATCACCGGATCATAAAACAGTTCAGGAAAAAAAAAAAAAAAGCCCTCTGTTCTGGAGAGGCGAATTCTATGCAAAAGCAAATTTCCTGTCTTCGGTAAATTTTATCAAACGTGATCTCTGTTGTTGTGCATTTGTCAATATGGTCAAACAGGAAAAGGATTCAGAGGATAAAACAAGTAAGACCAAGATCAATGAGGAATCAGAGGTGGAACACGGTGGCGCTGCCCTGCCATGCGTTTCGTGTTTTGAGACGAAATAATCGCGAAGTCACCTACCTATGTGAGAATAACCAGTTTGTCACCCTGAAAGTTCCTGCTACTGAATGAACACACGTCATGTCGAAACCTGACAGTACTGATACAGTGGGGAAGATGTGTTGAGTGAAATAACTGATTGCAACTATAATGGAGATACACAAAATGTAAAAAAAAAAATCTTTTCATTTATTCAGAGAACACATTAGTGCTTCCTTAAACCGGTTACCACTTTAAAGTGTACAGATGGTGCAAGTGCTTTTTTTGTCAATGGAAGATAACACACCGTATTTAGCACTATTATAGTGCTCCAAAAATGTTTGCAATGACCTATGACAACAAAATATTCTGTATTATAACTACATTACTAAAAGCTTTACATGTTCTGCACAAGCATTCAGTCAATTGAAAGTTCTTGTTTATGCAGACATTTGTATTTACATAGTGTGCATGTAGGCATGCACATATATGCACAATTTAATACTGAGTTATGGTGCATTTGACATTTGAGTACAAAAGTGAAACTTCTACTGTAGCTACCTGCATACATATTTGTATACTGTACAAAAACAACAACCCCTTAGTTAACAACTCAGTTCTCAGTCTCTCTGTATAATAAAAAGGTGTAAACGTGGATTTGGATATTTAAGTTTCTTTTTTTTTTCCTTACCATATGCTGCTGCGTCTTTTGGTGACTTCAACTATGTCCACATACTGTGAAGCTCAGAGGGCCTCATTTATCTTTGCTTTCTTCTTTTTTTTTTTTATATTTGCTTTCATATAGTGCTGATTTGCAACCCAGTGTCGTATTTTTAAGTAGTTCAGTCTGTCTAAATGTGCTCTCAGTTAATTTGATTTATGGTGGGATATGTCATGAATATATTGCATATAATTGCAGAAGTGAAAAAATAACAGTGTTGGTGAATTTTTGAAACAAGCCATGAAAATTATTTCAGTTAACGCCACATAAAGCCACCATATAAAAGGCAACAAAAACTACACAGTGTCTCTAAGTGACTACAAATAAATAAGTATTGGAAAAGGCATGAATTGCTGCAGGCATATCTGATTTACAAGCACAGGTAAAATGACAAGACGTGTTTGCTGTGAGTCCTCCACAGAGTTGTGACCCATTCAGTCATTATCTAGATTTAGCCAAATTGTGCAGGTAAATCTAAATCTGAGAAACAGTGAATCTGATCTTTCCTTTAGCTGAACATGTGTGCTAAGCTGATATCACTGGTGTTTGGCAAATATCAGGCACAATAATAAGAACAAGGTTGGCTGTATTACCACAATACATTTGGCACATTCTTTGAGAAAACAACATTCAAATAGAAAGGAAAAACACTACACCTCAACAAAAACAACAGAAAGACAGTCAAGTGCCACTAATAAGGTATCCATGACAGTACACAAATATAACCAATTGCACTTTTAAACAGCCTAATAAAATTAATGCATACATCCCAGACAACTCACCATTTAACTAAGCTCCACTGTAATTTTGTCTGTTTCAATCCCTATGATGGGCTCTGGCATCCTTCCAATTTAGAAATTCTCAGAAAAATTTACAAAAGTGTATCCTCCCCTAAACTTACAGATACACTGTGACCTTTTGGACAAACGTGTGCCAAGGTGCCTTTCTTTGTGCTGGCACTTTGTTACAGTAGCTGAGGCTCTGAGTTGCTTGAAAGAGAAGGGTGTAACAGCCTTTCCCCTCTTACTTAAACTAAAGGCATCCATCTCAAAAATAGAAGGACTAACTCAAAAGAGCAGGGGATGTAAAAGAGAGGAAAAGAGTCACCTATTTATTTCATAGTAGATGTGATCCCTTCTTCCTAAGTCTCTTTATGGGGCATTGTGAGGGTCCAGTCCAAGTGCACATAGTGATGATGGTCATGATGTTCCCACTGTTGGCCCCCCACAGGAGCTAGGCGGCGAGCTGTGGCTCCCAGCTGCCCCACTGCTTTTGTCAGCTGGCTTCTTGTCCTTCTGTTTCAGGTGAACCTTAGCGTGTCTCTTACGCTCGTCACTTCTGGCAAACTTGCGTCCACAGAACTCACAGGAGAAGGGTTTCTCTCCCGTGTGCGTGCGGATGTGAGTGGTCAGGTGGTCACTCCGGCTGAAGGAGCGCATGCATATTCGGCACTGGAAGGGTTTGTGACCTGTGTGGATGCGGAGGTGACGTGTGAGCTCGTCTGAGCGTGAGAAGCGTCTGTCACAGTTCTCTGCCGGGCAGGCGTGCGGCCGTTCGTGGACAGGGGTTTTGCTGGGACGGTTAGGGTACTTCCGTGGTCGAATGGGTTTGAGTGTCAGAGTCTGTGGCGGTGGGTGGTGCTGAGGAGGGTGCTGCTGCCCGCCGATGAAACCTGGGTGAATCTGCTGCTTGTCTTTGAATGCTCTGATGGTCTCCAGGGGTGTGATGGGTGGAGGGTTGACTCGGATAGGGTCCATGGTCTGGAAGGGCTTGTGCTCCATCACACCGACCTCCCCCTGATGATGGAAAAGGTTGTAGTCAGGGATCATGGAGAAAAGGCTGCCATCCATGGAGGCTTTGGATGTGGAATGATAGTCATTGCCAGGGTAGGCTAGGGCTGTGCTGGTGGCAGGGCTGTGGTGGAAGGAGACCTGATCCTGGTACAGGTCACTGCAGGTGGAATAGGCAGGCAGTGGCGGACCGTATACCTGCTCCATATCTGACGTCTGTCCGCCCATGCTGGCTGCGGAGGATGATGTCTGCGTCGTTACCGTGCCGGGTGATGGAGAAACGCCCAGAATTCCTGCACTGACGAGACTGATGATATTGTTATCAGAGCACCAGCCAGAGCCACCGATGCCACCTGACGGAGGAGTGTCAAAGGCAAACTTCCCCAGGTAGGTGACAGTCTGCCCGCTGCGGTTGGACTGGAAGCTGGATCCATATTGAATTTCTGAATTTCCTTTCTCACTTCCCATGCCCAGATCCATGATATTATCTAGATAAAAGCATATAAAAAATATAACATATCAAGAATAAATCAATCACATGGTAGCTCAAACATGAATATGGAACATAATCAGTTGAGAAGAAAAGCCTGCAAAACTGAGAATGTGGCACAAGTTGTGAAAAAAAAAAAGTGCAGAAAATTTACTTTGTCAAGCTCTATGGACTTGCTTGATTTTAGTGACAGTCCTGGATTAGTCCAAAATTCAGCTTCTCTGCATAACTCTGTAATAGTCTACCAACAAGAGATCAAAAATAAAAGAAGTCCAATACAGTTCATAAAGAACTGTGAGCGCTGTCAGACCTGTAAGTTAAGTGACTGACTGCTGCATCTGAGACAGTGGTGTCTCTCTCTCTCTCAGATCCCACAAGCTCTCATAAATCAAGACCTAAACACCCCCTTTGATCCAGTCATTGTGTCCCTCAGGAGGACAGCCAAACTGAATGGCAAGATCTGATTTCTTTACAGCAGGGAGGATTATAAGGCAGACGCCACATCTATCACGCTCAAGGATTCAAAACACATTTGCAGCATAAAACATCTGCACATAATGGGGGGAAAAAATTAAGTGTTTCCTATCCAGTCTCGGCATGTGCGAGCTTAACAACAATTTCATACATTTCTTGATATTTTTAATCTATAGTATCTTGCTCTTCACATGAAATGCACACACGTGCACACACACATACAGACACACACATACACACACACAGACACACACACACACACACACACACACACAGACAGACAGACATCTAACTTATTCCAATGATGCCTTAAAAACCATTAAATGCAGATGTACTTAATGGAAATGCGTTTTTGTGCTCTGAAGGCTATATGCGAGACATTTGAAAATAATGATTTCTTAAACAGAAGTTTAAAAAGAAATCTTTTCCATTTTCAGGAAAAAAAAAAAATCATACACAAGTGTTCTTATATATTCACTCCAAGTAATTTCTGCCCACTGGAATTTGGCAAATGGTAAATTCTAATGAAACAAACAAAAACAAATTATCTACACAATACAATTCAGCACAGGAGGTGCAGAGGAACTTGTGGGATAATTTTGTTTTAGATATGGCATTAAGAAAAGAAGGCTGAGATGTTCTTATTGCATTTTATTCTAAATGATTAGTCTTTTGTAGGTAATTCGAATAATGTGATATGTTACGAGAACGAGGGGCAGGAAATAAAGATATCAGTCTTTTGTTACAGGTCAGCACCGAAGGATACAGCACACACCTGCTCCAATTGTGTCTTCAATATAGACAGAAACAAGTCATTATAGAAAGAAACTTCAGAAATCACAAATTGACCTGAGGGGTGGAGGAGGGAGGTGAGGCGAGGGGGGGGGCTTTACAATCTGTGCATATACCTAAGACCCTCAATGCGCATAAAGAAAAACTCAACACTCAAAACCCTTTAATTGACAAGGGAAAAAACACTGACAGGGAAGATGGGTCATTGTTAATTGCCAAATACAACATACATGCAAAAACTACATTTATAGCCAATTCATTTTACATTATGTAACAGGAATTTCATCCTAAAAATCAGGCACAGTTAAAAAACAGAAACACACACCTGTGCATTAAAATTGCTTTCCGTTTGTTTTAAAATTTCCTCCTGGGTTTAGATCAGCACCTTTCACTGCTGCCTTTTCCTAGAAAAATGTACTATGTCACACGTATGCCCTCAACTTAACGTCGCTTATATTTAATTCACTACACTTAATTTTAAAACGAAGTGTATTATTTTTAGACCTGACGCTGGGATAATTCAAACACACACTCCTGGCGCACGTTGAGGGGGAAAAAAAAACAAACATTTCAGATCAAATTCTAACTGGGCTGTTGTGAAATTTATGGACAAAAAGACTTGATGATAATAAAGATTACCTCAAGTTCGAGATGTTAAGAAACGGGAATTTAGAATTTGTGTCGCTGCAACGTACTGTTATATGAAGGAACTATAGATTTAGTTGGGTTTTTTTTTTTTTTTTTTTTTTTCTTCCTGAAACATTGACCCATCGCCCCAGAAGGTGAAGCAGTGCAGTCAGGGATTGATTTAATGCCAATCTACGACAATTAACCGAACTAACAAGTCATTTTATGTAGGCGCCCGAATTAATCACAAATATAGGTTAATCTGAACTGAGCAATAAATCAATTAATATACCGGGCCTCGCAATCTGGTAAATAAAGGGGGTTCGCGGGCCTGGCGTGTAAACATGTTTCATATTGGGAAAAGCTGCCACACACGCCTACTATAATATCCAATCTGTGACATGTTAAAAGAGTTGTGAATGAAAGTCATTGTCCAAAGTACTTGGACCACCTTTGCCGGTGGATATTAGATTAATAAATCAGTGGCGTTTGTTTTTCGACCGCATTAATTAATGACACACGATTTCCTTGTAACATAAACACATCACTTTCAATCAATAGCCCATTGCGGTGTAGATGACTTGAGCGTGAAACAGCCTTTTCCACAATCGTTTCATACCCAGCATATTTCCTCAAACAGCGCCTCAGATTTGAAGAGTAAAAAAATCATTTTAATTAAGGGCGATTCGCTTAGGCTTAAAAGAATCACTTCGCAAAGGACATACACACACACACACACACACACATATATATATATATATATAAAAAGTTTTAATATGAGTGCAGTTGCCCTTTGTCACGTTGCATTTGAAAAAAAAAAGCAGACATTTCGCCATTACCGACGCAGATAACGGAGAAAATAAAATTAATTTCACACTTGTCTGTCTGAAAAAAAGGCAGGCATTCTAAAAGCTGTATATAATTTAGAGTGGGCAGTGTTACATCTCACCCCGTAAAAAAAAAAAAAAAAGTGTTCAGTACGGGAATCTTGCCTTTGTGCGCCACAGCCAGAGCGCAAACAGGTGCTCCAAGCAGCAAGACAACTGTTGCCTTTCCGCGCACATCGCAGTTTGAACCACTTTAGTCGATACACACAGAAAAGTACGGCACATGAAATCTTACCTGTGTTCATCTGCGAGTAGTGGTTAATAGATTCCGTACTGGTAAAAATATTCATAGACGTCGGGATGTCCTCTTCTGGGTAGAGACTGTCAGGGATCGTGTTTATTAAACTGCTCATGGTAAGAGGGAGCTTGTCCGCTAGTTTCCCTGTCATAGCAGTTATATACAGTCCGACATTTATGAAGGACAACGCGCAGGTATCCAAGTAGTTACACGGACAGCGAGTGTTCTCAAAGTGGAAAACACAGGTGTGGATCAAGCGTTAAGAAGGAGAGAGGAGCAGGGATGGATCCTGTTGCTGTAGCTATCCAAGTATCCCGCGGAGGACGAGCGGCGCCGGTATCTCCTCCTGTGTGATCACAGGCTATTGTTGTTATTAATCTGATCACTGTGGAAGCTGATGGGCTGCTTGTGGGGGAATTTGAAGTCTGTGAATCAATGGAGGAGGTGGTGGTGTTGGTTGCACAAGAGCGGCTCTACTTGCTCTATTGGAGCTGGATAGGGGACTCCAGTCCGCCTGTATTAAATAGGGGGATGGAACATTTGCGTGACGTAGATGACCATATATGGACAGAGCTCTCAGCGCCAGGTTCTCCGCGCGTCAGTCTGTGGAAACTACAGTGGAGGCAAAGGCTCCGACAGATAGCTGCAAAGTTTACAAAATCTAGATGCCACTTCCAGCTGCGTCCTTCTTCGGGAGGAGTCCCTTCTGCTCCCGTCCTTGTGGAAAACATTAAAGAGGCGAACTGTCATCTTATCTTCGCTGTTGCAAAGCACCGTGCTGTACTATTTTGCGGACTGTCAGGTACACCGCGAGCTATTTACGTGGCTGTGTGACAGAAAGGCAGCGTATGTTGTGGCTATAAGAGATGAGTTTGGATAGATCTATCAGAGCCCAGATAGACTCCCTTTACAATATGACTGATTCCTTTGCTGAACATCTAAATTGTACTGTTGATGATTTATAGTACCATTAATTACAACGTAGGGCCTATATTATGATGTTGGGTTTTTGTTTTTTTTTTTTGGGGGGGGGCTTTTTAATAATGACCCTTGCTGTCCAAAGTACACTCAGTAAACAAAGAGGAGTGTTTGATTTGACTCTCGGATTTTGGTGAATAAACTTTGTGCCGTGCTCTACTGCTCAAACACTGGTTCAAAAACTTCTTGTCGTGCAGCAGCAGCAGCAGCAGCAGCACAGTCTTACAAAGACAGTCATTGACGCGGAGTTAATCGCTTGCAAATATTGCAGCGCTTCTAAATCCAAAGACTTGCTTTGACTTGGAGCCCAAGTGACCGCTTAAGTGGAAACTCCAAATAAGGCAGTGTCCGGCCCCGCCCCTTCATGTCTGTATTTGGACATACGAGTTCCGGGTGAAGTAGTAGTGGAAAAGTGATCGGAAGCCGCAGACGTTCACAGAGATGACAGTGGACAAAGCGTCATGGATCACTTTACTACAAATTGCCAAATCGTGAAAAATACCTAGCTTATCTGTAGTTATATATATATATATATACACGTAAACATCCCCTTACAACTTGGGTTTCTCAAGCAGGAAAAAAATACATAAAATAAAGAAACCACCGAAATCCACCGCGGGGTCGTTTAGTTAACGCGCTTCGTTTTGGCTTGGACGTTGCTTTCGAGTTAAAGCAAAAAAAAAAATAAATAAATAAATAAAAAAAACACACAGCCCTTTGCAAAATTCACAGAAAATATTGAATGAAATGTCAGTGCCTGAATATTCAGACCTGAGAAATTAATAGTACCTCAATGAACCACAAGTGTAAACAGAGTGTGTGGGAGAATAAGTCTGAATCATGCTCAGTGTTTAGGGGGCTTACACAAACAGAGCAGCCAGTGATCTTATGGTGTGTCTCATTACCAAAGGCAGGGCCTCCGTGTGTGTCTTTTTCAGTGCAGTCACAGCAGACAAAGTGGCATCCTCTCAGGGCTTTCGTCTTTGTTGTTCTTCTTCTTCTTCTTCTTCTTCTTTGTGCCTTTAATCAGAAAAGGAGAAAACAGAATCCCGCTGAACGTGATACAGAACTCCCAGTCATACATTTTCCATCGGTTTATGTCGACTTAATCACCTGCCTCATCCTGACTCCCTCCCTAAACTTTTATGCATCGGATTTAGCACATTGTGGAGGTGTCCAAAAAGTGGCAAATGTTATTCATCCTGTGAGGGAACTCTATACAGAGTTGATGCTAAAGTGGCAAGTTGTATGTGCTGTGGCCTATAACCATTTAAGTCCTTAGAGTGATTTTATGAAACGTAATGTTTTTTTTGAGAGCAGAGCTTGTGATAATGGTAAAAATAATGATAAAAATCTGACTGAAAGTTTGAATTTACTTGTACATGTGCTGAGAGGGAGTTTATGGGTTATATTTGACATGTCTTTTCAAAGCGAACCAAACAAAACCAACCGTACTTTGAACAACAATAAGACAAGTTCTAGGAAGGTTCTTAAGGCCGATAGCTTCAATAGTTCAGTGCTAAGTAGTCAGACGGGGTGACTAGGGGAATGACTGTGGTGACTTAATGAATTTACTCATTAATTCTATGCTGTTGTCGATGTAAAATCTTGTGTTACATATACAGATTTTGGACTACAGTACATTGCAGTGCAGCACAATGTCACACCTAGTGGCTTCATGATCGACTCAGTTTAAACCTAAAGACCACTTTAAATGTGTGCGTTAGATTATACATGACGCATATACTTCACCCGGAACTGCATTATACTGTCTGCTATTTCTGTTGTCCATCCCGTGGTCCGTCCACAGGCTTATCAATGCAGTGGGGAATCCATGGAAAATGATCTATATGCTTATAAAAGCAAACTAAAGAGACAATGGCCTCAGGTGAAGTTGAGGACTCACTGTACCCATAGTGTCTCTTCTCGGGGGCGCGTTTGTGCGGCTCTGTGGTTGGAAAGTTGGCGAGCCCATCTGGAACACCTACCTGTTGCAGGCTTATTTCCTCGACTGTGAGCGGTGTCTTATGCTGCCGGCCTGCAGTGTTTGTCTAGGGTTTGCAGCATCAGATCTCTGTTAGATTGTAGCATCCTGGCTCTTTTGCATATGGGGATTCCATGGAAGCACAGGCTCATTTTAAAGCACGGTGGAAAACTGCCCAGGCTCTCTGGATCTATAGTCAAATTAGTTGTGTTTTTTTCCAAGCTTCAGGGGGGAAAGCTAAAATTGTCGTTCCTTGCTGTTACTGAAAGAGCTGGAAAGATAACGTTATCGCTTACCCCATCCTAATGTCTTAACATCCTTTGTTTTCCACTTCATTTCAAAGCAAATGTAGTTTTTGTTATTATCATTACGGCTGGCCATCCTGCTAATATTCATGTACCCAGTAAATGAGACCAAAACTATCTCACATTATCTAATAGTGGCATTAGTAAGAGACCTATGTCCAGTTCATGACTTGTCAAGCACTAACAGCTTTTATTCAGACTGCTACGTATTTTAGTGTTTATAGTAAAAAGAATCGGCTTAAAATTAAGTCAGAGTAACAGGCTTTTTGTGTTTGTATGTATGCAGTTTTTTGAAGGAGATGAAAATGTATAGAAGCTTCTAGTTTAACATCATAACGACATGCGCAGTGTATTTAGTTTCCTATTTCAGCATTTCTAAGTTCAGCGTTGTTCTGACTGAATATCATAAGCTTGTACTTCATCTGTCTGTATATGAGTGTTATTTTTTCAGTTATTAGGAGGAGTAGAACCATGCATTTAAGACACAAGCCTAATGCTGATACATTAGCAAAAATCTTTAAAGGTCAAAAGGAGCATTTTAAAATTCCGCTTTCCTTGTCGATGAATGCAGACCAGTTTTCGATAAAGTCAAAAGCATGGATATCCATGTGAATTTGTTTCAGAGGCAAAATTCAAATCTCCAGGTGGAGTGAACTGCACTGAATCTCTGCAGTCAGACTTGCAGAACAATACCAGTCTGTTGAGGTCATAGATACAGTAAAAAATGTGCAAAGTGGTCAGTAGATCATACTGTTAACATGCATGGAAAAGATGTCACACTCAAATGCAAGTAATGAACTGCAATGAACTGTAATGAACTGTAGAAATTCTCTAGTGAAATAAATCTCCTGCTTTTCTTAAGCAGCAGAAAGAAAAGAAGAACGGAGACTCAAGTCATCATGCATATTAGATCACTTTGTGCCGGTTAGGCAATTGAATTGATTATACAAATTCCACTTAATTAATGTAAGTTTGAATAAATTAAGAAAATATTAAATGCTTTTCCTATATCATCAAGGGATGTGAGAATTTTTTTTTTTTCCCCGAGAATTCAATATACTGTGTACGGTTCAACTACAGCTGTCAGTTTTTTTCTTAATCATTATATTTCAACTCTCCTGACATTTGGAATAAAAATAAACACATTCATGGAAGCTGAGTGGCAAAACCCAGCTGTTTTGGCAGGATATCTCCAAGATATAAAGGGAAAAAAATGCAGAGTGTATTTGGAAGTACAAATCTTGGCATTTCGATGGTGTTCTGATGGATTCAAGTAGGTGGTTTTGGAAGAATGCTCTCCTACTTGGCATGCTGCACAATGAGTGTGGAACTAGACTCATCTTGCCAATTGTTAAAAATGTTATTTCATAAGTCAAATAAGATGGGTAAATCAAGGTCAAGAGCAATATTCCAGTCGATGGATACTTAAAAATTGTTCAAATCCAATGGACTCTCTGACAAACTGTGTGCTTTTGTGCATTGTTTTGGTTGTTTTGTTTGTGGACCCGGCTGCTTTGACAGCTAAGTCGGGGAAACAAACAAAGCAGATGCAGGACAATTTGATCAATGATCTCCCAGAGTTCATTGAGAGGGCACATAGGGGTTTACCAAGGCTGGCTTAACCACCAAAGGAACAAAAACCTCCGTTACCTACTCCTGCCTAGCCCACTGATGAGACACCAAATTAGGGTCAATGAAACCACCAACTAAAGATTGATCATCAGAACATCAAAGTCCCTCATGTAAATCCAGCCTTTTTCAGACATCTGGGGTATTGATACAAACCCATCCCAGAGGAGAGTTGCTGGTTAGAAACCAATATTCCTCCTGGGGGGTACTCTGACCCACCCTCTACAAAGACCCACAAAGTCTGAAAAGTATCTCCTAGTGAAAGGGTTGAAAAGTTTATCCACACCGTCCTCTGCAGACCTGCCAGGTGGGTCTCTCATGCAACTGTCCAAAGTTCAGAAGGGGTTCACCATCACAAAGTTACATTCAAGGACATGTTTTGGGCTTTAGAATAAGATGCTTTTACTTCAGAAAATCAATCAAGGACCAGAAAGTAGCTCACCGTTTCCAATTGAGGTGAGAATGGTCAATGGAAATATGATAAACAATTACACAAACAGCAAGTTCCTTTCACTCGACACACCACAGGCTCTGCAGCCCCTCCCCCTGTCCTGTCACTCTGAAGAGTATTTTGGTTCAAGTTCCACTGCGGCATCCGGCTGTGTTGCGGTCTCGGTTTCACCTCCCACTTCCTTTTTTTGGCCCTGACGTGTTTCCGCCCCTGAATTAGAATCAACTCTTTCCACACTGAGTTGTGATATCAGACCATCTTCCTTTTCTTGTCGGCAGTGTTTGGAAACTAATAAGAAATCCCCAGTGAGGTCAAAATCTATCTCCCGTATCCTTAGCTCCAGATAATGTGACAGAGTTACAGGGCAACATCAAAACCAGGCTGTATGAGTAAAACAAAGGGGAAATCTCTTTCTAATTCAGTGATAAGACAAGAGGCAAATACATTTGACCTTTTACAAGCTTTGAGGAATCTACACTATGACCATTAGAAGTGAGGAAACATTTTAAATGATTAAACTGATGGATTTGATATGAACATCCTTCAGTCTTTGTAGTTTTGGGTGAGAAACTGCACAGTGGCCACAGGTGCTCCCAGACGAAACCGTTTGATGAAGGCCTCAAGATCCCATTTACCTGTGATAGACACAAAAACACAGGTATTAATTAGTATGAAAAGACATTTGGAAGAGACATGTACAAACACTTGGGGTTATTCTGAGCCTGTTTCAATAAAAAAGACATTATATTTCACGGTCAAACAGTAATACATCATCATTTTAATACGTGTTTTGAAGCTAACAATATTGTGCATAAATTTGGTAATCTCTTGTGCATTACTAGAGCAGTTCTCATGACCGTTCGGCCCATGTTTAAGGGATATGAGGCCTAACTGAGCAGCACATGGCTCTGAGATGTGAGTCACTGAGAACAGCACTGCTGAAAATAAAACATGTTGCTGTAATGATGGAGGTGGGAACGCAAGGACGTATTGGCAAGAAGATATGATTCAATCGCCTGGACTGTTTTTTTTTCTTCCCTCCCCTTTTAAACAAACACCAGACGGCCATCCGGCTGGTATGACAATATCACTTCTTCGTTTTTGACAACCGCTGATTCCCTGCAGCTTCCCCTCCCTTTACAAAACAAAGACAAATTCACAACTAGAATGGAACTCTGAGAGCATACACCTCCGCCAAGGCCCCGCACTCCTATAATTCAATCAAACGCTCCATCTCGCAAGTTAAAAAAAGCAAAAAGGCTCTTTTTTTTAAATGGTTCTGTTCCAAATCTAAGTGGTCCTTGGCCCAGCCCCTACCCTTCCACCAAGTTTCAGGCAAATTGGTGGTGTAATCGTGCTGATAGACAGACCGACAAACGGTAACAAAAACATAACCTCCTTGGCGGAGACAATAATTATCATTCCAAGGCAACAAAACATTGTGTGCTTTACTTGCAAATCTCAACAGATTCTAGAGAGAACTAGTCCATGTATGTGTGTCTTCGAATGTTTGGGTGTACATAGGACAATACCTTGCTCTGCAGTCCAGGGAATAGCTGACACTGTGGTATTTCCTTATGTGAAACAATTGCATTAACAGCTGCTCAAGGACAGCGTAGGAAAGTTAATCTTTTGAAAAGAAAGCCAACTATGAAAAACTCAGAATCGGCAGAGAGAATGGTCTCACAGTTAGGGGTCGAGTCTGACTGTGCCTGGATAGAAACATTACAGCTTTTGACCGCTCACTGCAGCTGCTTTACAGGCCTTCGCTGTGGCTGTTTTCACAATCAGGGAACCACATTCTGTATCCTCCGGCACCATGAAGACGATCTGGGAGAAGGAATACACTGTGCTGGTGCCACGCACATCAAGTGCATTCACCTCCCATCGATGCGAAAGCAAATCAGAAGCACTCATTTGCATTTAAGTAAAAATGGCTTATGCTGTGATTTGTAGCCTTTTTTCAGAATAAATTATTGTTTAAAAAAACTCAAGGCAGCATTTCTCTCTCTTATGTAGGTTAACGTTTCTGTTTATCTCTAACAGAGCTGGAAAGCTGAAAACATAAATGACAATAACACCCAACTATTTGGGGGCTTAAGCACCCCCCCCCCTACATGTTTAGCTTATCAGGATGTCACCACAGTGGGTCCCGGTTGCTGTGAGGTCGGCTCAGGTTCTGAGCTCAGGTGGGGAAGTTGATGAATAATAACTGGGAGATGAACAGATGAGTACTTGAATCTTGCCAGGCTCTCTTTGTGGATGGGGGCAGCCTGCAGGGTGCTCCGATAATCAAGTGGGGGCAATAGAGTCAAGTGACCTGTCTGTATGATAGGGCTACGACCCCAGTGACCCCAGTGACCCCAGTGACCCCTTTGGCCTGCGCTTCAGTGGGAAATAATGCACCGCCTCTGCAGAGCCCCAGCATGTTCAGAAGTAGGACCCTCGCCCCTCAGAGGAAGCACTTTAAAGAAAGCCGAAGAGCGAGTGAGGCAGTCGGAGGGGACAACAAACTTTACCCTGAATGTGAATATAGTTCACAAGCAGTGTCGGAAAGGTTACTTTTGTCATATAATAGTCTACAAATTGCTAGTTACCCCATTAAAATACTTACATTACTTATCAGTCCCTCCAGGAAGTTGTGATGCTGCAATTTCAACAATTAATGTAAACTCAGCAGTCCATTCACCCATCTGACTTGTTCTGCTTTTCTGGGTCCAGGTCACGAGTAAACAAAGGAGATGGACATTTGAATTTATAACCCCAAATAAGAAGTAGTTGGTAACAGTATGGAAAATGCAAATGAGTGAAAAGAATATGTATGTTTTGTCTGGTCAACGTCACTTCGTTTGGAAATGTTTATCCATTTCTCACATTCAGGCTGCAAAAAAAACAAAAAAGCTGAGACTGGGGCAATTTAGTGCTAACGACGAGTTAAAATGATGAAATAACAACTTGATTTAAAACAGGTGACGTGAGCAGGTGATTGTAATCATGATTTGATAAAGTATCCTGAGCCGTGTGGTTCTGTCAGCCATAGATGAATGATGGTTCTTGATGCGGTGTGGTCTGAGGGATCAGAGGTCGTGGTGTTCAGCTTAGGCTTGTGCTTGAATCGTTTAATTATATTATGCACCGTAGAGGCTGAAATATCCAAATCCCTTCCTATCTTTCTTTGAGGAACGCTGTTTTTAAAGATTTCAATAATTTTCCTCCACCCTCGTCCTATCTTGACTCCTTAAAAGAACAGGCCTTTCATAGATGCTGCTTTCGCGCCACATCGATATTACAATCAGCTGTTTCAAATCACATCGTTATGTCATTATTTTAACTCATTGCTAGACCCACATTGCCCCTGTCTCAACTTTTTCTTGAATGTGTTGCAGCCTGAATGAAATATGTTGTGTTCATTCTGTCGACAATGAAATACAATTCAAAGTAAATTTTAATATCACTGCTTTCTTTTTTTAATTTCCATTTCCATTTTGTGCCAGCTACATCTTATTTGGGTTGTATATTAATTGTGGAAATCGCAGCGTTGCTTCTTCCTGGAGGGACTCACTTATTGCATTTTTAATTACTTCCTCCAAGTAATGTAACATTTGTTTACCTTTTGATTACTTTTCTAACTCATGTTTTAAACTGGGCGATAAAGCTGCAAAGTCCTAAAACCAAAAATCTAAGCCAGCGAGTGTAAACCTCACAACAGTAATCAACACTGATCACTGTTGAATGTATTATCATTAAAATACAGCAATGTATGATACAGTAATGAGCCCTTTTCTGATATAAAATAAACTACTGTTGGATCTCCAGCACTAAAAGGCATTCTTATCTAATAACATGGCCATGCGCCTTCACATGGTATATGTTATATACAACATTTTACTGAAAACAATATATTCATATGCAACGCCTTTCTAATCACCAACCGTAATTTAATTACAGATTTTTATTATCAGTAACTGTAACTGTAGCTGTAACTGATTCCAATTCTATTTATTCTGTAAATTATCTACATAACTCTGTTACATGTAACTAGTTACTCCCAAACAACTGTTCACGCGTCACGTGGCAGATCTCAGATCTGAGTAAACAGTCTAACTTTCTCCTTCCCTTTTAATGGGTAGAGTCTGCCATAAAATTGGCAACATTTCCTCTAATGCAGAATGTCACACTGAAGATGATTTTATTGTGGAATAACGATCAAGCAGAGAGTCAAAATGAGGCGCTGCTTGTAAGGCTTACCCACATAATCCTGTCTAAAGCTGTGCAATCATTGGGCGCAATCCAAAATGAGGCAAATTCACAGTATCTGGTGGTATCACACTGGCTGGTACCCCGCAAATGCCTAGACTTACAAGTGACCTTAAAATAGGCTGGTGTCTGTTTGTAGTGCAGAGACGTGTTTCCGCCTCTCCCATCTGCCTGCTCATGGAAAGGACAGATAGTGTGGGACCTGAGGGTGATGTTAAAGTCTTCCTGCCTACCCTTTTGTTTCCACCTTACTTCTCTGTCTGAGTATGGCAGGAAGATCAGGACTGCTGTGAGGTGACACAGAACTGCTACATTTAGTGGTGTGGGCGGTGTCCCTGTTAAACCTCTTATAGTGTCTCAAAAATACTCAAAAACCAACAGATCTTGCTCATTGTAGAACAGTAAGGGAAGCGTAAGAGTAAGGGTTTCTCCTAGCTTTTCCACGTCAGAATGTTATTAAGCAATCCTTATTTGAGTGAAATCCTCTTGAAACTGTATTTGTGGACAACAGCGATCAGAGTTCACCCACTGAATGGTGCGTCAGAGGAGCAGTGAATCGTGCTCGCGTTGCATCAGCAGGGCAGATGCTTGCTGCGGTGGGACCTGGGTCACAGTACTTGGCTGTCGATCGCAGCTCGCAGCCTGCTGTCAGTTTAGCAGCTTACGTTGATACTAAGCATTGTCACTTTTCTAAGGAAAAATGCGACAAAGCCTTTAAAGAATATGTCACATGTTGAAGGATATTTGGAATGTATTCTTTAGCTGTCACACTGCAGGAAAAATGTTTCATATTTGTTCTTCAGTTTACTTACGAAGGCTTGTTTGTTGGTGTTGTAGCAATTAGGACATATAGCGTTTATCAGAAATATGCTTTGATGAAGGGCTGCCACTAATTACGATTTTTTTTTATTACAAATTAACTGCAGGGTTATTTACGTGATTCATTGTTTGGTCTGTAATATATACGGAAAACAGTTTAGTGACCCTCACAATTTCCCAAAGCCAGAGGAGATGTCTTCAAATCCTCTGTTTTGTCTGACAGACACTCAGAAGCCTAAAAATATTCAGTTCAAAAACACATCCAGCGCAGCAAACCATCTTATTTGAGAAACTGAGAACTTATTATTATGAATTTTTTGCTCCAAAAACTTAATTAAGAAAAAAAAAAAAAAAATTAAATTTAAAAAAAATTCCAATAATTATATCCTGTAAATCAACTAATGTTTCAGCTCTCCTGTGATCACCGATTTTTACAGTGACATTTTAACAGTGTTGTGAATTTACGGGTGAGGGAAGACGAGAAAAATTTTAGAAACTTTTACATGACAAGTGTCTGTTGAAGAAAAAAAAAAACAAAAACAACAAGCAGCCAAAATCCAAAATGTCAAAGTGTGCACCCGACTCCTGGCTGAAACTCATGCCTGCTGTAGCAACCAAATCCTGGCTCTCTTGACTCCACGCAGCTCTGATTAATGGTAGAGGCTGTGGGTGGGTGGTAGACATGGATCTGCCCATTACCACACTGCAACATTGCAAATGGCTTCAATTACTGTGGAGTGTGCTGAGCTGGCAGTAGGGGCTCTAGGAAGCAAGATGAGCAACGTGCACCAGCAGCTAACTCCACTGTGATCCATTCATTCACACAACGTGATCATCACTTACTGTACATCCTCTATTGTGTAATTTACCATGAAAAAATGAAGGGAAAATAGCCAAGAACGATGACTTTGATCAATTTTTCATTTCTCAAAATTTCAGACCACTGATGCTGTTCATCTTGCGTTCATTACATTTGTGTCTCTGATGTATCCGCAGTGTTAGTTGAGGTCACACTCACGACACAGAGGGCTGTATATGTGTGTGCGTGTGTCTGTACACTGTGTAGGCTGAAATAACACTGGATCGCCCCTCTGAAGGCCTCAGCGTTTCCCTGCCCGGCATTGTAACACTGTTTCCCTTGACAAACTGACTCGCCGGCACTAAACAGTAGCAGGACATATTGACGGCTTGCCAAGTGGCTGACAAGTATCACGAGGGCCTGTGTGCCCACGCCTGCCCCCACCCTGGCACCAGGGCAGCCTTCAGTCAGGGACAGCCTTCCTGAGCCAGAGCGATGGGGATTCCCTCCGATCACGCCCCTGTGCCCGGTGCCAAGAGCGCAGCCCCCCTGTAGTTACTTGTGTAACAAACAAGCTGTCTCCATCAGTTCACTGACCCACATTCATAACCTTAACACAGGAGGCACAGCAGACTCCCACGGTTCCTCGCAACAGCCCTGCTCCACCTCTCATTGTTCACCCCTTTATTACCTAAGTGATGGTCAGAGATGAAAAGAAAAAAGACGACAAATTTGCGATAAAATTGAGTCAACGACTGTGCTACTGGAAGTGGAAAACGATCATTAGGAGTCTCCCACCCACGACTAAATGCTTTCCCTTCGCAAATCACATCAATTAATGTCATGGGCTATGAAAAATGCTCTCTGTGTCATACCACATGGAGGGAGGACAGACGCTAATAAGTGAACATACTTAACGGAGGAGGTGGGGAGACATGGGATTCCCTTCGTTCCTCTTGTTTGTGCGGGAAAACCGTGCTCACGGCCAAGTGGAGGCCAATAATAATGTAGCAGGTACAGCAATAAATTCAGCTGAACAAATAATTACTGTGAAATCTCCTATTTTTCTATTCATAAATCATGACCAGGCTTTCATTCTTAATATGTCATGCAGCATTTATTACCCACTCTACAAGGGCAGTTATTCTCTCCAGAATTGACCCATCGAATGAAACATTTGATTATCTGAGAGTGATGTTTTTTTTTTTTTATATAATTTGATTTCCCTTGAATACAGAGAACAGTTTGCCGGAGGAAGTGCTACAACGGGAGTTAAACTCATCCAGTAGATTGAGGATGGGTGGATCCACTCACTTCAATCGCTTCATAATGTGGGGGCAACAACTGGAGCTAGTAGCAGAAAATAAGTATGCTCCAGTTTCTCTTGCACGCAAAGTATTAAACTATTCTAAATAGCAGGCTATTATTCATGCCATTATTTTCCTAAGCTTAACGAGTTTTGACACAGTGAATACTCTAACAATGCATTAAGAGTTCATCTCAACCTCCCCAAATGTGAGTTTGGGTAAAATACTCCAAAGTGCATCTCTTTTGACATTTCTTTTTCCAGGGGTTTCAACATCAAACAGCACTCAGCCTAATGTGCCTGGATTGTTTGCTGACATAGCTGTCAAAACTTCAAACAGCAGAGACTGGCAGCTCCACTCATTCAGGGCCGCAACGCTTGAAGTCTCAAACCGCCCTGATCTCCTTTCAAATCACCGGCTATGACCCGAGTAGAACAGACAGACAGACACGCCTCCTGTGGGGTACAGTACATCCAAGTGTAGTTGCCCACGTTTCAAGAGACTTTTCTTCAGGGGGTGGAAAAGTCAAAAACCTGAGGTATAAACAAAACAAATAACTCTCCGCACTCTGCAGTACAAACACGGTTGTCTGTTGAGAGGCGCACTAAGAAACTCATCTGGTAATAACAAGGTTACCAGTAATCAAGGTTAAAATTAAATATGCACTGCTTATTATTGACGTGGTTGATAAGGATTTCAGGTTTGGTGGAGGATAACAAGACAGGGCCAGACAGACTCGTGCAGGTGTGCGTGGGAGCCAACAATACTTGTCTTGCAGGCATTATCACCGCGGCAGACTTACTCACTAACCTCATTAACATTTCCCTTGTTAAGTTCAAGCACTTGGAGAAAATGATCGTCCTCAAGCAACTTGAAATGCCTCGATTAAATGCTCATAATTGTTTGTAAATTATGCGTGATGACATGTGTCCGGACAAAACACAGACACAGACCAAAACCTGGGCTTCGAGCTGGTTAGTGTGTCTGGAATTGGGTGTCTGATATAATAAATACATCACTTATAATAGAAGAAGCATAAAAGGTGTCAATGATACATGAAACCAAAACACGGTAACAATTCATAAAGGAGTAAGCCCACTCAAAGATATTAGGTAATACCTAATATCAATGTAATGTTGTAAAATAAGTTAAAAAAGAAAAGAAAAGAAAAAAGGCTTATGTTTTTCTAAAAAGAAAAATAATCCTGTCAAGGAAAGTAATCTCATTTTAAGACAATCTATCTAACTTTGTCTTAATAAAATATTCCAGCTAATATTAAGCTAGTTTTAACCACTAACAAGTTAAAACATCGGTCTGAATAATATCCCAGCAGAGGAACAAGATTGTTGTACAAGATCTTGATTTAAGAATATTAAGTCTATCTTAAATAACTGTTTTTGTTGCTTGTAATAAACACAACTTGCTCAAATGATGTCATTGTCTAGTTTTAAGGCTCATCGTGGTGTTTCAGTGGCTACACTTTTATTCAAGTTTTAAGAAACTGAGCTCAGCCCGTGGACTTGTTTTGATGAACGCGAGACAATTTGGTTATATTTAAGAATATTTGGTTTCTTTCTAATATGCCTGATTTTGCAGTGTCAAGGATGACCTAGACCACTTACAACAGAATAATCTAATAGCTAATACCTGGTGAAGCAGACAAACGTGCAGAGACACAAAACCACAAAAAAACTATTATGATAACTATAAACTATATAATATTCAGAGCTTGAGTTTTGTGCTTTCTTGCTATCTTTCTACCGCTGATTCAACAAACTGAAGGCAGTTGTGTTGGTTAATGATAGATGACACTGCAGAGGCCAACGGCATCATAAGCCTAAGGTGCTGGCGAGTGGGGTCATTACCGCGGGGTGGGTTCTCCTCGGAGAGTGACACGGTCGTGTCTGGTGGCTGCTCAAACAACCTGAACTGGTAGCGGTGAAAACCAGATCCCTGTGGCGGAGTTGGAGGGGCATAGTCTGTGTGGACAAAGCGTGTGAATCGGGAGAGCTACGCCAGGTGAATACGACTACAAAAGAAATATATGCGGTCTGATTATTACAAATATGCAAATTAAACTGAACAAAATGCATAAATGCTCGGCTCTGTGTTGAAACTCTTTTTATTGGGTTTCTAAATATTAATGCGAATAAAGAACTCTTAAAGCATCTGGATTATTGTTTGAAATAAAAAAAAAAACAACAGGTCTATGAAAATTGTAAAATAAATGGCCAATCAAGACCGTACTTACCAGTGAGAGTAGCCCCTTTTACTTGTCCTTTCTTGAGTGCACTGCCCTGTTAATTCAAGCAGAGAGTCAATCAGTTGTAGCAGCTGTGAAATGAACGAAAGGTCAGTCACCTTTCTGGAAAAACCCGACATTTATTTAACAAAAGACCGTAAAAATATTTTAAATACAGTACAGTGAGCCTCTACAGTGTTTCCTGACACTCGACAACCTACTGTTGAGGGTTGCTCAGGTGGATCAGCCAGATTTCCTTAACATCTCTTAAATCATTGTTCTCAGAGACAGATTTTCTGCATTTCCTTAGCTCACTCATCAGTCCTTGAATTGCCACACGCAGTACAGTTTGAGAGAAGATGGAGAGTCCATTCAATTTCAAGGCCAATATAATTTGGTGCCAGTTTTAATAGAATAAAACCTGTGCTGGATTCTGATTTCATCAGGCATAAACCAATTAATGGAAACACAATCAGTGTTTGTAACAAACCCAAACTTACATGAAGCTCCATAAATGGCCCAGCAAGTTCAACAAGCACACATGTAAAATGCTGACAATTGAAAAACGTAAAACTAGAAATCTGATCTGTGATGTTAATATCTGAGGAAAAGAGACAATTTCCAGACAAAGGTAGTTTCCATGCAAATTAATCCAGAAGGTAGACTTCCAGGTAGCAGTTTCCCATATTATTAATTGCATATTAACTTTTAGTTGCCTAGAAACAGACAGGCATGTGACCCGATGTGAAGTGAATGTATGTTTCATAAGTATTTTCTACAGTGTAGTTGTCAGGTTAAACTCCCTCATCCCCAGGAAGCACACAGTCAGGCACTTCACACTGCAAATTGTACACAGGAATGTTTGTTTAATAGACTTGGCTGCTTACTGCAAGACGGCTGCATCCTTGAGTGGGAGGAAAAAGACTAAATATGTTGTCTGTGAAATGGCCCAAAACCCACTTGAGGTAAGCATGGAAGTCCCCATCACAAGCATCAAATATCTGGTCTCCGTACCTATTTCTGTCCTCTTTTCTCCACACACAGGCTCCCCCTACAGGGCGACAGCGGTACTGTGCTACAAGGATGACAGACGAGCAGGGCACGGGGATTGTTGTTTTTCACCTCTACCTCGATTGCTTAGGAGAATTGCCATAATTCTATTGATAAAAACATTTACAACACATATTTTTGCATTTACATTGAGGACTCTAGTCACTATAAACAAGTATTTATCTACGGTGCAAGCACATTTTACACTCTCACATGATGATCTGAAACATCAAGACTGATTAAAAGATTCATCCGTTTCAGGATTCAAATCATTAACTTGAAAAAAGTCAGAGTTTAGTTTGAATGTAGCCACTTTAATTTACTTTCTAGTCATAAGTCGACATGTGCTAAAGGACCCAACCAATCAGGGGTCGACTTTTTAAAAAAAATATTGCACCTGTAAAGAGACAGCCGATGATATGCTGTTTGTCAATTGACTATTATAATTACATAGCGTAAATCCCTGTCTCAATAACTGACATCAACGTATAAACCTTTAACAATTTATTTAAAGTACAATGCATCAGCTTCCGCGCATGCATCCTGTAATGAGCATCACTCTTTCTATAACCTTATAATACTGCTGTTTGGGATGTTTAGTGTTCAGTGTTAATAGTGCACAGAAACAGTGTTTACTCTGACTGATAAAATTCAGAAGATTAGTTTCAACTGTGAGTATCTTCATCCACTGATCAGTGAGAAAAAAAGCTTTATTTAGAAATAGCGAGAGTCCTGCAGCCTGGAGGATTCAAACCCATTGCCATAGCAACAGGTAGTCAACATTTGAGCGTGCAACATTTTCCCACATCTTAATACTCAGTTCTTGCTCACTCTCCATGACACCCTCTGCCCTTTTAATTTCATTAGAATACATAGAGTAAAAACAACAGCAAATGAATGCGATATTAAAATTCAGTCAAATAATAAAAGACAAGTCAATCACATGCAGAACTCACACAGAATCACAATTGGAAATGTAAATAAAAATAATCAGTTCTGCTCTTAAAATAGTGGATCTTTTCCAGAGCAGAGCTGGCATCACCGTCGTCGTGAAAGGGCACATTTGAGGTCACGGACTCCTGATGTTCACTGGCGAGTGACCCCCATGGGTGTGTCGCCTTCCTCTCACTAATCTGCAGGAAATTCTCACCTGGTGGGCGGTCTCCCTCAGGGACCCTGCTGTGGAGGCGGGGCACACAGCGTGAAAAGTTCTGACCACTAAATGATTGACAGCTGCACACTGTGTCACTTGTGCTTGTTAAGTTTATCCTACGGTGTAGATTAAAAAGACACTTCTGTGGCTTCTTCCTGACTACATGTGAGCCCAAATGTAGGTTTGAAATCTCACAATGATCATAAATGCAATAAATTAGGGATGTAATGCGACTGGAAGACACACTGTCCACTACACCCACCAAGCAGGTGGTGACATAGGTCTCTTATTTCATTTAAAGTAATTCTATGTTCATTTTATATTTCAGCACAGATGAGAGATGTTATGTCTCCTTGGAACTCACAGTGCTTTTTTATAGTTAAATCTATTACAGCTTTGTAGGAGGGAATCAAAAGCCACATTGCATATTGATGAATTTAATCCTAGATCAATGATATCCTCAGTTTAGAGGATAGTCTGAGCTCTGGGAGAGAAAAGTTAAAGCAGTGAGACTCAACACCTATCTATCCAATGAAAGGAAACACACTATGAACTAGACTAATTCCACATTTGGATGACATCTGTTGACGACAGCGGCCATAAATATGAAAATCCACAGGCTACTGACATGAGAATGGTGTATGAGTGTTGTTATAAATAATATCCCACAGATAAAATAGATTGTTATCAAACTTAGACTGATTTGTACCTCGAGCTGAAGATAAAAGCCACATTACATAAGGCAGATGTCAGACGCAAACAGAGAAAAACTGAACGTGGACTAACTGAACTGTAATCCAACTGTAAGTCATGCTTCTTATTCAAAGTAATTCACATGTAGATACATTAGTCACTATCTTCCTCACTCTAAGTAATGTATTTAATTAACCACTGCACTGAAAAGCAGCAGAATAATAAAATAAGCATCTTTAAGACCAGTAGAGTACTATGAGCTTCTGTTTCAACTGTGTCTCAACTGCTACAAATTTGCAAGTTATGTCATCTCAGCTGAAACTATAACTTCATTATTGATGCAGTAACCAAGGAGCAAAATGCCAGAGTTAATTTGTAAATATTTTCCAAGCTTTTAAGTTGGATAGTCTGGAGTTCTTCTGCATTCTGCAAATACTGACCCAAATGTTTAAAATACTAACCGTGTATAGTATACATTAGATACTCATGCGCGCATCTCCAAGCTGACACATATACGAAATGGTGCCAATGTAATAGGGATAGTAAATTCTGAAATTACGAAGGTCTGCACTGATATACTGTACTTATATTTTGTATCCCGCCAATAAGGCCAACCATCAAACTGTCATTCACCGTCCTGATAGCAGCACGGACGAGTCGTTGAGTGTGAGAATAACATACATGCATAACCTGTGAGAGTTATTCAAGAGTTATTTAGTCAAACAAACTGTGACTACACTTTGCATCCTCATACTAGGGGAATACCCATTCTTGTTGCTGTGATAGTGAATCACACACTGAGCAGTGTGGGAGAGGCAGGAACTGACAAAGATGTAAAAACAGAGAGCGTCAAAATGGCTGTTCTCTATGTTACATAATTACTTAACAGACATGTATATCAACATACAGGAGAATAGACACATTTACATATCAAGAGGACAAAAGGAGCATTTCGTGTACAGCAAGTATGTTCTTTATTTACACTGTTAAGTTACATCTTGTCACTAAATGATTCTCACCAGAGATCTCTTTGCTGTATCTTTAAATGTAAAGGCCATTTGCCACTATGGATACCAGAGCTAACTAGTCGTAGTGTTCCTACTTCTCCACGTTGCTCATCGTGGCCCAGCTTGCCTTCATGTTTTAGTGACTATATTTCACACTCTGACTCAGAAAAAAGTAAATAGGATCCCGGACAACCTACACAATATGAGCAACGAATATTCTGAAATTCTTGAAAAAGCTGTGCAGCAGAACTCCTCCTGTCATGTAATAGTGTGATACTCTAACGTGTTAACTCTAGCTCTCTATTAACTGATGAAGTATGTTTTTGGCTAATCCAGATCAGCTAATTTATCAGGACTGATATTTATTGCACCAACAAACAAAAGGTGCCCTACTGCAATAGTTCAGAGTTGATAGCACGACTATAGCCATCATCACATTCTTAATAATGTGTACAGTTAGTGATGGGACAGTGATGTACTTCCTGTGGGTGTGAAAGGGGATAAAAAAAAGCTGCCGGTATCACCAAAGGTAAAGTTGCTGAAAAATTTTAGCTTTGAAATGAAGCTGAATATTATACATGTATTGTTAACTCTTGTAGGCCTCGGGGAGGAAGATAAGCAGTGTGTTTGTATAACGTGTCTACATAACTTCCGCTAGGAATCCTCTGACAAGAGCCAATAGGTAGGAGTCTGTGAGGAGGTGGTGGGTGGGTGCAGGGTGCGGTTTCACCAGGAATACCCACTAGCCCAACAACCCTTCTCCTTCTCTGTGTGGGTGAGTGCTTCCCTTTGTCAGCAAGAGTTACTCATGCACCTCCTTGTATATCCACCACTTCCCTCCCCCTCCCTTGCAAACCCTGTAAACCCACACCTACGACAATCAGCACCCACGTCCTTCTAATGCAGTTCTGAGAGCATCGTTCTCCCTTTTACTTGCAGTCAGGCTAACAGACGGGGAAAGAGAGCATGACAGATGGTGTTCACAGCTCTATTTCTGAGGCTGGACTTGTACCGCCACAGCCACCCCTCCCCCCCACTCGCCTATTCCACTCAAGCCAAGTGCTTATGACTGCCTCCTCATCTTCGCCTCGGTAATTAGCCCATTCATTTGCAGGGTTATTGTGAATTAAAAGTCTGTGTCTCAAAATGAACCTAACTGTTTACAGGTTAAACATGTTTTGTTTTTTCCAGTTGAAGCCATACTACACATAACTGCACAATTAGGAGAATTTGAAACATTGATGAAGGAAAAACATTTAATTTCTGCTACTGGGAAAGGGCTGCACTGCATTGCACTGAGCAAGAGAAGGTGTACATCCTAAATGGGTTGCAAGCTCATATACATTCAATAGATGGACACGAGGGTGAGCCCTTCTGGACCCACCCAGAAGGTGAGAAGACAAGACTTAAAAGTGAAATTCAACTGCTGTCTAAAACGGATTGTAATGGAAGAGCAATCACAGCTGTTGTGAATGGTGTTGCAGAAGTTTCAGGTTCAGTTTCATCTATTAAAGTTTGGCCAGGCATTGTGCAACATCTGAAAAGTTTATAAACAGTGGATCCTGAAATGGGTCAAACATAACACAGCTCGTAGGCATCTTTGTAAGCACTTGTGAAGTTCGTTGTTGACTCGTTCTTCCTTAAAGTATCTGGTATAGGTAGAAGATGGAGATGGAGTTTTTTCCTACCTGTATTCGTTCTCTCTTTTCCTGCCACGCAGCAGAGACTAAATAAGATGCAGAAAAATAGCATCATACAGTTTCTCACCTAACAGATGGCTTTACCCTTTCAAATTCACTGTAAACCCAAGGTACAGCATATTTCACTACTTGAAGCGCCGTGGTGCTCCTCAGAAGCTGCTCAGTGACCTATGCAGCTCAGGGCCAGATGGAACCAGCTAACCTCAGCCTGTCAGATAGAGCAAGGTGGTACACAAACAGACTGAAGCACAGCCCACTGCTGCATCACCTTAGTGTAACACCACCTATTGTTTTAATATGGCCAACCTCTACTTCCCCGTGGAGCAGCTGGTAGGTGGCCATTACTTATGATGCTGATGGATGATAGCATGTGTAATGAATAGAGGAGTTAATAAATACATGAAAAAATAGGTTCTCACAAAAATGTAACACTGTTTCAGATTAAAGTCCTGTTTTGACAGAGATAAATCCAATCCAATCACCAGAGTACAATGCTGATGTTTCGATACGTATAATCTAGGGCTGCACAATACTAGAAAAAAAGTCCTGCGATATATGTAAACACAAGAATTTTCAGCTCCATTTGGAAAGAATTAATCATGAACAGATCAAGAATGATTGTAACTGCTGCTTCGCTGTGCATTCAGAACCTGCTTGTCACTCACTAGTAACAAACTCTGTGTATTCATCATAAATTGCAGTAAATTATGTTTTATCAGACAGACTTCTCTTGCAGATTAGTTGGAGACCTGAGCGAGATTTCCCTTTGTTTCAACCTGCAAAAAGGTTATGACCATGACCCTTCAGAGGATTAAGCGGTCATGAAAAGTGAATGAATGAATGAATGTTTGAGTTCATTTACGTCACTTGACTTTGCATGCCCTGTGATGTGAGTATACTGCATATGTGCACATCACAATGACGATGCTGAAATGATGTATTTTAACCTAGTATAATCTCATTATATCTCAACCGAAAATGTTTCATATCAACATTTTTTGTGTTTTAAATGCTTGTGGCGCTTTTGGCATTTGAGGGAATAGAATGAGGCCATAAAGAGAAGTATGTCTCTAAGAGACAAAAGCATCATTTAACTTTTTATTGTTAGGTTTAGTCACTTGAAGGAGTTGGTTTAATACAGAAAGTCTACAAAGGTGTGAGAAAAAAAACACAGCTTATGTATTGTTAAAAGCAAACCACAGTCTTTTCCTAATCCTAAACAAAGCTCTTTTATTGCCTAAAAAATTAAATGACACAAACAAACA
>JAPQRN010000027.1:15832543-15863309 GCA_037367275.1 Coranthus polyacanthus
CAGTCCAGCCTGACCTCACTTCACTCTCAGCTGAATTAAGGAAATCTTTACCTTTATAATTGTAGATACGGATAAAGAATACGCACTAATTATGGAAACATCTAGAAACTGGGGCAAGACTGCATGACCTTGGACTAATGAATATTTATGAGAGGAATATGGCGTCTGCAGCTTGTATCGTTTGACGAGCAAGGATCAAAACACTGATCCATCTGACATCTGAATGTATGACCCCTGACTTGAGCTACATTGGTTTACAAAACAATTGACCATCACGCACACGACAGAAATAGTGATTCAAGTTAATGTACAGTGCTTTGTTCTCATTATCCTATATAAAGATGGAACAAATCAATTCTCACCATTCCTTTTTACTTAAGAATATACATCTAGTAATTCAGAAAAAATTGAAAAAAACTGCACTGCGACAAAGTCCAATCCGTTCATATCAACACCTGAAAATACAAAACCGAGGTTGTGTGATGTCACCTAGCCACCATGGTCAATTAAACACCTCCCACTATGGGTTGGCATCACTCAAAAGGCTCATTAACCCTTCTGACCAACCACCAGTCACAATCAGAAAAACATCCCGTCGCACTGACCAATCCCTACATGGGCAACTCAGGTCAACACCCACACAAGTGACAGGAAATTGAATTTCTAGAGAGCATGTGGTCTGGCTGAGCACTTGAAAGACATTTGTTTATTTGCAGCTGGTCAAGCGGCTCGGCAGACTTCTGTGACTTAAAAATACAAAGTACAGGTACATTTATAAAATTGACATTCTTAAGGGGGAATAATGCTCGTTTTTCGCAGATCTGTCAAAGCACACATCATTTTTCTCTTAAGCACAAAATTCAGACTTCATACATATTGCAGGTTTACTAAAATATGCTATATCCCAGATACATCACATTTGGATCTTTGAATCAATACGGTATTTACTCAATGTACACCGACTTCTTATAAAACGGAACGAGAGCAGTGATACATCACTGAAGCGTCTTTGTGCGGTTGTTTTTCAGACCACTAGACTTAATCTACTGGGTTGATCTCCTGGTTCCCGCGGGATTATAAAATGTCTGCAAACCTCCAAATATTTGAGGCAATCAACAACTCAACACGCATTTGGCGTTAGAATGCAAGAATGTGAAAACACACAAACGAATGGATAAAAAGGAGCGAAATATGAAGAGAAATAAGGGGATCGGAGCTGTGCCCATTTCGGGGGTGTAAAATATGGAGAAGTGTGGATCATTGGGGGAGCTGCTCTGCCTGGGGGAACAGATGAAGGGAGGACACTCTGCCAAGATCTCTCCACTGGAGGGGGAGCTGAGGGACTGGAGCTCTATGGGAGAAAGAGTGTGCGCCTCGCATGCTGCTCTCCTCAATCTCAGTCTCACACGCCTGCATTGACACGTCCCAGGCTCTCTGCAGCAGAGGGAAATTGCTGCTGACAGGGCCTTGCAAACTTTCACAGCCATTTAGAAAGACTTACTCCCACACTTTTGTCACAGGCATTTATTGCACAAGATACATGATATGAAAAATTAACATTTTTGAACTTGGCATCCTTCTTTCACCAAGTTAGGCTTAAAAACCATTCATAATTTTTCAGCCTTGCAATCGGCCCCAGTGCAGATGTAAACACAAGACATGCCAAGTGAGACCCCGAGATTATGAAAATGCACGTTTTCCAAGAAAAAAAAAAAAAAAATCAAACCACTACTTCATAAATTTGCACCATATGAGTTCCTAATCCAATCACAAATGCCGTCCGTGTCTCCATCACTAAAACACATGAGGCCATTTTTAAATGAACTTAAAGCAGCAGAGGTTACTGCAGACTTTCAGTACCTGTATGTCTACGACGACCCAGTGCCTCCAGTAAGCAGCTGTAGGTCTGGCACGCCTCGGAGCATCAGGATCAACCATCACCAGGATGTATGTCTTTTTCTGCAAACAACAGGAGATTTGTTTATTATTCTATTACCAGAGAAACACTTCTTTATTGCAGTACCACACATGTTGTGATTGGCCCAGAGGCATTTCAGGGCCACCAGTACCTGATCCCTTTAAAGGCAGGCATGTGCTGTTTGTGCATCACATTGCTCAAGGCATGAAAGCCATCTCTGTAGCTAACAATCTATATAAACAGATGCTTTACTCTTCCCCACATTGTTTCTTTGCTTTAACTTGTTCTCCAAAAAAAAGAAAAAAAAAAAGAAAAAAAAAAAAGCCACATAAAAGTGTGGATTTTATTCATACATTTTGCCATTATTTTTCTATTTGCTTGGATACACAAAGCCCACGAAGTCAGATCATAGCAGAAGCCTTTGTTTGCCTCTTATTTACTTGACACATAATTACAACACAGTCTTCATCTGTTAAGGATAAAATGTTACTTATAAACAAATTACCAGGCAATATTGTTATAAAACCATCAAATTATACTGTTCTTAACACATAAAATGTGCACTGTAGCAACGTTATTACAAACTGTAGTGCATTTAAATCGTATAGCAAACCTACAGCTCTGTTTCTCGTATGTTATTCCTTAAACTTAAAATCATTACTGTGGCATCAATAAAATGACAACATTTTGGATCTGATACAAAATCCTCTCGTTAGCATATTCACAGTAACTTTCTGCCACTTACCCAGTGTCTTTATACCCCTCAATCTGTCAATAGATAAAGTGAGAGAAAAAGCATCTTAACTAACACTTGATCACAGTTATTGGACGTTGACTTGGCGGCTTAATTGCCGGAAAATTTTCATTCTGTCTGTCCCTAAAAGTTAGAGAATTATGAGAGCAGATTGAATTATTGCGAGAGCACATTTGTCATCCCTGGTCCTGTGCCCAAAATCTGCCAGACCATATGATGGGCTTTTTTTATTTTGTTCACTTCCTCTACAAACAGAGACATTAATCAAGGCTGTTTCAATCCACCATGTCTTCTTACTGTATATGTATTTCAACTAAACGGAGACCATAATGATATCAGCCTTAATGTATATAAAACAGATGCAGCCTTTCTTACATTCTAACACTTGTTTGTGGTTGAGTAAAACATTTCATAGAATCCAATCCTTCCATATAAACATAAACCTTGCACAAATCTGTTTGTGTCCTGTCAAGATATTCTTAAAGGCCTCTGAGAATTATCCTAAGTCGATGTACTTGAATGAGATAAAGAAATAAACATGTATTTTTCTGCAGATGCTCATTTTCAGAAGGATTCTCTGCCTACCTGACAAGCAGTAATAAGCGTAAACAACTAAGCCTAATAATAGGATAATACTGTAGTCTCAGTGATAGTGCCTGCAGGTAACATCCAGACACACCAGCAACAATAGAGCCTCCTCCACAGCCTGTCAAAAGTGACTCTATATCAGTGACCCCCCCGGGCAGCTTACCAACCATGACCTGTTGCCTTCTCAAGAGTTGTAATCCTCATTTGTACATGTTTGCTACCAGGCAAAGACACTGTGATAATGTAGTTACACTAATATTTAAGTCAGACCCCGATGCATTCAGAAATAACATGGTTTCAAACAACAGCACACATGCACACACACACACACACACACACACAGTCTGAAAGGCATTTTATGCATTTAAATTAAAAATGACCTCAAGTCACAATTATCACTGAAAGAAATAGCACTGTAATGCACATTTCACGAAAGTTATGGATGGAGACGTACTGTATAGGACAAGCTTAGTATTCCTAAATCCAAATTTAGAACAACATTAAGAACATTTCACATCTTTTTATTTCCAACTGTGAAGAAAACAACATGGCCTATTTATGGTGGGCACTGAATTTCAATGATTTCTGCACATATTTAGTGCTCGAATTTCTACCTGTAAGAATCTGGCTGGTCCAGCTGGCACGGGCAGCAAATAATACAAGAGGCTCCCTCTATGCTTGCACTTCACACATTATGGCATGTACCCTTCTCTCTTACAAGGACACTTTTTTCTCCATCTGTCAAAATCCACAGTAATTACGCACAGATATGTGCGAAAGACTCTAGGGAAAAACAGATGCATATTCTGCCATCTGAAATAATTTATCAGGGCTTGAACAAACTAAATGTATATCAAAACATGTTTTAACCAAGTTAATTCTCATAGCCAAATATTGGAAGGCACATTACTGTGAAAAAAAAAAAAAATATGTTGGAGCTCCACTGTATTAGTATTAATCATTAATACTAATGGGGGAAACTTAACATTTGTGGCTTGATAATTTGAAATTCAGATCTGCTTTTTCACTGCAGCCACCCAAACCTAAGTGAGGACGGATTAATTTGGAACTGTCAATAAAGACTAAAGAGATTGTTTTAATGTTCCAGTCTTTATTTTCTTTTACCTACTTCAAAGCCTACTAGATTTTGCACAAGGGGTGAATGATGAGCAGCCCTCCATGCTCTGTAACATCTACATCTACAAATGTCATAATAATAATAATAATAATAATAATAATACATATTCGGCGTAAAAGTGAAATCTGGGCAGGTGTTGGCCTCAGACCACCGAGATCTGTCTGGCCATTATACAGGAGGGGATGTGAAGGCCCAGGGAGCAGGCTGGAGGCGGGGGTAGATTGAGCCTGCATTCTCTTGGGATTAACCTCCCACTGCCTGCTGTGATCACAGCAAAACGGCCCACCGGGACCACACCTCAGACGCCATGCAGCTGAGGAAACTCTGTTCTGACTGGCCGTCTGTCACGGCAACTGGTCAGTGGCGGAGAGAAAAGGGGGAGGTGCTCTCTGTAGTGTCACATACTGTGTAGAGACTGAGGGGGTAGTTTTATGCTGATGAATTTACTAACTCCTCATGATTATATTTTACAGAACATTATATGTAGTTTCATGATACATATTTTTTTATTGCTGTATTTTTCTGACATTAAATGCCAACATACCAACAGCATTGAACAGATACAGTATTTGCAAAACAGAAGACGGCGAAGAACAAAGGCAGAGGAAGACCAGTGTCTCTAAGGATGTAAACTACTGGCTTACCTCTGAGTGAACTCTGCTGGGGATGAGAATCAGAGAGATGTCTAATCGCTGCTCTCGTAGAGCTGCCTGGGCTATCAAGCCCAGCTCTGCTAACTGATGACACCACGAAGGGCGAGAGTGAGTTAGTGAGAGGGAGGGAGGGAAGAGAGGCCCCTCTGTGAGTTTACAAGTTCATGCTTTATCCCTGACCCACTACCAAACAGTGTCATCCATGCAGCTGCCTATTAATACACCCATTGCTTTATCCTCTCGGTTCTTCATCTCCTTCAGCCTCTGCATGCAGAACCCACAACATTTCATTAAATGGTCAACTGTGCTCAACGCTCGACCCAGAGCAAAGCAACGCATCGATCTTAAATCCCTGTCTAAGTAGCAAAAACACTTGAACTCGTTTGGTAATTAACAGGTATCTGTGTTGTGATTAAGAGACGGCAATGGCTTAACAACCATCGACTGCAGCTTAGAGCAAGGTTGAAAGATCGATCTGCAAATACCGAAAAATATAAACACTACAACAGGGCCAGAGAGGGAAATATTTCGAAAGACAAAGAAATCATCTTTGTTACAATTTCATTGTTTTTGCAGCCATACAGTGTTTATGTGAGGGTTCTGAATTGCACATTAATCATTATCTAGCTCTCAGTAAATTTACATACTTTTACACTTAGGACAAAACAATGAGGTCCCATTACAGAAGCAGGACAGCACAAGACAGAGGCACAGGAAAGGTTAACCCGTGGAACATGGCACTTGTTATGTAAGGGCCAGAGGATGAGGTTCATCCTGGTGGAGGGGAGGTCAAGGGTCAGACAGGAAGCAGTAATTGAATCCTGACCAGAAAGAGGGGGCCGTAGACCCAAAGATGAGAAGGAGATAGAAGGGAGGGGGACGCTCACCTAGAGGTCATCAAACTTGAGGTGAGGAGGTCCTTGTGGTCATTAATAACAGCCCACCCATATCTCAGCTGCAGAAGCCCTAAAACCTCATTGTTCCTCAGTGCAAGCAGCATTATAAAACCTCCTTTATAGGCAGTCACAAAGGGCAGATAAGTCATCGGACACAGATGAATTGAGTGTGTAAAAAAACTGTCAACACACATGAGGACAGGGCTTACATTAAATTTTAACTTTACAAAACTTGCTAAGAGATCATTCTAATGTTAAGACTTGTGACTACAAAAATCAATGATCAAACAAATCAAGGTAAGTAAATAAAACTGTTGAGTGATCTACAGGTGATGGACAGCATATGAGTCACTTTATCTATTCAGGACCATTTATTCATAATATTTAGTAGAGCTGCGCAATATGACAATATATACTGTGTGACGACAGAAAAGCTATTGTTTCATATTATGCTTTCCTGTTTATTTCACTGTATCTCATATCACACTCTTTACTGCTGACAGATTAATTAATCAGTTGGCTGATTAAATGGCTGATTAGCTGTGGAATGATGTTTCATTTTTTCATTTAAAATAAGTGCACTGCAGACAAAGCGCAGAATAGATCTACTGAAGCAAAGAGACAATGCAGGCATAACTGCGTAAATAAATGTTTAAGTTCAACAATTTTGTCTTTCATTTGTGATCGCTATTAAATTGTTATATTTTATCAGATGTAAAATGAAAACAACAGCATGAGATTGGCATTACTGTGTATATTTCGGCTACTGGCTACCTTACCCTGCTCTGTAAGTAGTTGGAGAGATTGAAAAGCCATATTGGTCGACCACTACTCATCATTCAAACAACCTTCATCCATGCCAAGTTTGTTCCTCCACTTGGCATGGATGAAGGCAGGGAATTTGCATGACGGTCTTACAAACAAACAAGAAGTTGAATGAATGTGACACAGAACGGGTTAAATTCTGAACAGCATAACGACTCCGACCAGCCGAGACAAAACGAGGAGCTTGTACCTAAAAGAGGGGCTACTTCTGTCGCGTGGATGTGGTTTGGGGATGAAGTCTGACACAGACCAGAAAAGTGTACTTTCAAATTACAATTAGCCACAAGTCAAACACTTCCACGGTTAAAGGTTCAGTGTGGAATTTTTAGTGACAGGTTTAGGTCTAGTGGTGAAGTTGCAGATTTTAATCAACTGAATACCCCCCCCTCACCCTCCCCTATGGTGGCTGGCAAAAAACAGGCAAAAACTCCTGTTAGAGCCAGTGTTTGTTTTGTCCGTTCTGGGCTTTTTAGTTAAAAAAGCAGTAGCTGGAATCAGGGGACAAAACAACAGAATTTGAACCTTCCTTGTGCAGCTCTCTCCTCTCTGTCCAAATCAAAAGACTAAATATAAATCTAGATGAAGCTGACGCTGTTTCACACCGCTGTGGAAGACAGAAGCCACATTTCCAAGCTTCTGCGTCGAGCCATGGAGTAGAGCGGCAGAGTCGTATGTGACAGAATCTGAACAGCGATTGGTAATTACAGATGTCAATCGTGACCCGCTACCTGGAAGTGTCTGGAAACACGTAGGGGTGGCCACAGAAGGGGGTAGAATTCGTGTTTCCTTTCAGACCACTGGAATTAGAATATCCTGACATGTAATTGTGGATTTTTTGCCCAGTGACACCTGAAAACTATCAAGCACTGCAGCTTTAAGGACATATTTATAATGTGCCTTATCGCTGGATGCCACCTGCTATAAAACAGAAAAGAGTTACTGCAGCAAAAATGACCTCGTGGAGGTGACCCGCTCCCTCTGTAGATATAAATGTGTGTTAATGGAATATGACAATAGAATATATTCCATTCCTGCAATTACATCTGCCCAAATCGCTCTAAATCTTACACACTGGACCATTAAAGAGTATTATATATTTGGATAATTTTAACCAAATTCACATTTTAGTCTATATTTATTGTGCTTGTGTGTTCACCTTTGTATATTTCATATTTAATGATCAAATATCAGCAAGCACCTTTTATTTGTTGAGTATAATTAAAAACCTTTCCAATGTGGTCATTTTATATAAACTATTTATTCAATGAATTTTCAGAAAATGTACTGTATCATGACCCGTACGGTATTCTTATGTGGATATGAAATGACCGATATCGGGATGAGAGATTTTGTCATATCACACAGCCCTAATATTTAACAATTCTAGCAACCACTGGCAACTGTCTGTAGGTCTCTAGAGAAGATATTTAATTGAAAAATTATGCTCTCAGCTAATGCTACATAAATCACATAAACCCCATTAAGATAGGAATGCAGACACTATTGAGACGTACTGCACATTATACACAAACCTATGCACTAAAGTATTTTTCTTCATTTAATATTCTGTGCAGAGTGCTATTAATTTCTTAAGCCCATACAGTAACATATGGACTTCACACTTCTGTCCCTCATGTGCAACTTAATATTGATGCTTCTCAGACACGATGATGATGATAAGATGATCTGACAAGAGCTACTAACAATTACAGTTACTGGTTTACATTTAGGTGGATTATTGACACATATAAGTAATATGCAAAGTGAGTGCCAATACTCCTCAGTGTGTTCTTAAGCGCTTCACACAGTGCGGGCTGCTCACTACCTCCAAACCTGCCTATTTTTAACTCAGCCTGCCTCCCACACAGGAGTGGAGTGTGAAGTGGCTTATAAATCCACACTTCGAGGAGCCACATGGTCAAAGGAAAGTCACATGTGGATACAAACACATACCCAAGGCCTAAAGACAACACAGCTATTAGATCCCCACTAGGTAGCCAAACAGAGAAGAGAGCTGAAGGCAGCAGTTCAAGAGGAATTACAGTGGAATATGAAACACAAGTTTACATAATTACATAATCACATTAACACTTTTTCACTATTTGATCTTACAGCCGTGTATTACAATGCTACATTTTAATCAAATTAGCCCACGAGAGAAGTTTAGGCGATACAATATATTTATAGCCTATAGATTCTGCACATTGCTTTCTCTCTCTCTCTCTCTCTCGCTCAAAGCATCACTTGCAACATCTATTTATCTATATACAATTATTTCTGTGTAGTTACGTAAAAACAGCCCTCTCATAAACTCTCTAAATGTTTCAGTGCAGTCTGTCCTGAACTCTTGTTTGTGACGCCTTGTACTTTTGCTGTGCAGTTTAGAGCTGCTGTGAAGCCATAGCTAACAGTAAGATGGTTCACAGTCTGATTGAAGCTTGAGGGGGGTGAAGGAATTAGTAGCAGCCTAGGGAACCATTTCTGCATTTCTCTCAACATTGAAGACTTCTTTCACCGCACCATGCTTGCGAACACAGCCGTGCTCATGTTAAGCTTATTAGTCACCCTGGATGCGATCTTGCTAGCTGAGGCTTTCAACACTTTCTAGTGGTGGCTTTACACACATACACCTACTCACTGCCATGAAAGCATTTTCTGCAAATGCACATGCTCAAACACGGCAACTACCACTAACAGGTATTCTGAAGTAACATGAAGCCACGCACTGGGATACGAACCTCGGGTCCTGCCATGCTAAATGAGGCAAGAGAGAACCGTTTTTGTTGTTGTGTATTTTGGCTGCTGAGAACACAACACTGTCAAACAGGGCAAATTGCAACACTGGACTCATATCCATAATTACTCTGTCAAGCATGTCACACACTAAAAATCATGGATCTACTATTTTACCACCAAGTGCCGGCTATGGAAGTCAATAGTGAGCACATTCAAATTACTCCAACAGGATTTTGATTTTTAATCTAAAGCCACTGAGCAAAAAAAATAAAGCTCCGCATGAATCAGTATGTATGTATGTATGTATGTAAAAAAAAAAAAAACCCTAAAGCTCATATTTAACACATGTAAAATCAACTGGCTTTTGTCAGCAAGAACACTATTTATTTTTTGAAAACCTGAGTGAAATAATCAGTTTTACTTGTTAAAAGAAAATAAATACTGTAATTGCGTGTTACTATGGCACATGTTGACACGTTTTTAAGGATACAAGATCGTAAAGTGTCCGTAACAGCATTTTATTTAAAAAAAAGAAAAAAAAAAAAAAAGAAGGAAAAATAAAAAGACATATAACAGTTACACTTTCATGGAGAACCATCATGCAGCAGACACAATTCTGAAGACGAGGCTGCCATGAAGGGAGCTTAGTTGTAAGCACTGTGACACCCATTCCTATTTGGCCATCAGAGCTGTTAAAGGTGTCAGGGCTGTTCACAGGCACTGTGTGTTTCACCAGCCAAGATGGCTTCCACATTTTTTCTATCATGATTAATTATGGTTTCTGATGGTAGTACAGTGAGAAAGTGTCAATTATTCCCACATTTTCTTGTGCCCTCCGTTCAGTCACTGTTGTGTAGGAAGATGCTATTGACGCCATTCATGGATGGCGACCAAAAGGCATCTACATGGGGTGGCAAACTCTAGTGCCTATTAAGGGGTGGTATCAGTGGTGGGGGGTGCTTGGCGTGTGGGCTGAACCTAGTCCAGACTGCCAGTTGACAGGGCCGGATTTTCCAGTATGGAAGACTCTTGTTTCAGTGGGCGAAGCTGGGTGTTGGGAGACTGGGAGAGAGGACTGCCCAGGGCTTGGAAGCTTGAAACAGAATATTTCAAACAGACATGCACCGTCTGTGTTCCAGTGTCACCAGCCCACCCGTCTGACAATCAGGGCCATGTCATCACACGGGCACTGAGTAATTCAGGGAGCACTTTTATCACCTTAAAAGATGTGGTAATCTCAGACGTCAGTGCTCTCCGAGGCCCAGGAAGCAGAAATAGCAGGAGAGGATACGCAGCACAAGGTATAGAAGACGGAAAAGTACAGTAGAGATATTTAGCTAAAGGCAAAACATTAAGAGCATGAAAAGCAAATCTTGGTGAAATGCAACCACAATACTACGCTTTGCTTTGAATCCTTAAACAAAATGCACAATATGTCTTCAAAAACAGACACTGTGCATGCAGGACTGAAAATCCTTAGTTTTGGAGAACTGGTTGAAATAAAATAATTCATCTGACAGATCATTTTGTTTATGTTGATATATTTAGTGCTGTCACAGAGGACATCACAGAGAATGGCACTTATATCACAATGCAGAAACTGTTATCAGAGGAGGTACAGGTTTATGGTTCAAGGGCTCGTCCATTCATAGAGAACAAGCTCAGCCTCTCTGCCTGACACACTGATAAAGACAGCACAAATAAAACAGCTCCTCAGCTCCATCTTTGCCTCTCCCCAAGGGAATAATATATCACCCATCTGAATGTGGCACATATTGAATCATTTCCAGCGTTGATGATTCATTTGAATAAATCAGCCTTTTTTATTTTGCCAACTTGAACTGATACTGAAATAAGAAAAACTGAAGTAACATTGTTAGATAGAAGGAAGGACAGGTGTTAGAGCGTTCTATAGGCTGGGTAATCCTAATCCCCTTTCAAGCAACAATTAATGACTACAGCAATAATCTCTGCATATATGTTATTGCAATTTCTTCCATAACTGTCAACCATAACCTGCCTAACACACAGACAAAATCCAGGGGGATATGTCGCTGCAGGCAGATAGGATCTTATCCTGGATTTGCATAGATAAATGCACAGCAATAATTCAGGAAGAACACGGGACATATGTAGTTTTGACCTAAGATAAATTCTCTGGCTATCTCCAATCTGACCATGCATTATTGACAAGACCTGCTCTCGAGAGCTTAATTTTCAAAGACGTGTGATCCACAGGAAGCGGTCTACTTGTTATTTCAATTAACTCTGAACAAATATCAAACATTTAAAGAAAAAAGAAATATATATTATATATGTGGAAGCTTCCCAAACAAAAACTTTCAGTGTCTCCAACAAAAAGATACACATGCACAGGATCAGCCTATCGGCAAATATGAAAAATCAGCAGCTTGTGCAATGAAAGGGTTATATCCGCATTCAAGCTAAGAGACATACTCTAACATACACAGACACAAATCCTGTTGAGCTGAGCCGAGCACAGATACCCTACCAGCCCTCCAAGGCACAATTAGGATTTCACGGGGGGAAGAAATCTACATTCCTGCACACATGAAAAAAGTCCTTTCTCCCTCCCCACAACAATATCAACTTTTTACTCAAGGAAAAACCTGAAGCACCATTCGATAGGATTTGGACAAAGAAATAAAAAACAAAGCCAGAAAAAAATCTAAATTTAAGCTGCAGTTGTTAAAGAAAAAAAAATATTATGGTTGAGGAAAATCCAGTCCTAAGCCTCCCAGTTCCAATCAATTTCTCCTATTCTCTGTGATATGAAAAGAAGCAACCACTCATAGTTTGTTTGAAGTGCTTGCCTGTGCGGAGCTCGGCTACACTGAAAACGTTTTGTATGGACAGCCTCAATCTATGATTTTAACACCTGTCAGACATTCAGTCCAAGTACAAGAGGTCAAGTACTGTACCTGCCTGTAAGAGCTGAGACAAAGCAAAACACTACATTGCCTTTCATATGTCCTAATAAATTGACGCGTTGACAGTGCAGAGACAAAGCAGCTAACTCACAACTGTACAGCACGTATACATGTATATATGTCTGTACAGTCAGTGACAGAAACACGTAGACGGAAAACAGATAGCAACAGTATAACATTATTTTGACATATTTATAAACACATACTTATTTATAATCAGTAACAGACTGAAGATAGAAACTGGGAACTGAGAACTGTATGAGCGCATAATGGACTGAAATTAGATAACTGCAGAATCAGTGCAAGGAACATATTAAGTCTGTTAGTTTATAGCAACAGTACTGACATATCTTTCCCTTTCCTGTTACTTTTGATATGTAATTACATGTTTTTCACTGTAAGGTACGCCTTGTTATTATGGAATCAATGTATCTAATGGAGAACTGCCCACTATCTTTTTAAATCCAATGTAGAAACATCATTTAGATGTGAATCTGCGAGTCTGGCCGGATACCAGCCTTACCTTTAAGACCCATGTGGAACATCTATCAAGCAAACTGATGATCAAAATAGTTTTTTGTAAAGAAACATATCATGCTTCTCTTTTTGCTATTTTACAATCCTGTCTGCGCTTGCTCACGGTGATATTGTGTACACATGCTTCTCCATCCACCTTAATGCCTCTTGACTCCATATATCAGTTTGTCACATTTCATCACAGTTTCATTATACTTTTGATACAGTGATTTATTTTTTTTCCACTAACCACTGCACTGCACTCCACTGGTCATCCTTACAAAACAAGACTTTTGTGTCTATATGCTGTTTGTATAAGGCTGTCCTGCAAAAAAATGGCTAGTTATCCTTGCTCTCTGGTCACAATTTAACACAATATTCACAAAACCAGGTCACAGGGCATTTTAACAGTAGCCTACTCACACTGAAAAACTTGGCTGAAATAATATGCTGCATAAAAATGGAAGCAGCTCCAAAAGAACTTTAAGCTACAATCTCTCTTGTCACTTGAACATTTAAAGGCAGTACTTACGAATGTGCAGCCACACGTGTAAATGTTTACTGAAAACGTATAAATTAATCTGAGTGTCTGCCTATGTGTACACTGTATGTTTACCGTTGTACACAGGTCTCTCTTGAAAGAGAGATCCCGATCTCAATGAGACTACCTGTTTAAATAAAGGATTAAGTAAATAAATAGATTTGTGCAACGATCAGGGAAGAGATTATGAAAAAGTGAGAAATAGTTATGCAGCAAGCAAGCTACAGTGTATTATCATTACGTTAACAAAAGAAAACCAAACCAGCATCAGGCCTATTGCACACCGAAGCTGAACTTGGATATTCTCCAAACTGAACTGATGAATCTAAAAGTACTTCGGAGCCTTACCACTGCGATGTGTTAAAATCATTTTGCTTTAGCTTGTCAGAATAATTGCTGGTACAGATTTGCCTGAGATATAAAATTATTTTTAAAATGATTTTAAAAATGATTTTATATCTCAGGCAAATCTTTAAAAGTAAAATAAAATAAATTAGGCATGGCCACATTTACTTTGACCCCATCGTGTCTAATTTAATTCTGACAGACATTAAGTTAAATACCATGATGACAATGAAATGAACTCAGGCTTCAGCTACAATGAATGTCTCCAACTTTAAACGAACAGTTCTACTGATGCGATCCGGCAAAATGTGCGCCCTGAAGCGCATCCATAGAGCATTATGCCAAGTAAGAACATTAGCAGTGCTTGACCAAGACCTTTTAGCTGCGCGGCCTGTGAAGTGGTGTTTTAAGAAAAACACATTGTAACTGTCACTACCGATTCTCAGATTTGTGTCGCGTCTGAAGAAAAGGTTAAGCACATCGCCTATCTGAAAATGCCCAAATCTGCAGTCAGGCATTAAGTTGGCACTCAGATAAATCATGCTATCACTGCGCTTCAGTTTTCTCATTATCCATACCTCTCATGACATTCACAGAAAGAAACAAAGCATCCTGCCAACACCTACTCTGTGAGAGAGCTCTTTCAGTTCAGCTCAAAAGCTGAGAGCTCCAAACCTCCACACCACAGTGTGGGCAGTTCTGGCAGAGCCATGTGCCTAAGAACACTGACTGAGTGCAACAGTTGGACTAATAACAGAACAAAAAAAATTTAAAGGGACGCACAGCGGGGACAGCCGCAGCTCCACAGCTGAGAAGCAGGTTGACTTCTGCCCACCACTCGCTTATTCAAAAGCGGAAGATGTCCACAATGCCTCTCAGGTCTTAGTGCCATGAGGGGCGGTGAGCTCGCAGCTTCAGCCACTTCAGGGTAAAGCAAATCACTTTAATATGTTAAGAAGATTAAGCTGGATAAATGTCTAGATACATTTTTTGAAAAGCCACGTAAATCTCTAGTGTTTTTATTTGGGGAGGGGCGGCGTGTGAGTCAGTTGAGACGATCAACACAAACCCACCAAAATGCAATGCGATTGGCTAGGGAAAATTGGGCTTATTTGAGATTTTGCATTTTAAGCTTCTTGAATCTAAGACCATCCCACCTTTTTCTTATTATTTTTAACACCAACCTTTGGGACAACAAAACTATGGAAAAAAAACCAAAAAAAAACACTGGTCACAGTTTCATGTGCCACTGCTCTCACGGCTTAGACTCATCTGTCTTATCCTGCTTATGCTGATATTATAGCCTTAATTGTGCAGGTCAATGTTTTTCTTAAAAGACTGTTAATCTGCTGGTGAAAGCATGTTAGGAAAACACACCAGAGACGAGAACAAAGAGGTGAAAGTTGAAGGTCTTAAAAGTGAAGTAGTTGAAGGGCTTTCAGGATCCCCGTTTGCATTTGCAGGTACATTTTTTAAGTCAAATTAATTAATTGAAGCCAATACATTTTACATGCAACATGGATAGCTTACTTTCTTTATCTTAAGAATTAGCAATCTGAGGGTGTCCGCCTGTCAGCTTGCTGTGCTAGAAATTGAGTGTGAAAATGAAAGGGAGAAATGGAACAAATAATGTAAAGGGATTAACAAATCATTTGCATAACATTTTTCCGCTTCCAAACTACAGGATCAGGAAAATGACAAGGAAGGCAGTTTTATCATCCCCTGTTCTCAGATCAATCAATGCATCAATGGACCCAACTGCTGTTGTCATTAGCAGCGTTTTAATTTCAAAAGCAAAGTGAATCTGTGGCAATATTTTAAAGCTACTAAAAACAACAAAGCGAACTCCGCTGACAGGGTAACTGAACACGTTATGGGAAACAGGAATCATCAGATGGAAAACACTTTCCAAAGAAACCTAGTATCTTTGAAAAGATGCTTAATTTCACTGTGCCAAACGTGTATTAACCTGTTTTTCTTACACAACCTGTTTTTCTTACACTCTGTCTCTCCATCCAGAGTTAAGACAATAAGACCACTGAGGAGATGAAGGGGATGGCATTATAGAGAGTTAAGTATTATGAGCAGCCCTGAAGCTGTTCTTAAAGAAGGTGAATCAGAGGATTGGGACACAACTGTAACTAAACCCTGTGCCGGACCACAAATGAGAAGCACAAAACATTTGGGCAAAATGCCACTAAGCCAAGCATCTGGGTGTTAAGTAAACTTCACTTTTCATCACTTATAACTTTGTGATTACTTGGTTTAAAAAGAAAAGAGGCTTTCAAAGAAAAAAAATGAGTTACCTCAGTTTCAAGTATAAGTACCACAGTAATCCTGTCCATAAAGGTCTTTATAAAAGTGTCTGTATTCATACTTCTCTGGATAAATCTTCGTTCACTTCCTCACAATGCAAGGGACCGGCTCAAATTGAGCCCCGTAGATGTCTTGATATCATTCGACAAAAAAGTTAGGACAACAAAATGAGCACTGCACAGAACACCTTTTTTTTCTCCTGTGTGATATTTTTAGTTTCAGAGGTCGCATATATCTCCCTGCTGGACAGATCACATTAAGAAAAAGAAAAACTTAATGTGCTGAAGTGTCACTGACATGACTCCAGGTCTTACAATGATTCCCAGGCAAATGTTAGGTTTCTGTGCCTCATATAAATAGAAATTTAATCTTGTATGTTTGTTTAAGTATCCACAGCAGCAGATGCACTTCCCATGCAGATTATGAATCTCTGTTTGAACAGATCTTGCCGTCAATGTATATGAACTGACGAGATAGAATTTCTGTGTGAATATTGAATAATAATCAGAAAGCACCGGTTCATTATTAAAGTCTCTGCTATTGCCTCTCTGCTAAACTTTGTTCCAAAATTTGGATCTAATTCATTTGGATCCAATTAATGACTTTTATAAATATCAAGTGTGGAGTTGGACATTTTCCCGAAATTCCAACAACTGCAAATTAATTTTGTCACACTTTTTTTTTTCTCTAAACAATGTGCTGCAGCTCAGAGACTGGTATTTTACTGTTATTATATTTCAGTTAACATTTTTTCAACAGAAAAACGTTGACCTTCCCAAATAATGTGCAATCAGTACTAGAAAATGTTGACGTATCAAAGTAAATAACCATATCTTAAACATATTGAGGCCTGTGGAGTCGGCTTTTCATGTAAAACCACGTCCTATTCTCAGCGCTTTTTGCGAAACGGTGAAAATCATCATTTTCTCCAACACTGCTGCCTGCATAGAAACCTGACCATTGTCATGTGTAAGAGCATCCCAGAGCTTCCTTAATCTGTTCTTATCCTCCTATTGATAATACAATACATTTTCATGCTAATTGAAATCATATTTTTCACACAGCCATGGAGTAAAACTATCTCTGCCTACGCTCTCAGACCAAACGTTAGGTAAAGGAAAGTCACGCCACTGCAACAACAGCACAAAAGGCTAGCTTCACAACAACAAAAGCAAAACTGATAATGTGTCAGTATGTAAAGGGGTGTGACTGGAGGAAACATGAGTGAGTAACGGGATGAGACAGGTAAAAAAACTAGAACCCCCCCCCCCAAAAAAAAACAAAAAAAACAGAGAATACTCATGTAGTTGTTTGCATGCCACAGACATGAAACACCAGGACCAAATTATTCTTCTGTGTAGAGAGGTGGCTTAGGTGGGTTATTGAGTGTCTTTATTCCATTGAATATGTACAATCAATCCAGTGCTCCTGGTAGCAGAAGGCTGTAAATTTCCCCCTGTTAAAACATTGTATGAATCATATATGTTGTGTAGTAATGGGCAATAACTGAATGGAGTAGGACACGGGTCAGCTTAACAGGGTGTTATAATGAAAAAGGGGAACATTAGCTAAGGAAATAAAGTCCCTGAATCTCGGCCAAACACACTCATTTAATCCGGCAGAGCCAAAAACACCCACCTGATGACAGTGAATATGCAATTAGATGGATATTACAGTACATGGCTCACTTGTTGACCCTGCCTGTCATATAAAGGCTCAACAAAGTGCCGTCTGTTTATCTAACATCCTTGACCTTTCCCTGAATGAAGACCATCATCTATTGAAAATAAAATCCCTATCTTTGTGTTCTCACATCCCCAACATGAAGACCTATCAGGAATCCTGCATGGGTGGACATGTAGGCTTTCCTGGGAATGACAGGGTCTGCTAGAGAGGAACCCCACCCTCGCTTTCTCCGGCATGCCAACACAGAGGAGAGTGGGCAGCGCTGAGACGGCAGCCTGCCGTGGGCACTGCCAGGCTTAAAGCTGCCCTGTCGTCATCAGAGGCTTGCAGAAAAGAACGCCGAGATTCACCAAAAAAAAAAAAAAAAAAAAAAAAGAGGAGGGGGATCGTTGCATTTAAATCCTCTCTCAACGCCCCCACATGTTTTAGCAAAGCATAAAAATCATTCACAGAGAGAGAGAAAGCGAAAAAGAAAAAGATAGAGGGAAATAGAGAGGAAACAGCTATTAGCAGCAGTAAGCAAGCTCAAGAGATCATAGTGAGGCAGCTCTAATCGCAGTAATGGTTTAAACCCTCATTCCATCCACCAGATGCAAGAAATGCTACCCAAAAACAAGGCTTTGAAATCCCCATGTCTAAGAATGTGCCCTGTGGCTACGGTCCTTACTGAAAAAAAAAAAAGAAAAAGAGAACAACAACAACTCCATAACTGTCTCTACTTTTGAAGTTATGGGCTAAGACATACGATGCACGATGCATTTTAGACCCCTCTCGCTGGATTCAAAAACATTTAAGTAAATAAGTAGGTAAAAATACATGTCTTTCTGTCTTGAGGTGGCTGTGCTTAATTTTACTAAAATGTTGCAGCGATCCAAGAAATCTCAGAGAAATGCAGGCAATAATGATACATTTATAGGACACCTGCAAAGTCACACCCGAGGATCTGTCTTTTCAGCAAAACTCATGCTAAAATTAACTAATAAGACCATGTTAAGAAGCTCATTTAAACAAGGTAAGAAGGTTAAAAAAGATGGAAACTCAATTAGAAATTTGCTGTTTGTGCCAAAAACACACCTGGATGAGCTGCCATGTATCTAAATATACTGTACACAAGACTTTGGTTATTCTTCAAAACATTCACTATTTCTTTGTTCTTTTCTCCAGGCAAAGCTTTATCTGAAAGGTTTTCTGTTGTCTGGCCAAGTTTGCCGTTTCTCAAAGAGCCTCTAACAACATGAAAAACCTGTACAGCTCTTGTTCTTTGTGACAAAAAATGTTCTGAAGGCACATTTACATTTATAGATATTAGTGCTTACATGAAGAGTGAAGATTTTAAACAGGGCAGTGCGTTCAAACATCCTTTGATAAACTTTTTTAGGACAAAACATACATGGTTAATGTGCTTGTCTTTCTAACAATTAGCAACTAACCTTATTGTTGATTCTGTTTAAAGTGCAAGACCTTTTGCCCAAGTTTAACAATGCGAAGCCCAATTTATACTAGTACAAGAATGTGATTATTAAACTTGCCTTCTAGCTACAGATACTATATTTGTGTTGTGAATCTACGTGAAGTTGGTTCCAATCTTTGCTCCAAGCTTTGGCTCCTCGCCTCCACCATATGCACATCTATATTAGTAGAAGCCCTCACTGCATCTAGAGCTGCCTTCAAAACACACTTTGCACGGCAAGGTGTCAGTGCAGATATAAAAAAAGAGGTGATTTAGAAAACTAAGGAGGATAACACCGGTGTACTGCTTTAGCTCTACTACTGACTCTACAACTACTTACATTTTCATTCTTAAATATCAATTCACAGATCGTTAGAAATTAAAAAGTAAAAACCACCGTCCTAAAGCTAGAGAGGTCAGACATCAGCCGGTGTCATTATCTTCTGTTTTGTCACTATAGGGCTCCATATTGGTACTGATGCTGATACCTTGGCTTCAGTACCGGTTTCTAAATTCAATACAATTTTCCACTTTAATAGCAATAAAATTACAATACATATTACGGTAAAAAGTTTCTCTTTTCAGTTCCTTTACATTTCTATGCTCAAAACAGCTTTACAACATAAAAAAATAAACCTATTTACCACAATTTTAATTTGTCTGTTAAATAAAAATACATGAAAGACAAGGTGCAAGCTGCGTGCACTGACACTGAGGAGATTTACTTCTAAGGTACTGAAATTGTACTGAAAGTATTTTTCAAGCCTTAACAGCATCTCAGCAGTTCAGTCAGTGCCACAAAATACTGAAGTTCGGTCCAAATCCTCAGTCATTTCTACAGTATTAATGTTAAATATTACAGTCACAGTTGACACAAACACGATTACATTTGAATTATCACTTATTAGACGGTCGCTTATTCCTGCTTACCCGACTTTCTTACAAAAAAATTCACCAGTAATTATGTTTACATCCAAACTGTACACTGACACATATAAAAACCTGGTTTGTCTAACCAAGCCTGATTCCAATTTCATCCAGATCTTTGCTTGCATCAGTGCATTTTTGTTTTTGACTCCTCCACATGCATCTAAACAGACAGGACAGTTGAACACATCATAAAGCATTACTTTTACTGGATGACTGCAACATAACGTCATGTGAGGACGAATGTACAGAAACATGGCGGGCGCACAGAAACCTGGATAAGGCGTTTAGATGCCACAGTACCTCCGGATCTGCTTGTTTAATGGCATTTGCATTTGAAATAAAATTCACCAGGATTCTCCAAAAACCCACTCATTACCTGAATACTTAGTTGCATCTTTTAAGAGTAAATATGACCTTTTCCACAAAGCCATTTCCTTGTGATATGAATCTGGATTTTACAATTACAACAACTTTGCTCTGAATTTACTAAAGTACTAAATTTACAAAAATTGAATATGGCTGCCCTCTCTACTAAACATTAGCTTTATATTTGAGCTTTTTTAAGTCTATATTGTACATGATTGTATGTTCTCCAACATAAATGATGCAGCCCATCATCTTCATCTGCACTTCTTGAAGTTCGGAGGTTAATGTATTCATTAAACTCTCTGAAAGTTCACTTGCTTTACAATTTACATGGTGATTCTTGTACTTCCAACTATTTATGAGCATGTTCCCCGTGGAAGGATGTGGTCAGAGTTACTCCACTACCAACTTTTATTTTTAAATGACCAATTTTAGTTATAAGTATAACTGTATCCAAGCCATGTTGCTGTAGCTCAGTCCCATTAGCCAATACATATCCCACTCATACTAAACTGTAGATGCTTATGAGCCTTCTGAGTGTAATTAGTATTTCTAAAAATGCTTCATCTACGCTCATGCCAGGATTTGGTAACACATAAGTTCAGGTGGCGAACAGTTACTCTGAAGTTTGGACACAGAAATCTACAGTTTCTGTGGCCTTTTGCTTTTGTTTTCAGTCATGAGCACCTATTTAGAGGCGGGTTTATGGGACTACTGCCCATTACGCTCCATTACAATTACTCAGCAGGCATGCATCCCGTCCCAGTAATGAAGTGGGTGGAACAGTGGGTGGATTTGAGCCTGAGCGGCCACTATTCTGTATTTATGCTACTGGGTACAAGGGCTGAGTGGCAGAGAATAGCAGCAGCGCTGGCAGCATGGCACTGTGACAGAAAGCGTGGTGGACCAGCAGACCAACCACAGAACCACAGGCAACAATCTCTGCCCGAGTCTCCGATAGTGCGTGTTTGCTTAAGTGTCAGGACAAGCAGAGAAGTACATTTCAAAGCCCAGTAAATAAAGTTTGTATTGATTTAATCTAACATGTAATCTGTTTTGCTGTCTGACACTGATTCTGGCAATAAAAGAGAATCATGTAAGACAGCATTACAGATAATACGACCATAGATCAAATGGAGTTTGGGCAAGAGAAGGGCAATAGATCATGTTCAAGCTAGACTGCTTAGCTGTGGAATTCATAAACTACCTCCTAAATCGAGGTGGCTTTCCATTTAACTTTTCATTTTACAGATATAGGGTTTGGTGTTTGGTTGATGTAATTTCATTGTCAACTTCACCAGGGGTTCTGCAAAGTGGGAACTGTATCTCTCTCAATCTGTCGCTTAACAAAGAAACCACACAGAGCAAGATCCACTGAATACTGCACATACAAATACATGAATAAAACACAGACCATCTGAATGACTGTGTGATAATTTGATACAGTCAAGCACGGCAAAGCAAGCAGTTTTTAAGAAGCATATGCTACATGGCTTTCAAGCTCATTCAGTTTAGTGTCTAAAAGATATTTAGTTGTGTTAAAGCCACAAGCATTTCCTGCAGTGTGTTTTCGTCATCGGTAAATATAATTTTGACTCTGCAATGCCATATCTTTTACATCACATTTAAGCATAGTTTACACTCCAACTTCAAAGCGATCTTAATGCATTACCTTCAATTGCAGCCAAATCTTGTACTGCTCACAGAGTACGTGAATTCGCAATTAGAAATCTACATATCTGTTTCTGCTTTGTTTGAAATACTTTAATTCCTAAACATATTACCAGCAGTTAATACTGGTTGATACAGCAGCCCTTTAAATCAAGCATAGCATTGTCTTCTGCAACTAAATCTGAAATCTGTAATGACACTTAACGAAGGATGTACATACAGTATATTCACTGTAGCTTCACTGGTATCAATTAGAGATGAAAGCATTTAAGAAACAAGACTGTTATCAAATTAATTTTTGATGGCAATATTGACACTTAACAATGAATGCTTTCTGACACTGTGAACTGCTAAAACTGTATGTATATATACTACTGTATATAGGACACTGCCTTTTTAACACGATTGTTCAATTGTAAAGTGAGGTTCTAGCACCACCCACTGGTGAAAGAGTGCTACTGTGGGTCAGTAAAGAAAATGTAGGTTATAGCAGGAGACGTAGATGTTCAAATCTGAGAATAAAGTCACCTTTGTAACGCTACAGAAAATGTTATATAATGATTGTTTACTTTGCAAAATATTATAAACATTTTGGTTTTTGCAGCTATAAGTCTTCTCTATTAACACAGAGATACAGACTATTCATTATCCGTTACTGCACTCTAGTGTTACACACAAGCATGTGCATGTTTGACAAACATCTTTACAGCGACTAAAGAAGCAGAATTTCACTGTATATTGTCAGAATTATCACAAAGAACACACATAATCCAAACGTATTTCTCTGACATTTGATGAATATGCTTATGCTGCAGGGGATTTTCTATTTAAAACACACCAAAAACATGAGGCTATTGCACACAAACAGGGAAACATGGAAATATTAGAAGTGTGATTCTTCACAGGCCTGAAGCTTCCACTCGATTACGACTCACCTGCCACCGAGTCCCATTTATTTAGAAACTGCTCTCAAAACGTGAACTAGACTAACAGTCTGTAATATGAACAACTGCATTAAACTGCTTTAAAAAACCAGTACCAGTGTGACCGACCTCAGTATGTTGAGATAGAGACAAAATGGAAGGTTCTGGCAAAACTTCACCTACTTCCAAGGTGAATGGAGGAGGGAATAAAACTTGTAGCAGGTTGTAGTATAGAACGACTTTATTCTAGGTCTAGCTTTAATAAAGTTGTCCTATACTACAAGTGCTGCTGGAGTCCCTGACTGACCTCATCCTGCAGCGCATTACGAGCAGAGGTGTGAATATACACTGGCCTGACAAATTTGATTTGATCATCGTGGCGCATCTTTGAATGTCTAAATGTCCACAACTCTAGGAAATCTACGTCTAACCGCTCCCGATTATTGCGATCCCTCCGACAAACGCGCAGAAAAACTCCTCACCTTGTTTGCAGCAGAGAAGTAAATCTGCGGGGCTTTCCAAACTTTGCTGACTTTCTCTCTGAGGTGCTTCGGGACGATGAGGCACTTGTCAATGTCCAGTTCTGGATAGATCACCTCGAGCCCACCACTAAAAAGAAGAAAAAGATGACACTCATTCACCACCTTATTCAAAAATTAACAATATTTAGCTATGGTCCAAATCCATCTTGAACACTGTTGCTTTTGCATATCATCTGTCATATCATTATACTATAATGGCCAAAAGACCAAATTATATTGGACTACTTACTGATGGAAAGACGAATCCAGAGTGCTTAACGTGTCTGGTGTTGCCTCCACATTGTTAAGTCCAAAGATACAGGCTGATAACACCAAAAATAGTGCCGACAGCGCCTGCAGAGCAATGATTGTTATTTTGCCAAACAATATAGCTGGACCAAAAAACAGACAGTTACATCCTGACAGCTAAGTTTAAATTGGGCCTGTACCATCTGTACTGACTGGTTTAGTCTCCTAATATTTCAATCTGTCAAGTATTTTTGACTAGTAGATGTTTCCCGGTGGCGCAAAGTAACTTTTACTCCTGTGCTACCACTTCCTTGTTCTACTAGTTAATTGATTATTTTTAGCTTTTGTTATATTTCACAGCCTGACTTGCTTCGAGGAGTCAAAATGGCTCTTACCTCCACCCCATCTGCTGCGCAATCTCAGCCAATCTGAGGACATTTTACAACACCTGACCAAGCTCAGACCGTTGGATTACGTGACCCATCGACAGCTCAGCGAATTAAATTTAATCAGTGGTGGAAGAAGTATCAACTTTCTCAACTTTATACAGTTGAGTAGTTGAATCTACAGCAATGTAACATATTTTATAAGATTGCCTTTTCCAAACGTAGGGTCTCATTTTGGGTCCGGGATCTGTTTTTATTGTGTCGCCAATTGTCAAGAGTAAAATACATAATAACATGGTATATGATATGTGAATGAATTTTCCTAATTAAAATAGAAGAACGGTGTTCTCTGGAAGAGTTTGTAAAAGTCGACCTCACCATTTGAAAAGCAGAGAAAAGGCCTCAGTCATAAAGACATGAGATGAAAAGGACGTAAAAGATGAAAAGGACGTAATAGACATGACAAGATGAAATCGTGCATTTAATTCGACATTGATTTCAGGTCACGAGGAGGCGTGAGATGGATTTTTTGAGCCTCAAGCAGAAAAAGTTTGGGAACCACTGCTATCACATCATCATATATTTATAGTGTTGCTGTTTCGTGAGAACCACGTATCTCGTTAAAAGTTGACTTTTCTTGAGACCAGAAAAAAACAGGCCTGCTTTCAGCTTTTTTTTTTTTTGACGATGCATTTTGCAGCTAACCCAAGAGGGTTTTTAAAAAGTTTACTTAGTTTAAGACGGAGGAGAATGTTGTCAAGCCGTAAAGGAACCTTCATCCTAGATGCAGGTGGTTTTCACTGGAGAGGAAGGGGTTGAGAAATGATGTAGAGGAGCAGAAGTATGAAGTTGGATCAAATGGAAATACTCAAAGTACCTCAAATTGGTACTTAAGTGCAGTAACTGCTCGCTTCTTTCGTTATTTACCAAATCCAGGAGTTTGGATCTGTTCAGTTCTGCTTTAACAAGAGGAGGCAGGTGGTTCACTGACTCCTAATGCTCTTCTCACATTAACCTGATAGCTTCACGGCGCCCCGTGCGGGTCTTTTAATGTCATTACGTGAGTTATGCTGCTTCCTAATAAACAGACGCGACTCGTTTTTGTCCTATAAACTCAGCTTTCTCATTCACTCATTTGAACTACTTTCTGCATTCTACACTGAACACGTTGAGAGACGAGAAACGAAATGAAAGTAAATAAACGGACTGCAGTCTTCGACACGAAACAGCAGGATAGCTACCACTTTTTTTTTTTTTTAGCTCTTCTACACGGTCTGTGCGACTACATGTGAATGTATTTGGCGTTACCATTGCTCAGAAGTTTCTCCACTTGTCCCGCTTGTGTTTTTTGGTTTTTTTTGTTGTTGTTGTTGTTGCGGCAGGTTTTTCGTTTCTGGTTTGACGCTGTCGTCGCCGTTTCCGCCCTCCGCGCGCAGAGCAGAGCACGTCGTTGACGTACGAAGCTGCAAAAGTTTCACATGACTATAACTAAAAATAAAAAATGAAATAAAAAAAAAGAGACACAGGGCGATACCCGTAGTGTACATGTTGCTCCTTTTTTTATTTATTAAATATTATATACACGTTTTCAAGAACACATGCTACAGAGTTTCAAATGTACAGCTCCTAAACAATAAAAACAGCTTTTTCCAGAACAAAAGGACCTGATGACTAAGGAAATTGTCACCTAGGCTTTAAACACTGAGAAAACATTCAAGTTTTTTTCTTTTCATTTATTTTCAAATTTAAATTTCAACCATTTCTGAACAAGGCCTCTTAAACTATGCAGCCGTGATTGTGCAGCATTTGTATATATATATAGATATATATGTACTGTGTATATATATATATTCCTGGTGCTGCTAAAGCTCCCTTTGGTTTGTGCTTCTCTGCAGCGGTGATATTAGCACCCAAACATATGGAGAAGGGCCCCAGTGACACCGTGTTTGTAATTTATGATCTTTTTTTTTTTTTTTTTCCTTAACCTGATGTCATCTACTTATCTAATGATGTTGCTATACTTTCTAATGCAATTTGAATAGAACCTGGTGCTACAAAGCAGTGCAAGATTGTAGTTTCAAAGTCAGACATTTCAGTATGCATAGTACAAAAACAGTATATTAAACTATGCAATAGCTCATATTGATTGCTATGCCAAGTTTGAATTGCAAGTCATCACACAATTATATTTACATTTTCGAGTCACTATCTTGCAGTGGCCACACTGTGTCAGCATTTTATAATAATGCAGACTCCAAAATTGGAGCTCCTTAGCACAAAGCAACTTTAAAATAATACAACAAATTTGAAATCCCTGCATTCATTTGATGGTTTGATGTCACAAATTGATGGTTTTATGTTTGCCGACCTTGAAAGTCAGACTCTTTAATTAGTTTTGTGTTTAGAGCTTTCAAATTACATAAACACTAAGCAGTTTTCCAACTAAATCACGCTCACAGGACTCCCCAGATCTGCTTTACATCCAAGTTATGGAAAATGTACATTTACACACACAGCCTAGAGAGCACCATGGTAACTTAATGTATAGCAAACAAACTAGTAACCACAGTAACATTACTTTACATTCGATATGATAAACTACACTGTACATTAAGGCATGAGGTGTCATTGATGCAAAAATCAGCAGAAGATTCATTCAGCAATGCAGTGCACTGAGGAATGAAATGTCTATGAAAGTTATCAGACATGAATTGAATCATTCTAGCAATAAACACCTTCCTGCTAATGAACTATTACTGTATAATAAACTGTATGCCATGACAACACTGGACATAATCATTTTTTGATCAAATGGTATAATAAATTAAAACATTCAGGAATACGAGAAAGCTGGCTCTAAAAGAGTACAATGCTCCTGGAGGCTCCTCTGCCTAATGTCTGACCATGTACTGTATGCCAAAATACTGGAACAATTAAGATATTTAAAATGTTTCCTATGTTTAATTAGCATTAGATAAATCTAAATCTAATTTAGAGCAATTTAAAGCTACTGCTAAGAGCACCAGCACCACCACTTATACTATATCTTACACTGAGGGGATGATGGTTTAAGTCCTGTTCATGCAGTGTAGTTTTTAGGTCAGAGGTTCAAACAAGCAAGAGACTGGTTTTGTCACTAAACTAATTCATAAAACTACACTTGAGCTCTTTGTTGGGCTTTTAATATTTGTCTAATCAAACATCGTATAGAAAATAATACCAACTAGAACCAATCAAGCCTCTTTTAAAAGAAATGTATATACTGCGAAAGCAAATGCTGCAATCAGAAAGTACTTTTTCAGTAACAATGGTATTTAATGGATTTACCATGTGCATTTAAAACATTATTTATATACACATGTGTCTACTTTACTTTGCACTGTAATCCTATTTTACTATTAGTCAACTGTTCATGTGAACTGCCTGTAATTTGCATGTATTCTACATGTATATGAACTAAGTGTAACTGGAGGCCAGCACAATAAATATTCAGTTATTTATAAGAACAGTTTTTAGCTGCACAGTAACTAAATGCAAGTCAGATAAGTCAAGTCTATATTCATTATATGTATTACTCAGTAATACTGAACTATTCTGCTCACTGCCTGCAGTGCACAATATGACGTAACTGCACATTAAAGTGATGCAAGTTACTTGCAGTTCATCTGATATACTGTACAATTTACAATATTACCCATCTTTACTTAGCACCGTGCTTCCAAACAATGCTGTCCTGTCTTTCAATCAAGTATAACAGCAGATGACAACCTTGAACTTATACTGAGATATGTGCAAAACAAATTAAAAAAAAATGATCTTAACCCTCTTCACAACATTTTGTTTGAACAATCTTTATATCGTGGTTTTGCATCGTCCCCAGTTCCTTTTTTCTTTTCTTTTTTTTTGTTATTGCAGCATGTTATGACACCACACTTAGTCCTCGGTCCCTTTCACAAAGATGCTGCTACTGGAGGTTCTTACGTGTCTCTGAGAAGGAGAGTCCAGAAAGTGCTCGAGTTGTTTTAAAGAAGATTAATGACCTCACCCAGGCATGAGAACGCCCCCTGCATGTACAAGTCATGGGGCATGACTTGAGATAAATAGATAGATAAACCTCTGAAGGCCAATTTAATACCAGTGACAGATAAGTCAAGCTCCCTGTCACAGAGAGATGCTAATGTACACGTGGTCACTCCAGCTTCTGAAATGCTGCTATCAGCCATGGGATGTTTCAGACGCATTATGTGTTGCTTTACAGGATGGAAGCTGAATGTACTCCAAAACTGAACCGGACTCAGAATACGTGCCGCACTAACACACCTTCTCAAGCAACTAACAAGTAATAATAGTGAGTCTGTTTTTGCTGGCATTTTACAGAAAATCCAGATATCTTCATTGATTTGGGATCTCTTGTGTCGCAGGACACTGAATGCATTCATGTAAACTAAAGCCCTTTTTTGACAAGAGGCCACAAATCGCAAGATCACAATGTGGAAATGCTGAGTGCGTCCGGACTAGTTGTGCGAGCTGGACACAAACATTCAAACAACCGAATGACTGTACAAAAATAAAACAGGAGAAGAACGTGTCAATTTTCATTTATGCATACACAATCATTATCAGCATGGTTAGATCGAGTGACTTCAATTACTGGTTCCTGGCAGCCTATACTATTGATGAGATCGTACTGTACACGTAGTTTGGTAGATTGTACAAACACTTAAGGGCAAAGTGTTTTTTTCTCTGAGACTTAAGTTCTGTGTTGAGTTGCTGGTTGTTGCAGCTGATAAGCAGCACTTGGTTGTCAGTTCAGGTTAACATAGGCGGAAAGTTCTGTGCCAGCAGAGTCCTATTTTACATTTAACTCAGATAATGGAACATGTAACAATCAATATTAGTTATTTGCGCCATTTGAGGTTTGAGTCTCATGTTATGCCAACCTAAAACTCTAAGGAACAAAACTCATTACTTAAACTGCGAGATTGAGGAGGAGTGCCGTTTGACTGCAGACTGTGCCTGAATAGGTAGGACGTACCGAGCCAGCAAGGTTTATCCTGTATTCTTTGAAAATTCGCATCCACGCTGATGTCCAGAGTGGGACTAGCCTTACCACTTGGTCAGATGATAGCGGATGAACCAGAGGAAGGTGAGTTTGAGTTTGGAGCGGAAGGGAGGTTCCAGAAGAGCCACTTGCGTTTACATTGCCGTCTCTGATACAGGTAGTCCTCCTTGTCGCGTTCTTTGCGTGCTCTTTGGTAGTGGTCATCCTCCTTCAGGTACCACACTGGTGGCCAGCGATGTTTCTCAAAGTATTCTTGGTTTTCTGCATAAGAATGAAATGTTTTAGGGAAAAAAATAATGCTATGTATCAATTCAAAGTGTGCCTTTTCACCGGTGCATCTCTCAACATTCAAGACAGTAGAAAATGACAGCATACATGCTCAGCTGGAAAAAAAAGGTGTTATTTCCATAGCAATACATAAAAACTACACATAAGGTGTTATGTAATAAGAATTTAAATATCATTTTAATTCAACATTTTAATTCTGACATAGAAAGAATAGCAGCATTCATAAAAGAAAAGGTGAGGAAAAAAGGAGTTATTGTGTAGGTCTGCTGTCATTAGAGGTAATCATTTTCAAATTATTAGGAAAGCTGTGAAAGTATCACCTGTAGACTTGGCCTTCATATCTCTTGGAAACTTGCGGCAGACACTGTTGTAGTTGGTGCAGATGTGGTGAAGACACCAGCCGGTGAGCTGCTGGGCACCGTGGAACTGTCAAGATACAAATGCAATATCTGTGATATTTGGATTTGTGAACTTTTGTTTTTCGCATTGAAAAGAATCGCTGTTTTACTGGGAGACACACATGCTATTGCGCAGGTTAAACCTCAGCCAAATAAAAAAACTGCCATGGCATTTATTTACACGTGGCCATGGAATAGTAAACATTAGGTTGTACGATACTTTTCAATTCCTCTGTTTTAGCTCCAGCAATTCATTACAGTAGTTTGTATTGTTAACTGAGCCGTATTTTAACACATACTAAGTCATTTAAATGGCCACTGTGTAAGATGAATTTAGTTGGATCTAATTGCATAAATTGAATAAAATATGCACAATTTTGTTTCATTAGTGTATAATCACGTGAAAATGAGAATCATTGTGGTTTGTTACTTTAAAATGAGCTGGTTATATCTACAGAGGATGCAGTTCCCCTCTACGGTGTTCAACATATTTCTACGGTAATTCAGAAGGGACTTTGTATCATTTTTTCCTCTTCTATAGTGGGTGGGATCCGGTGTTAAGGTCCATTACCTTCATCTACTATATATTTTATTTGTGCATGGCTCAGAGTTAATATCCCCTTAACCAAAAAGCCTAGAGTGGACAAACCAAACACTGG
>JAPQRN010000027.1:15863409-15877464 GCA_037367275.1 Coranthus polyacanthus
GTGTCTTGCACGTTTTTTTGCCACCACTGTAGGTGAGGGTGAGGCGACGTTCAGTTTGTTGAAATCTCCAATTTCGATGCTGGATCCCACTAGAGATTAGACACTGAACCGTGAATTAGAAAAAAAATCTATTATTTTCAATGATTCACTTTTTTTTTTTTTTATTACTTTTAGCTCGGTGCAATGAGTAAGTCAAAGGACAAAGAAGAAGTAGGCTGGGAAAGTGGAGTCGAGATTTAAGTTTCAATGTGTAAGATTTAGTACCATCTAGTGGTGACGCTGCAGATAGCACCAACTGAATACCCCTCATCCTCCCCTACGATAGCCACTAAAAATGCTGTGGAGGACACCTGCCTAAGGTAATGAAAACATAAAAAACATGGTTCTTACTTTCAGGTGATTATACACAAATGAAATCATACTTATGAATATTATATTCCATGCCTGCAAATAGAGCCCCCTACATCCTGAACACTGGACATTTACAGTAGCTTCATAAAGTATGACGAGGGGCAGATAAACCTGCAGATGAGCCTCAGACACCGGTCTCTCTATATAACCAGGCCTAAGGATTAGCTAAAAATATACAGGAGCTCAATAAAGCTCTCCTGTATTACCATAGACACTGCGAATAATAGTGTTGCTACAAAATGAAGTGGCCACATTCAGAGCCCCTGAGGCCCTGGACGTCTGCTTTCCCCTGTTAGTAAGTAGTATAGCCTGCATGGTGATGAACTAGAGCTGAAGCCAAAAACACAGTTGAACAAGAAGCACAGATGAGGCTGAAGGATTCTGAAATAATATAAAAGTGCTGATCCTGAAATGTCCACTGCACCCATAGATCTTTGCCATTTATTTTGTTAAATAGCTAAAAACTGTTTCTTTGGCTCCACCCATGTGGTGTAGTAGAACTGACTGCTGCCTACAGAGCAGTTTTCCGTGAGAAATGCCCTCGCAGATCCAATTTGCCAAAGCGTTACATAAGTGCTTTGCTATTCCTGATTTGAGAAGATTGACAGGTTGACACACTACCTGGGCCATATCCAAATACACCAGAACATCCCCATCAATGTCAGCCCCCATCATCGCTGCCTCCGTCAGGACTGTTACTGTGTAGAGTTCTGAAAGAAACACACAAAAGCTACTAATTCAAGGCATTAACTTGTAAACACTCACAATCGCCTTATGTAATACAATACAGAGTCTATGCACTGAACGGGGTATTAAGTGCGCCAAAAGTACTACCTGTAAGTGCAACCAAGTGAGGGAGGCAAAGACGATTGGCAAGAACAATAAGCTCCATTGCATCCAGGTCAGGCCGAGAACAAAAGCGCCCCGTATAGAGATATTCTAGCACAGCCCTCATACAGCTACGCGTTGTGTTGGGAAACAGGACCTTAAAAAAGAAACATGTGACACAGTCGGGATTTAGAGGCCCGAGATTTCTGCAGAGTTTTGCATTTAAAAGAAACGATATTACATTTAAAAATGACATCTACGAAAATATTTAAATTTGTAATAAACTCAACCTTTTCAGTTCCACGGGAGCCATCATTAGTTTTGTAGAGTCATAGGATGTTCGGTTGTTAAAAATGACTCTAAATCTCTTGATGTCTGTAACCTAATGGTGTCTTATTTACCTGTATTATTATTTTTTTGCTGAGGCAGAAAAACATAAACTGAGCTCACAGGGCTACAGTATGCTAGAATCACAGAAGCCAGTGTAATTGTATTACGGCAGATTTGCAATCCTCTAATTAAATTATACTTTGAACACAGACCACATACTGAGGTCCAGGGCTCTATTCGGTTCAGTACATGTATTGATCAGTGCTGTAAATAGTGTGGTTTGTGTAATTATACCATAAATAAAACCTAAATGCCCCAGTTTTACCAATCTATTAGCAGTAAAAATACCCCCACCACAGTGGGGCGATGTGAAATAAATATTTTTTAGCAACTTTGCTCAGTGGTTAAGCTCTGTTTGTCTTATTTCACATCCCGAGTGGTGTGGGCTGACCTACCTCTTTGGTGCAGCTCTCCACAAAAGGCCCGCCAAACATAGCTGCCATCCAGTCACAGCTAGAGATGAGTAACGGCTTGTGGGCCATGATCGTCCCGTCATCTAACTTGAATACAACATCTGCGAAGCAAACAGAACTTCTTAAAAGGGCTTAGTCATCTTAAACATTATCATTAAAGGTTCAGTGTGTAAGGTTTAGTGGCATCTAGTGTTGAAGCTGCAAACTGTAACCAACTGAATGAACCTCTGAGCTACTGTAGAAACATGGCCGACCGTTCTCTCTATAGATACAAACAGCTAAGGTAACAAAAACACGATTCTTATTTCAATATCTGCTGTTAGATCCACCTAAATTGTACACACTGAACCATTAAAACACTTGCAACTGAATGTATTTCCTTTCACGCAGAACATATGAACAAACAGGCATAAATTATTTTTATTTACCAGAGAAGGTGCCTTTGGCCAAGCACTCTTTTACTCTGTTTGTGCGGCGTACGTGGAAGGCTTTGGTGATTTCTTGGTTCATGAAGGCTTCATTGTTAAGTATGTTTGCCACCATCATCCGCAGGTCAAAGACCTCCAGCAGCTCAGCAATGTGTGCAATGTGCATTAGCTCTTTCTCATTCTCATCCAGCTGACCTGTGTACAGGTAGCGAAGTACTGCTCGAAAAGGACTGAGCTGCATGGACTGATCCATGTGCACTACAGTCATGGGCCTGGGGCTGTATGTGATAGGGTCGTCCACCAGCTCCTCCTGGATGCTGACAAAGGCTCGACTCCACGAGGACAGCAGTCTGCCCCGTCTGCCGCCCTCGGAGTCTTTCAGGGTTCCGTCACTAGTGCAGGCCCTCAGGTTGGCCCTGTCTCCATCATCATTACTTTCACAAACATCAAAGCTAGCAGCTCGCATTAGCAGCTCTCGGCCAGAGAGAGGCCCACGAGGGGGCTTTTCAGTCTCCTCGTATTGTGTGTCCATAATAAAGAGGTCGTAGAACTTTGAAGACGATGTCGCCAGGTATATCTTGTGTGCAAAGATTTTCTGTCGCTCCTGCAGCACGAGGATGACGTCAGCACAGTGTGGGTCTTCCAGAAGACCAACCGGATGCTCCTCTGTGGTGGTTGGGGGAGGGGGCACCGTAATTATAGGTGGGGGAGGTTTTGGTGGCAGGAAGGGCGCCTGAAGGAGAGGCCGCTGAACATTTCTAAGGTGAGATTTCCAAAACTGCAGGTGGCGGCGTGAGATTAGAGCAGCTCGGATAGCATTATCAAAGACGTCCTTGACGCCAAACTGAGCAACAACACTGGTTTCATAATATGGCACTCCCAACTCTTTGGCCACCTCCCGGCCTCGCTCTGGAGGAAGAATCTCATTGGATTTAATGGGTCTGAAAAAAAGGAGAATGTATCAGAGGCATTTTTGGCTCTAAAATACTAAATTTATGACACATTTCTAATTTTGGTAGCACTTTACACCCTTATAAAGGATTTAGAAATGGTTTCTTATTAGCTCGTAAACACTTTATGAGTCATAATAATAAACAATTATGAAGATAATACAGTTTTCATTGATTCACTGAGATTCACTATTTTCCAAGATCAGGTTTTTTTTCATCTATCTATTGTGTTTAATCTCATATCTTTTACATTGTTTTACTAATGAGTTAATGCCACTCATAGCGAACACGAAACTACCCTTACTGTAATATATAAAACACATCACCATTTATTAATGAGTTAATAACATCTTTAAAAAGCAAAAGGAAGCCTTATTGTACATACTGCCAGAGTTTTAGTGTATCAATCTGTTCATTTTTATACGTAAATAAGATCTGAGGCTTAACAGTAAAGGTCAGTGTGGGCTCACTATTTGGCAAGGAACAGGTCACTCTTGCCCCCCTTTTTCTGATGCGATAACAGTTTATTAATGATTTATAAAGTGTGATCAATAACCTGATTAATAACCTATTTGTACTCCATTGATAAACCCTTTAGAATTATAAAGTGCTGCCCAGATTTTCTAAACATTTCAGTCTTTGTATTCGACCATAAGGCCCGGTACCTCGCTAAAGGCCTCCGCGCTCTGTTCACTGCCTCCAGGTCTGCGTAGCGCAGGTCCAACTGACAGCCAACCAGGATGACAGGGGCACGGGGGCAGAAGTGCTTGATCTCAGGGTACCACATGGTCTTCACATGGTACAGAGAGTTGGGGTTGGCGATTGAGAAGCAAAGTACCACCACATCAGACCTGAGAGGAGACAGGTACCACAAAGTGTTAGATCTCAGACAGCACTAGACCAAGTGTCGGTGGACTGACATTTCAAAGTATCTCACCTGCCATATGCGAAACGCCGGTCCTTATGATGGTCTCCAAAAGTATCCCAGAGGCGCAGGGACACACTGACGTCATCCACAACGTCTCTGGAGCGCTCTAATACCTATTAAGACACATTTGTGGAAATTTAAGCATTAAGTTCTGTAAGACATACGGAGGAATGCAAAGGTAAAGCAGTGGCATTTGTCCAAATAAGCCACAAACAAGATGCAGGTAGAGTAAGTCAGTCTCACGCGAATCACAGGAGATGTAATCCAGTTTAAAGACTTTACACAGAAGAAAAAAATTCTGATTACATCGTCTCACACAGTAAAGAAAAACTATATGTTCCCATGTTGTTCATGCGACTTCACTCACTCTTTATTTACTTGTGATTCACACATACTTTGAGTCATGTAGATTTAGTCCAGCTTTGTGGACGGAGATTAAAGTCCTCAAAAGCACATTTTCACATCATTAATAAAAGAGCAGGTGATACAGGATTGTTGGTTATGGAATGTGTATAACTTTGGGGTATAAATGTATTATTTATTGGTGAAGTTGTCTAGAATTTATGCACTGAAACGTGTGAAATGAACTGAACATTTAACAACACGCGTGTAATATAAAACGCTAGTTGCACACTCACCTCCTGGCATACTCTGTACTGATCAATAGCCCAGACTGTGGGCACATGTGTAGCGAGTAACTGGTACTGAGTCAGTGTAGCGTTGCAGGCCCGGGCGCAGATGAGGCGGGTCTTTCCCACAGCATTGTCTCCGACCACCACACACTTGATAGTTTCAACGTTTGGCCTCTCATAGTCCATATCAGAATCCGTCAGCTGGGACCTGTCAGAATACAGAGAAGCCGCATCAGCACCTGAAATCCTAGACCACTGTCCCGAACAGTACAGGAACATGGATCAATATGGATATTAGACACTGTGACTGCTCCTCATCTGTACTGCAGAGCTATCAATGAACGGTCTCGTGACTTTCCTACGCCCATTCACAAGTTCTTTGTCCTTGTTGCCGATACGGGGAAAACTTAAAGGCGTAAGCCAACAAAAGGAGGTTCGTCAAATATATTTTCATTTGCTGAAGATTTAGAGATTCAAAGATTAGATGTAAACACCATGACAATTCCACGCAGTTCTTAAATTAAACTGATGAGGAGAGCATATCTAATTTTAAAGCAATTATAATGTCAGAACAAATTGAAATGCAGCGGTTTGTTTTTCCCACCAGATGCTATTTATAGATGTGGGCTGCATATATTTCTATTACTATCTGCAACTTTAAGCTGCCTCTTCCTACAGTTGATTTATTACAATCATTACCTTTATCCTTGCTAATCACAGCTGCAACACATAGCACTTCTGGAAATCTGACATTCAATAGAGCATCATTAAATGAAATGGAAGGAATAGGTAAACAGACTTCTTCTGTCTCTTGAAAATGGTGGCTGATGATTTAGGTAACCGGAGTGGTTTCCAAGGGAACTGAAGCCTGTGTTTCTGACGGCCACAGCATATATCCAACAGCCCTCTACGTGTTATACTGATAATGCTTCCTTCAATTCAAACATTTCTGTATAAAAAGTGGCAAAAACTGCTTTGATCATCAAACCTCACTCTACCCAGCCCCAAACTTTATCCTTCCACGCGCTCCCTAAATATAAAACCACCCTGAAATTGTGCACAAACACGTTCACCCTTGATAGATTTTATGTCTGTTTATAAAACTGCGACAATTAAAGGGATGAGCGCGACCTTTAAGAGAAAGACTCATTCATATTTAGACTCTAAAACTGCTTAGTCGTTATGAACGAGGTCAGCTGCTCCTGATGTTCCTGCCTGGACTCCTATGAACCATGGGTGCCTTTGTTTGTCCATCTTTCACTATGCTTTCTAAAGCATGCACCTGGCCACTAATGCAGCCAAATGTTTGACTCTTCAGGATAATCTGCTATTAGCAGAAAACACAATTTAATCTCCCAGTAGACCTTTACATTTTTGAGATATTTTGATTCGTTTTGTAGAGGAATTACTATTCAGGACTACTATGATCTTTTTTTTTTTTTTTTTTTTTTTTTTTTTTTTTGGTAAGGTCACTTGCAGTTTGCAGCCATTCATAAAAATCAGCCTTTCATTGACTTGAACAATCTGCATGTCCACAGGCTATGTCTCATCTCCATTTAGGCATGCATACAAAAACATCAGACCGTCTGACCTTAGGCTGGGCCTGTATGACACTACACAGATACAACGCCTCTAATATTACTCATTCACATGCCCTTTCCTGTAACACTCCACACTGCGCAACTCCCGAATTAATTAATCATTTCTGATGCGGTCGGCTATTCAATAAAACCCATACGGCGGCCACGGTCTATTCTCCGACACAAATCAGCAACAAATAAGCTCGCAAGCCCCTGTGGTCGCCCGTAACAAAGATGATAAAAAATTGTGCATATCCTACCAGAAGGACCGAACAGTCCCTCCACCACCGAGACACTAGTCATGAGGCGCTGCTGCATTACACGTTATGTAACACCCCGTCACTGACTCTTGAGCCTGTTTATCTGGGTCCGCGTTTATCGCAAAACCGGGCGATGGGGGAAATAAAAAAAAAAAAAAAAAAAAGAAAAAAAAAACGAGTCTGGTTTTTCTTGCGGGCAACGTGTCATTTCCGCCTTACCGCAACATAAGAAAGTGCTGCATCGGGCTGGTCGACGGACGAGACGAAAAGCAGGGCTCCATCGGATGCGGCTCGCACCTGACGGCAGCTCGTATTTAACTTCATCTTCAAGGCAAGGCGAAGGGAGGCTTGAAGAACCGCAGATGTTTTAAGGGAAGGTCCTCGGGATCGGTGCGATATGTCCGAGTGAGCTGCCAAAAAAAAGAAAAAAAAAAAAAAAGAAAAAAAAAAAAAAAACAAATACACGAAAGGCTGATCTGAAGCCTGTCGGTCCGTGGCAGAGCTGCAGCCCTGACCGTCATGGAACCACCTCCGCTTACTGTAAGGCCTCCGTAGCTAATAATAGGCAGGCGCACCGACCGGGGGGGGGGTGGGGAGAAGAAAAAAAAACCCATTCATTACAAAACACTGATCCACTTTAAAGTCGCATAAATCTCATTCCACAGCTCCTAAGCAGCCTAGGATAGGCAGGCCTCCTGTCCAGCACGTTTTGGTTTTTGTGTGTTTTTTTTTTTTTGTTTTTTTTTTTTTTTTTACTTCTCCCTGAATATCTGGATTGTGACTTCGTGCACAGTAGGCTGTTATGTTGTGAGTTTGATCAAATGCATTGGACAGTCATCAAAACTGCACAGCTCCACGAAAAGGCCGATCGATTGTACTGTATTCACACTGAACTATAGTTTCATTTGGTACAGGTAGGAAGGGTAGTGAACTTGTTCTTCTACAGTAGACTTCATGTGAGCTGCACGCATGGTTCTGGCATGTGTTACCCTCTACATATCAAACACACAATGGTCTCATATCACTGTTTTGGGATAAAGATGCCGCTGGCTTTGCATATTCTTACTTTACATCTGCTATCACTGCGTTTATGAGTTAATTTCTCAATAGTTCTCCAATACGACCACACCCATGCAGACATACGATTACCACTGAAGTCATTAAAACGTACAGAGTTGGCTGTTAGTGTTGAGTGTCACATTTATTTTGGTCTTCACACGTTAGTCATCAGCCAATGCCATGTTAATGATTAAAAGAACGGTTTATTTTTCTTTCAGCATTGTTGACACATGCAGCACGTATTCTTATCAGTAGTGGGTCAGGTTATGGAGGGTAAAGCAATTCTAAACATGATCATTTCCAAATAAAACAGACACCGGCCGTGTTTGGTCAGTAATAAATAAAAAGTTACTTACCACTCATAGGTACTGGCAGCCATAGTGCACAGATGACAGGCAGCCAACCAAGACAGTGTTTTTACTGTTTCTAAGAATAATAAAGGTTGTTTCCACTCTTCTGTTTTCACTGCAGTCTAGGTAAAGCTTTAACTCCGCAATGAGACGTATTTTGCAGAGTTTTTCTCAAAGTTTCGCTGCTGCGTGTCTGTCTTTTCCCTCCGTCACTTTGTGCTGCTCTGAACCATGTCACTCACATTACTCAGTGTAACAATGCAATCCAGTGTTTGTACATCCTAACTTTGTTCCAAGACTGAGGGAATTGAATTACAGGTGACCTTTACTCTTGTAAATTTCACAGCACGTTAATGCCAAATCCGCACCGCAGTTGGTGTGAAAGAAATGCCCCAACTCGTTGGCCAGATTCATAACAACCATTATTCTGTCAAGACACTGAAACCTACTTTGTTTTCTTTCTTTTTTTTTTTCTTGCCGAATCAACCGGACGTGTGGATAAATCACGTGAAATTCCTGAGAGGGCATAAAGCGGTGCACGCAGTCAAAGGCACTTTTGGTTCTGTTCTGAAAGGACTGAATAATAACATGTCAGTGTAGTCTGTAACCACTGCAATGTGCAGTGTGCTCCACCAGGGGAGGCTGACAGTCTGTGGTTCTCCTCTGCTTAACTCTAACTCATGTCACATTGTAAAACGGTGAAAATGAACAGAAACTGACCCGTAGAAATGCACTGCGCTAAATCACGTCATGTTTTCAGTGGGGCAGGGTAGTCGTCGACGGACATGAAGGCCACATTTCATTGAGCCATACTGTCTTTATCAAGTAACACGTTGGGTTTTTCAAGAGCAAAGCTGCAAAAAAAAAAAAAAAGTACTGCTATTTAATAATCCTGCAACAAAATACGCTAAATATATAAGACAACTCACTGTGTCTAAAATAATTACTTTATAGTTGGAAATTATGAGTTGAGTGAGAAATCTGAGTGTAATCCAAGAGTTACACTTTAATGATTAACAGTGCAAGGTACAATCACTAACTTTCCTCCCTTTACTTGGAATTGTGACATAGCAGTAGAGAAATTTAAATATTGTGTAAGCAATAATTATTGTCGACTGCAGCTTTAAAGTGAACTCTGCACCAGAGTCGATCTACGTGAGGGTCTCTTCAACCTTTTGGACTGTCAGAGGATCATTGCTGTGGGTCTCTGTTTCTTTCTCTATGGCTGCTGCAAAGAAAGACTCCAAAGCTCCGTTCTGTCTGGACTCCTACCATGTCTCCAGAGAGCTCGGCTTCATCCTCCCTCAGCCTTTGGTAGGTGAAAAAAAAAAAAAACAAACAGATTATTGTCCTTTATTTTTATTGTTTGCATTAAACACGGGTAGGGATAATGAACGGTGTGACTGTTTGGAAAACCACAGTAGCTGGGGGGATGTTTAAAAAATAAAAGCACACAGTTCAAATTTTATTCATACTGAATGAAGAGCGAGCGTTTTGATGTTATGTACTAACCATTTTAAAACTGCTGCTGATATTGATTGAGAGCAATTGACTGACACATTTTGAAACTTGGCATTGTTCATGTTTACTTTGTCTATTGCACTTTATTCCTACAGGCAAAGCATGTTCACAAATCCTCATTTTGTTTAAACCCATGTCCGAGGTGACTGCGCATGAAACCAAATAAAATAAAGAAATGCAAATATAGGCTCGCATTCCTTAAATTGCTAAATGTAAATGTTTCTGCTTGGGTGAAAAACTTTTTGGGAGACGTAGCTTAAAGCCTCAATATGGTCAAGTATGAGAACGAGGGATGGCTGGGCTAGATGATGGAAGGCTTGGAGACAAAGAAAAAGCAACAATGGTCTATGTAGTTAAATCAAAATACTCGGTATCCAATAAACAAAAGTAGCAATAACCATAACATGAGTTGATAACTTATTCAATCATGCACCTAGAGTCCAGTCAACCTGAAAACAGTCTCACATCTGCTACAACAAACAAAAAGAGGCTCGAGATGCAGCCTTCTTGAAAGACTAGGTGTGGTCTGATGAATCACGCTGCGTCTCGTCCCTCCCGAGAGGTATAATTTTCAGCCGTTTTATTTCCTTCATCTCTGTGCGTGCTGTGTTTCATTTGATACTATTCAAAGGAGGATCTTCCACCTTACTACCAGCCATGGATGGATATTGCCCTTCGTGTCCCGGAGCTCGTGCACTCTCACGAGTTGCGCTCCCGTATTAACAGGGTGAGTAAGGACAATAAACTCAAAGGACAGTTCACTCTGTGTACGTTGTTAAGGTTCAGTGTCGTCACTCCCTCTGTCCAGATGCCGCTGCTGAGCAGTGACGTTCTCCAGGGACACAGAGAGTTACGTCTGGCCCACCTGGCCCTCGCTGTTATGACCATGGGCTACGTCTGGCAGGAAGGAGAAAATGGCACAATTGAAGTATCTCTTTTTATCTTTTTTCATATTGATGTTTTCCTCCTTCTCACCCTGGTCCCATTGTATTAAAACGCATTAAAGAGGACTGAATGTACAGTCAAAGGGCAGTCAAAGTTGAACTTTTGGAAGGACCAGAGTAAGCATAGTTTCATGAATTTTAAAAGCAATTTTCAGTGGATGAATCCCAGAACAGTGACCGCTGTGGTCATATATCCTCATTTCTTTTTGGAGAGTTAAAAATGTAGAATTTCCTTTGCAGACAAACGACACAGCAACTGCACTGACAGTACGAATATTCACCGTAATTAAACACAGTATACAAAATAATAGAAAAAAAAAGATTAAAATAAGTACGTTGCAAACCAGTTGCCTGTGGAATAAATTAATCCAGGTTAACAAATCATATCATGCAATGCAATCATGAGACATGTCAGATTCATAAGATAATGTAATCCTTTCAATTAATGGCTTATAGAATATGCATCTAGAAGGAAACATCTGGGTTACAGTGCAGACATTTAAAGTAGTGCTGACTGGTAAATCGCATTTTCATGGTCATCGTGATATGAGCGTGCACGATAACGATATATTACAAAATCACAGTTATTAAGAAGAATCATACATGCGTGTAAACACTTGGCCTATCAGATGGCGCTCTGGAAAAATGGGCCATGCTTTCACACCATTTGGCCAATCAGAATGAAGTCCCAGCTAGCCTTTAGCTACCTCAGATTAATTGATGTCAACTTGGTTAGTCAGTCAAGTTTAAGTCTGTTCATACTGCCACTGAAACATTGAACAATGCTATTGCACATTAATTTTTGTCCTATCGTACAGGCCTAATTTACAGGGCAGCTCACTGTTCCTATTATTAAACCTTTGGGTAACACACAAAGTGAATACAGTACTAGATATTTTCATTTAGGTGTTAACAATTTACATGCGGTTACTGATTACAAAAATAATCTTTGTCTAAGGTGCTGCCACGTAACCTGGCTATACCATTCTGCGAAGTGTCTCAGCGCTTAGGACTTCCCCCAATCTTGATCCATGCAGATGGAGTTTTGGCTAACTGGAAGAAGAAGGATCCAGAAGGGTGAGACCAGTTACATTCTGTGCGTAGTTTAGTGGCGTCAAGAGTCACATGATCTAAACTTATCTCCTATTTCTTTTTCATGCTCATCTTTATTTCTCCTGCACCAGGCCTTTTGACATGGAGTAAGTAGATTGTTATGTTGGTTCTGTTTAAGCACAAATATGTATTCTTGTGTATACACTATTTGTCAGGTCAAAGATCATGGTTTTACTTGTGTGGTGCAGGAACCTGGAGCTGCTGCTCAGCCTCCCAGGTGGGGACAGCGTGCAGGGTTTCTTCTTGGTCACTCTGCTGGTGGAGCTGGCAGCAGCTCCTGCACTGAAGGTGAAGAATCTATTCAAAAATCTGTCTGTTTGTGCGCTGTAACATAAAAAAGGAATTTACCACTGGATGCGTGTTGCAGAGCATTCCCACTGTGATCAATGGTGTCAGGTGTGGTGACACTGAAGGTGTGGTTAAAGCCCTGGAGGAGATCGACAAGTCTATACAGAGCATGACTGATGCACTCAAACTCATGCACGGTAGTGACATAAACATATCCCCAATGATTTTATATTTGATATGAGAAGCATGTTGATGTATATTTTTTTTTACAGCTTATGTGGAGCCTTCAGTCTTCTACGGTATCATGAGAATCTACCTCTCTGGGTAAAGACATGCATTTTTGTTTTAATCTGAGTTATTTGACAGTCTTTTTCAATATGTTGTTGTAATATGCGTTTGGGCACACATACGCAGGTGGAAAGACAACCCCTCCATGCCAAAAGGGCTGGTTTATGAAGGGGTCCGAGCAGATCCGATGGAGTATTCAGGAGGGAGCGCTGCACAGAGCAGCTTGCTGCACTGCTTCGATGAACTATTTGGAGTCGAACATGAAGCAAAAAGTGGTAAGATGGCTGATATTCCTTGACATTTGATTGATCACTGTAAAGGAAATGGTGACTTACTGTGATGATACCGCTCTTATGTAGGAGCCTTTCTCACACGCATGAGGGACTACATGCTACCTGCTCATAAGCAAATGATCGAGGACATCTCCATGCAACCCTCGCTAAGGAATTTTGTTCAGGAGCAGCGCAGTGAGCGCCTCAACCAGGCCTTTCAGCTCTGTGTCACAAAACTGTTGGACCTGCGCAGCTACCACATAAATATCGTCAGCCGCTTCATCACGGTGCCTGCTGCCCGTGCGCGACAACTGCGAAACCAGAGCCGGGACTCACAGGACGAAACGATCAGCAAAGCACCCACAGCGTTAGAGGAGAGGGGCACCGGTGGCTCTGGCATCATGACCTTCCTAAAGACTGTGAGGGACCAAACAAGACACGCCTTCCTGCCTAAGACAAGCTAAGACCAACTGCTGTGAATCATCATCGCATCTGTCAGCTACATCACATAAAACAAGCAACAAGTCATATGCTATCACTAGTCACACTATTTTATGTCATTAAAAAAATGGCTTTTGGCAGAGTGAGAGTGAGAGGCCTCAGTCTCTTGTCTTGCATCAAGCTTTGTTGTGTCTGTAAACAAACCTCAACTTAATGGACATGAGTGATACCCAACGTTCAGTCCAAACCATAATTCAAACCATTTCTGTTACTTTCCATTAAATTCAACCACTAATTCCTTCTTTAATCTGAACTGGAATGCAAAAAAAAAAAAAAAAAATCAGGCTTCTTTTCCAGACCCATGTATCTGTGAAGAATATCTGGACATTAGACAAATCACAACTAAACCCATTTATTTTTTTGAAGGAGTCATTTTGAGTTTCAGTTCAAATGCAGTTTCTCAAATGTGGCAGCATTTTCTTTTCTTTTTTCTTTTTTTTTTACATCCACTAAAGTTACTGCTGTGCGGTATCATGGTGGTGGAAGACATCTTCAGATCCTTTAGTTAAGGAAATGTACTAATACCATACTGTTTAAATACATTCAAATTTTACTGTGACGGTGTATTATACAGCAAATACAGGAAGGTTTTCAAAGCATTTATTTATCTTAAGAAGGAGGAGAATTTTCTCAGCCCATGAAGGAATATTTAATCTACATCTACATCTTTGCTACAAACATTCAAAGACACATTTGGGCAGAAAAATTGTAATTTGAAAATGAACTCAAATTGTCAGATAAATGAAGTGAAGTAAAAAGTACAATATTTGCCCCTGAGGTGTAGTTCATGTAAAGTACAAGTACCTCAAATTTGTACTTAAGTACAGCACTTGAGTCAAAGCATAGGTAAATTCATTTAAAAAATAAAATAACTGAGATCAGTGCCCAGCTGTCAGAAA
>JAPQRN010000027.1:15877564-15887659 GCA_037367275.1 Coranthus polyacanthus
GAAAAAATAAATACTGCAATACCTCATGAAACCATGGCAGGGCACTAAAGGGCAGTGTCAAAACTCAGACCAAGAGAGGATTTCACATGGTTTGCTTTTTAAATATCCATAAACACTGGGTAATATATGCACCACTTATTCAGCCTCATCAAAGACGACCTGATTGAATAATGTGTTTATCATTAATCATCGTAATTTAAAGACGTGTTGAAATCCACACTAGTCGAAATACACGAGGACAAATATTCCCACACACTGAAGTATTGACGGACTGAAACCCGATTCTTTAATCTTATGAAAGAATCACCCTTTGCTGCATCTTAATTCAGCGCGTCTTAACAAAGGGTTTGTCATTGCGAATCACAATGCACAATACAGTGCGGAGATGCATCACTTATCAGAGTGGTTACCTCAGCACTCTTGCCATCCTCCAGCCCACATCCAGCCCTCACATGCCCCAGTACTTCCTTGAATGAGTGTGTGGAAAACCCAGAGAAATGAAGGGATGGATTGTGCCATCACGCTGTGTAATATTCACCTTTCCAGGCTTGTCTCCACTGGTGTTTCATTACAATAGCAGGCTTGCGAGATCAGATAAGACAGACGATGTGGCAATTACACATGACTATTCTCACAACCTTCTTTATCTTGCCCTCTGTCTTTTCACATGCCGGGTAGCAGAGAGGACAATGGAAGAGCAAATCGGTGGAAGGAGGGGAGGGAAAACAATTACACATGGAGCTGGAGGGAAGTTTGTGCAGAAGTTTTTTTCTAATCTACATGAAGACAGGAAAAATGTGTTACACTGTCAGATGTGGGAAGTAATTAACTACAAATACTTTGTTACTGTACTTAAACTCTCAGGTATATGTACTTTACTTTATTGTCAAAACAGGCTTTTAATGCATTTGAGGGAAATTACTGATGCGTCTTTCCGGCATTAAGAACGATTTCGAAAGATAATCCCTTGGTGTCCATCGCTGCTTAGTATGCAAGACGAATGTAACCAGACTAAAACGATGTTAAAGAACTGACAAGAAAGGGAGAACGCAAAGAAAAGGCGTCATAATATTTAGAGTTCTGTTCTTGATTTTTAAAACTGATGTCATTTCAATGATTTTCACTCTGTTTTTGCTTGTTTTTCTAAGTTTGGTTTAGTCGTTTTTGCAGTACATTAACATGACGTGAGGTTAAGTTAGCTTCGCGCAGAAACAGTTGGTTAAAATGTCCAGCGTTTTACCTTTATACAGAGAACTCTTTCACTTTGACTTGAGGAAAGAGGTTGAATTAGCAGTCTCTCTTACACAAGTATCTGTGCTTCTAATTGAGTACAGAATGTGCGTACTTTAGCCACCGCTGTGCGCCGTTGATAATGAATTAACAGCGCATATTTTTTCCACTATTTATGTTTTGTTTGCAATTTGCAAGTAAATGCAGCTCTCACTCAGACACAACCTGAGACACTGTTTGTAAAACATGACAGGAAGACATGAGGGGAGAAGGTGAAAGGTGAACAGAAACTACGCAGGGATGGAGAGAGTTGGGTGGTGAGGAGGACAAACAATGTGTTCACATGTCACAATGATCTGATTAGAGCCTTCTTTCACAGCCAAAGCAAATAATCCCCTTCCTTATTGCCTGAGTGTGGAGGACTCCCTGACAACCCGACAGTAAACACAGGCCATCTCCAAGGATGTCTTCATTGTTGTAGTCGGGGTTGGGCCTGAACGGCCGTCGAAGTTTCACCTCGTCTTACGACTGGTTTCAATAGGACATGAACCAGCACACAACCTCTGACACACATATCATGGGTTTTAAAAGTGAGTCATTTTTAATATACTGACATTACGATATGCAATGAAATACTAGTGATTAAGGAGTGATTTTGAACTTTCTGCACAATTTAAGTACAGATTTACCAAGCAAAAGCCATCAAGAATTAGTTAAATGAGTGAGTATCCTCACGGCAAAGGGCATCTGGAGTCATTCTTGTTTTCATGAAATCTACTCAAACATCCCTATTCCATCTATCAGAGCCGACAGGATTACAGGCGTGGGTTCTCCTTTTGGTTAGACAATCGGATATCTGTGCCTCGGTGGTTAACCACAGGATATCCTGGATTCTGTTATTTCAAAATTGAATTTATGATGCTGCTCTTACCTCAAGCCAAACGAAGCCAAGACCTTTTCTCACCCTGTGATTGAGCAGCTTCGATGGCAGTAGCTAGGGACTGATTGTCTTTGGCAGGCACATTGTGGGCGTAGCTCGGAGTAATGGACTATATGTACAGTAGGTGACTCTGGGCGTCATTGCACTTTTTTTTCATCTGGACTCTTTTATCTTCATCAAGCATCTATGTCTACACACCCATGGGTCAGACGCATCTTCATAATTCATTTACTGATATGTTTGGACACGATCTTGGTTACATAGCTGGTTTTTGAGCTCTTTATATTCTAATAACCAGCTGTCATGACTCTATTTTCACTGTTCAAAATGAAGAGGATTATGTGTTAGTCTGAAATGTACTCCCATTTCACAGTTTGTATATATATTTTGCTAAACACATACTTAAAAAATCATTAAAGCCTCCTCAGGCTGGAGGCTTAAAGAGTCGAGCCTTAGTTCCTCCGTTTAGCAGTCTGAGTAAAAGAACTGAAAGAAAGAATGGGCATTTACCTGCAGGGCCAGAGGTTTCTTAAGCCAGAGTGCTCCTAACAGCTCTCCTAATGCTATGATCACCTCCAGATTGGTGTGGTATTCATCCTTCCCTTTAGGAAGGTCTCTGTAAATGACATCGGGATTTTAGAGTCACTTAGCCTTCTCTGCCTTTACTACTGCGGGTTGACAACACACAGGACTTGTTTTCCTTCTTTTTGACAACTTTATTGTCTATCATACATCAAAAATATTTTTTTTCTTACTGTTTTCACCCAGTCACCTCTGTACATATGATTAATATGTGTATTTTTTGTGTATGTATGTGGTCATGTGTATGTATTTTATATACAGTAGGTATTTTTTAGGGGATCTGACACCTTTGTTTTATGTCATTTTATTTTGGTTATGACGTGTCACTTCCTTGGTTTATGGGGGACGGGTCATGTTACACGACTCCAGATACGTGAGCGTGCGAATAAATACGGGTGACAAATGTTAGTGGTCTCCACCAGGATGACACCGCCTCCATCCATAGGACACGAGGAGTCAATGAATAGTTTGATAAGTATGATATTGACGTGAATCATGCAATGGCCTTCGCATTTCGGCAGATCTCAACCTAACTGAACACCTATGGGAGATTTCGGACCGACATTTTAGACAATGCTCTCATCATAAACATCAAAATACCAAATGGAAATATCTTTTAGAAGAATGGTGTTTATCCCTCCAGCAGAGTTCATAGACTCGTCGAATCATTAAAGCAGTTCTGGAGGTGATGTGATGGACCAACCTTACTAAGACACTTTATGTTGGCTCTCCGTTAATCTGTCACCTGTACCAGTCTTAAATGAGAATAGGTCTGGGCCCTCTCAATTCATTTTTAGTTTCCAAGGAGTATTATCACTCAGACCAAAATGTCTCTGGATGCAGTTGCGGCCAAGCAGAGCAACGGTCACAGATAAACGTGAACGCTGGACAGGCAGTAGTCGCAGGTGGCAGCCCCTCATCGCATCAAACCTGTCAGATAAATAGTTGTGATTGGGTCAGGCCCATCTAGGTTCAGTGGAAATGAGTTTGAATGGGAGCAGCGTCAGACTTATCTGCCGCAACAAATGAACATTTGCTCTCCCAGGCCATGTATGTACAGCATATGTTCTATGTTGTGGATATTAACTGTCTTAGTAAAAAAAATATAAAAATAGCTCTTTTTCATTTAAATGCCTTCCTCAGATGTTTTTTTTTTCACCCCTGCTCCCCTTTGTGCATGGCTTGTGTGGTCTGTCACAGCAGGTTAAAGGCTTTAGATGTAGTCATCTTACAGCAACTTTATCACTTCCTCCCCACTGACTCCTCAGAAACTGCATGCCCACATAAAAAAGAGCTGTCATGTTCACAGCCAGCTTGAAAGGCTGCTTTTTCAGGTGTTGAATTACTGTTGTTGCCAGTGTTGATCAACCAGCCCAGATGACATCACTGACTTAACAGGAAAGCAAGCGTCACATTGCAGCCTTTATTCTTCCAGGGGAAAAAAAGTGACATTTTGCCCGCTGTGATGTAGTCACTGCTCCATTCTGTGTTGCACAGAGCAGAGATCCTTTTGGCTATGATGGTGATGATGGATGGATAGTTGTGTTTCATCCTTGTAGCCGAGTTCCTTACAGTGTTTATCTAGATTAAAAAAAGGGTCTGAAATACTAGATACAAAGCCAGAACAGCTTGTCTGTAGTTCGTGTGAAAGGTGCCAATAAAAAGTGAGGATAGTTTGAACTCGAGCTTTTGGAGCAATAATTTGCAGGAACCCTTTGCGATGAACAAACGTCCCTCACAATTGAGTTAGTCTTGTTGAATTGTTTCCCTAGAGACCTCAGCCATGCACTTTACATCAGATTTTAATGTCTGCCGGAAGAATACATGACATTCAGATGGCTTTCCTCACAGGATTAGCAGATGCCCACACACGTCACAGTCTTTTGTCTTAAAGGTTAAGACAACTTTGAGCTGTGTGTCAGGGAATACAGCTCAACCTCTCACCACTGCTGACTCACTAGTGGCCTGGCCAGGTGTGAAACAGACAATTGTACAATCCCACACACACTCTCCCACACGTGAGTGCACACAGACACACACATGCAAATGCACATCCACTTAAATGTGCAGACACACGCCATGCCCACAGCACAGCATTCCCCCTGACCTGCAGAAAGAGATACCTTGTGTGTGTTTACTCCCACTTTCCCCACTTGGATTTCCTCTCATGCCACATAGCTATTGTCCTCCTCCCGCTTGCTCTGCTGATTGACTTCCTGTTCCTCTGAGTTGTCGCTAATGTCACCTTCCCTGCTGGCGCCCACACACTCGTGTTATCAACAGTTTCTCATCCGGGTTACAAAAATACAGGAAGTTCCCCAGGGGTCTCCGTCCTGGAAAAGAAATGTCCATCTTATATATACACAAATGTATCCCATGCTACATACAGACACATATTGCACGATAAGATTGCTGTGAATGAGTCCAGATGCAGATTACACGGTAGGTGTTCCAAGATAATACCAGTAACCTCAGGAAACAAAGATAATATCAGCACTGGGATATTCACGCCTTCATATTCAACAAATAGACCCGATCTTTGCAACAGGTTGAGTGAAAAGTGTCCAATGTCACAAGTCAAATGTGTAACAGATATAAGACAAGGTTATACAGACCATGGTGGACATGCACTGGCAGATCAGATTCCCCAGATCAATACAGGCTTTACTGCAAAAATACATGCATTGTTTTATGGCAGCTAATCACTGGGTAGCAGAGAAAATTGAGCCTTTCTTCCCAGAAAAGTCAAACCAGGCTGCAGTTCAGTTACGGACAGCCTGTACTGCATTGTTTTTGGATACACAGTCTAGATTGCCTTTTCTGCATGGGATAAAGCTCATTAATCCACACTGGCAATGGCTTACTTATGTAAGTAGAAAAGGGAGCTTCCTTTGGAGTGCAGCTACCGAGAGATGGAATGAAAATCCTGCAATGGTCGTCTAATCCCACACTTCCCAGTAAAAACATTCCACTTCCTCCCAGGCGAGATCCGGACTTGTTCGCATGCAGAGCCGAGGCAGGCAGAGGGTGGGCTGTTCCGAACAGGGGACAAGCTGGAGACAGATGGGGTCAGGCAGATGGGAGGAGCGGTCAGGTGCAACTTACAAGCCCAGGGAGACCACTGACATGAAGCACTGTTATACAAAGGACAGGAAGAAACACATGCAAATTTGTGCAGTTACTCGCAGGCAAAGAATATCTTCATATTGGTCAAAACACAGGACGTGACCCAACTGTGCTGTATTAGCCTCAACAAATTGATAATAATAATGCTAAAAGGTGACGAAAAACATGTGGCTGTGGCCTTTTTTTCACTTGTAGTATGCTCACAACTTCTGCTTTTTGCTGAGATTTTTGTTGTTTCTCCTGTTCCAGCAAATGCTATTGAGTGGGATGACAAGCTGTTAGACCTTTAAACCCTGCGTGAGAGAAATTGTCTTGATTGTCTCGTGTCCTTGGCCAGCTCCTGGTTGGCTGTACTAAAATATAATCGTGAGAACATTTGACTTTGAGACTGGCCAAGATTATGTACCACACTGAGCTGATGTGTTTTACAGACTTGTTTTAAAGTATGTTTTATTGACTCGGTCATAAGTTCCCTTCACTGTTGCTGTTTGTTGATTTAATCCATGCTTTGTAAGCAAATTGGAGATGAGTTGCAATTAAATGTTATTAAATGCACGTTATGTAATCTCTGTGACGTCCTGAAGTACCGTGGGTTCATGGGAGTTGTTGTTTTCACCATTAATGACGTGGTAATGTATTCAGGTTTTAATTACATTACATTTAGTGACGTATTTTCACGTCAGATCATTTTATTCTAATGAAGTACCCGCAAGCAATGTTAAATGTCAGCATTAAGTTTAGTAAAGGGGATGTGACGCCACTGACAGGCGACCAAATGAAACTGATCATACATAGAATAAAAATATGTGCTTCTCTGAATTGTTGGAAACATTCTCACTGTAAAAAAAAAAAAATGTGTGTCTTAAGATGATTTGAAAATGACTGATCAATAAGTGGTTGTCTTGGAAACTAACATCACTATGGCTATAATGAAATTTGCCAGTTAGGGAGATTTATTTTACAAAATTCTAATTAGAAGTATTGGTTAATGAACACCACAGGGGATGTATAGCTCTCAATATGAAATAGAAGGTTTGACTGGTTAATGTAGGAGCACATTCAGCCTCGTCCTGAGGTTGGTCCTTCGCTGCCCACACAGTGTGAGCTTACATGCTCCCAAAACACTGCACACTGAGAAACTGTATTACAATTTGTTCTGCCAAACATGTTCACCTAAGCCAAAAACAACCAAATTTATGTTTAAGACCTTGTACTTACTGCCATGCAATTTACAAAATTGAGAATATTGTTAGTTTCCGCAGTGGGCTTAATGCAAAACATATAAATAGATGTTTGGCAAATGTATTTGTTTGATATTTTCATGGATAAAATTAGTTTCTGAGAACTAAAACATTTTTCACCAGAGAAATCAGGAAACCCCAACAATATTGTTCCAACTCCAGGAGCCTCATATGCAGTGTCATCATTACTACTATCAAGTACAAATATACAGTCGTCAAGCAAGCAGTTCTCTCTCATTTCTGTTGTATAATTATATAATCTGGCCTGGTGCTGTATAATCAAATAACTGAAGTTGTTGTTTAAAATACTCTGAGAGGGGTTTTGTGCTCAGATATTTCTAATAACCATTATATAGAGCCGGCACATTGGACCACAGTGAACACAGTGTGCAGGGCTGGTTTCAAAGAAAAGAAAAAAAAAAAACAACGCACTGAAGGGCAGAGATCCAACCATCTCAACCTCAGAAACCCGACTGGTGGAGCTTTGCGTACAAAAAAAAAAATAAAAAATCACATTTTATTTACTGAAATAAATTGGCGTGCACTTTTTAAACACGTGTCACCTTAACAGCCTTCTGTAGTCACATCAAAGTTTATTTTCATTCTTAATCATTCGTACTCATTCGTATGTCGCCGACATGCAGGTTTTCTTTCTGGCTTCCCACGTCTGTCTGTGTCCACACACTATTTTCAGTCCTCTGCCACATCGCGTGCTCACGGTTATTGGTCTCCGCTAAAGGAAACCTTGTTCCAAAAAAACAAAACAAAAACACAGTAAAATGATTCTCCTGTGTGTCAGGACAGCATGTCTGGCCAGAGCTAATTCAATAACTTTAAATAGGTTTGATGATAAAATTAATTTACAAATTGCAGTGTTTGGTATTTTGTCTTGTCCTATTTCAAAGATATATATAACCCTAATCCTAATGCTTGGTTTTCAATCATTTTAAGGGACTTCACATAGTTCATTTCATGGAGAATTTAACCTTAACCGAACCACTCCGTGCCCAAACCTCTCTTAACCCTTAAATTTAACGATGTCAGGAGCAGCTTTATGTCCCTACAATGAGACTGCAGGTTTACGTCCCCATAATGTAGAAGAAATGAGCGCGCGCACACACACACACACACACACACACACACACACACACACACACACACACAAGTGACGTCTCACTATCTTTATGAAGACACACTGACATAATGCATTCCTTAGCCTTAATCAAATTCAAACTTTAACACTGAAACGTGAAGTCATAACCCTATAATGAAACGAGCTATATTATGGGGAGCTGCGTTTGGTCTCCATACGAGACTGTGTAATCAGATTTATGTCCCCATAAAATAAGTAATCCTCATCCACACACACGCAGCAGGGGCTGAATCTTCACTTTCCAACACCAGTTTTCAAGCAGAGAAGTCTATAAAAAGTAATTTCCCTGAACAGAATGTAGTATCTCTGCAATGTACTGTGACCTGTTCAACACGTCCAAATGTGTCCGGTACTTCGAGATTAATACGATTAAGTCATTATGATATAACCTGTGACAAATGATAAGCATTTTTGCTCTGTTTTCGTGGCGGTGGTTGCATTGCTGCTGCGTGACATAAGCGTGGGATTTTGGTCACGTGATTGTAAAAGCCTGTCTCTTTCTGTTGATGAACGCAATTAGATAAGTTGAAGCTTATTAACATCAAGCAAGTAAGTAATCGTAAAAAAAAAAAAAATCCCAGTACTCTTTTATGTATCTATTCTTCATCCTCCACATTTCTCCACAACATGCTCTCAAAGTCTGTTTTGCAAAATTCAGTTGGCACTTCCCTTTAATTAACCTAACAATCTACAACATTTCTAATATTATTTAAACTGCTTTAAATAGGACACAATGTGCAGGAACAAATGCATGTATTAATGCACATCCTCTGGCCTTAGGCTATTTTTCAAGATAAGTGAAACATAAAAAACACAACAGGACATTGTGTCCCTGTGCAGCCCCAGTACACAGCAGTGCAAAAGGCAGATGTACTTTTATTGAGCTGATTATCCTCGAGCACACTGTCCCGCTGTGAGGGATGCTTGTGCCTTGGCTTCACTAAAGAGTGTCAGCACTGTAGCAGTACACTGAATGATGTTTATGAGCTTCGGTGACTTTTTGTCCCCCTTCTTCACTCAGCACATACTGTATCGTGTTCCAGTGGTGGGATGAGCTACATCCCGCCTGACGACATTCGTCATTTCATTCAAAAAATAAATCTAATAATGTTAATTAATAAAATATCTAGTAAACATGCTAGTGTCACCTAAGCGTAGCCTAAAATGTCGAAATAGAACATAGTAGCCCTACTGTATGTTGCTGTTTTCATCCTTTTAATAACAATTTAAGTAAAATAAACTTCCCCAAGGGGAAATGTGTCTTACACTGCAGTCTGCTGCAAGATTTGGCTATAATAGCAACAATCATACATTGTTATAAACATACATCAGCAATAGAACGTACACGACACAAAAAACATATGACATATTGTAACACTTTGTAAGTACATTTTTAAGTTTCAGCTCCTTCATTCTGCCATGTCTGCAGACTCCTGGTCTTCACGCCTCTTCCAAATGGGCTCTTTCAGCGTCTGTTGCTTTAAATGCAAATGAACTGCTGCTGACCACGACCCATTCCCGTCTGTAACATGGACACTGTCGTGTAGACTCCCCGATGGTTCAGGTCGGACTCGTGGTCCCGGAGGACTGACTGAGGGCAGTGACTGTAAAGTTTTGACATCACAAATATACAGAAATCACAACATGTCCCCTTTAAGTTCTTGTGTATAGATCATTTGCACGGAGTGCTCACTGGGCGTGAAGTGTCCCTCCGGTGCGCTTCAGTTTGGGGATCTCAAAACGATAAACGTGCAAAAAAAATACGCCTATTTGTGTTTCTATCTGCTGTAGCTCCCAGTAAGTCGAAAAGTTCAATATGTAAG
>JAPQRN010000027.1:15887759-15898981 GCA_037367275.1 Coranthus polyacanthus
GGCTGTGTTGCAGTTGCGTCTGTTTGTCTCTCTGCACCTGTAACTAAAAACCCACGGCGTATTTTGACTTGACTCATTTCATTTCTAAATCTGCCATATTTGATGGCCATTCCTGACCTCAGTTTTGAACACCGTAACTTCAGACTTGTCTGTTTTGTTTTACACTCACTGTTGATTCATTTTCAGTATTGGCTCTGAAGTCACATCCACTCCACCACAAGCAACATCAAAACAACTGATGATAGAAACATGAACACAAATCCTGGGAGCATGTTTTAGGGGTCATGGAACTGATTTGCATATATGTTTCTTTGAGTGTATTATGGACGTGAGGGCCTGCAATCTCTGATTTTCTAGTTAACAAACAACTGGCTCCAGGCACGAAACAGACTCTCACACGGACTTCATGTAAACACGTGAGCACGAACCTTTAAATTTCTTATCAGTTTGCCTTTTTTTTGGTTCAGACAGCAGGTCTAAACCAAAAAAAAACACCAAAAAAATCCAAAAACAGAGCTCACAGAACATTTCCAGGTTTGACGCAGAGCTCGCGTGTAACGTGGCAAAAACCAGTGAGGCGCTGGCAGTGTCTTTGCGAATAGAACAGACTTTGCAGGATGTTAGGTATTTCTTTACAACAAAAATGAGCATCTATACTTGGATGTTTAATGAGACATCTGAGAAATGAGCCACATTATTAAAAAAAGAAAGAAGAAAACAATGTGGGAACCAGAGCTGAGGACCTCTGTGTATAATGGGATACAGGATGCTCTGGCTGAGTAGTCGTCACCTGCTGGCCTGGCACCAAGCTGGCCCACAAGAAAATTATCACGCAGCAGCTTGAATTAAATGGTCTCATGCAAACAAGATTGTTCCATTAACAGAGGGAGACAGGCATGTTTCACTGTGTTATGTCTGAAGTTTTAGGGTACAAAGCTGGATGCCAATTAGAAGCTTTCTAATGTTATTTAGGTGGAGTGTGGCTCCGCGGAGAGCTGCATTAAATTTGTCAAAAGTAATGGAAAGTATGTAATGGGTTTATTGTTTGGTAATTATTCTATGATATGTAGTGTGTTTCATTCTTTACATTCACATTACCTCAGTTTTATGTATCCCACATGGAGAGAATGACTATTAATATGTTGCATTCATTCAAGTACCATAAACCACAATATAATGACTGCAAAAGGGAGCACTTTAAAGTTGAAAAATGTTTGCAAAACACAACAGCGCCTGGTGTTTTTTGGCTTTCTGGTCAGCTGAGTCAAAGGCAGGGCTTTTTAGCAGAAGTCCAGTCATTTTAGTTTGAAAGGGCAAGTTTAAAAAGCGATTGCGGTTGGTTGTTAAAAAGTGAAATAAAATAACGCAATCAGCAACAAATGAAATGAAATGAAATGAAAGCATCTGTGATAAACAGAGGTAGAAGGAGTTTTCAGTAGAAATACCACAGTGTAGAATTAAGTAAAAGTACAGAAGTTATATCAGCAAAGTGCACTTAAGCATCAAAAGTAAAAGTACGACAGAAGGACTTCAAAGTTATCTCTATTATACAGTTGTTATTACTATAGAATATTATATTATTTGTTATTTATCACTCACAAATACAAGTAAAAACATCTATAATGGGTTTTTATGTAAGTAACAAGGAACTATGTCAAATAAATACAGTGGTTGGGGACAGATATGGAACAATAAACTCAACACAGGAGACCGGTGATCATGTCCCCTTTCAATCCAAAGGTAAATGCTGTATTTATTTGGAATATAATATTTATGGTAATGTTTGTTATTTCTTATTGTAGCCATGACAATCTTCTACTAACCCTGACCAAGTTGTTTTTATGTCTAAACCTAAAAATCTAACCTTGGTCATGACATTGTCACAGCCTAAACGTAGCAGCAACGTAGTATTTTTTAATCAATACATTTGTAATTTTGCAAATTTCATGCATATATGTTGTTTTGGGAGTGCTTGGTAATCGACCTATTCTGTCGTTTTGGTTTCAGGACACGTTGACCGTATCCATGTTTCATTGCAAGATGGGAAATCCAAGGAGGCCACCAAGTACTCTAAGCAGACATCCCCTCTTCTCATATTGTAGGTCGCCTTGTAGGTATTTTTCTGCTTAACGTGAGCCGTGAGAACATCAGACAGCGCATTTGTGTGAGATAACACCCAGACCAAAAGGAGCCAGTCCAGGTATATACTGCTCAAGCAAGCGGCGACATGTAGAAGCGAGGAAGTGTGGGGTGACTGTAAAGTTCCTGAGTATGACATAACGCACCACGGTTGTCATTTTCCATGTGACGATACTCGACCCTCATGCTTATGATTACATTTGAAGATTAGGCTCATCGATATCAATCACGCCCTTTCAAGCGTGCCGTGGCCTCTTCATAGCTAGTTTAAAATGCCTGCTGTAAGCCTTAACATTAACCCAGAATGTATAGGGGCTCTAAAAACCTGAGCCCATGACTAAAGATAATCTACATGATAAAACACCATTCTCATTTGTCCCAGTCACTTTCCGCAGTATCTTGACATGTGACTGGGTTTTTGTGTCCATGTCTGAAGAGTGGAGTTTGCTTTTTTTTTGCCATTCTGCCACAGAACCAGTGAATGGACTCATGTTGAAAATGGAGTCACTGAATCTCACAGCTGATGTCAAGAGTAAGATAGAAGGCTATTAAATCTCTCAAGGGAAAATAATGCAAGTAAAGAGTCTGCAGCACTGAGGGAGCTGATAGCATTTTTCCTGTGGATAGGAAAATGGAGCAGCCTCTGTCCTACACCGCTGGTGGGAACGTCTGTCAGCAAGCCACAGCCGGGTCACATTAACTACCAGTTTTCCCACAATCTGGCCTTTATTAGAAGGGCTAATAGCAACCTTAGAATCAGGTAGATCTGAACTGCCCCACAGAGAGAACACTGAACACTGTCTAATTCATACAGGACGACCTAAAAATATCTCCCTGCGTATGACAAGATGCCAAGCAAAGCACTCAGTTCCTCAGCTATCACAAAGGATGTTGTTGATCTTGAGTGTGCTATACAGAAAGCGGAATCTCCAGTTAATGTCAAGACAGGTTTATAAGAGGTCGCTGGTTTGAATTCCATTTACTGAACTTTTCTCAAATGTAGGCATTCCTCCAGAGTTTGCTCCACCACCGAGGTGATACAGAGCTGCAAGGTGAGCCAGAGCGAGGCTCTGAATCTCATTTGCACAGCAGTTTTAAGATGTAATGTGGCCTCAGTCCAGTTTGGTTTGGAAAAGGATCTGTGACTCAACAAGAACACACACCAATCTTTTGCACTCGTAACCCAGAGGAAAGCACCGTTCCCTGTTGCCTTGTACCACTTCCACCTTATTCATGTTGAGTCACAAAGGGAACAGGATAGGCAACAGGGAAGGATATTTCCCACTTTACAAATAACTCATTGTGGTTTTCTTGGAAGCAATGTTTGACCAAGATAAAATAAGCTCTACACTGTATCACTTCCACACTTTCCTTCTATCTGGCACCGAGTGTAAAGTGGTGAATGTTCACATTAATAACTCCATGTTGCCACATTAATGCACCAAATAACTTAAAGGTTCAGTGTGTAAGATTTAGGGGGATCTAACTGCCGAACCTGATCATCATATTCATGATTATGCGTTCATTAATGTAGAATTACCTTAGAATGAGTCATTTAGTATATCTACAGAGGGAGTGGGTCGAGTCCACCGTGTTTCTTCAAAAATGACTTGTTATTTTCCATTTTATAGCAGGTGGAATCCAGCGTTGTAGTGCATTACCATCACCTACTACGTTTGAGTGTGGACCAGAGTTCATATCATATCCCCTTTACCAAAAAGCCCAGAACAGACAACACAAACAGCGGCTATAACAAGGGCATTTCGCTTTTTTCTCAATCAATCTCAGTCAATCTGCAACTAGATGCAACCAAATCTTACACACGGAAACTTTAATACAAGCAAACTAACTTTCTCTCTTGTTACTTGTTACTATATGTTAGCAATCAAAGATATATATATACGTATAAAACACGGATGTTAGTTACTTAAGATGGATGAAATGCAGAAAACTAATTTCCACGCGTGGTGTAAAATGCATAAAGGATAACTTCAGTTAACTTAAATGCACAATATGTAATTTCTTCCGCTGGGGATCTCTCAATTAAAACAATAGTAAAAGAAGTATGCTAGTAATAGAGGGAGTTGTCGTTTTCACCGCTGCCCGTGTAAATCTATCTGACGTGATGCGGGCAGAAATCATGTTTACAGGAGAGGTTATGTGTATGTTCAGTGATGTGTCATTTCATTCGAATGAAATAGTAACAAATAACATTCAACGTTAACATCACGGCTATTAAGGGGGATTATTAGGCTATTTATGGATGATGGATTTCTCTGACTTGGAACTTTTGTTGGAAACTTTTGATATGAAATAAGTACACAAGTCAACAAACTATATAACATAGGTCTAGTTGTTTTTAGATGTTTTAATTTGGAAGTGTTGCTTATTTTAGCTTTAACTTAGCAGCTGAGAATCATACAGTGCAACATCACTAATATGATACAAACATCACTTACTGATCAGTATTTGTTATCAGTATTTTTTATTGGCGTAGCAGTTTGAGGCTTTAGCAGGAAAGGCGCTGCGATCGTTTTGGGTTTTGACAGCTTAGCAGGTAGCGAATTATAAACAAATGACTGACATGAGGATTTTTTTCCAGAAAAACATGCTCACATGAATATTCTGTTGACCTCCTCAGCAGAACAACCGATTCCTTCAGCTTGTCAGATTGATCATTTTCGAGGAAATACTGAAGTAGCAGTGTCACCTTATATTTCTCACGGATCTCATTCCTACCCCGCAGTCTCTCCACAGATATCTAGTCACTCTGCAGAACTGTGTTATCCTTCATCTTAGAGGCCTTTACGTGGTCTATAGCCTGACTCGGAGCCACCAGGGACTCTGACTGCTCCACATACAATAGTTCAGTTTTCAGCATTGAGTAAACAGGGGATGTAGCTAATATTATCTGCACAAAGATAGTGTTTCCAGCAAGTGGAGCACAGAAAAGCAGCTGTACATCCTGGGAAGACTGAAGAGAAAGTCTCAGGGCAGGGCTGGTGATGAGCACCAGTATGAGAAAGTGAGGATTGAGCTGCTTTCCACACACATGGGAACAAACTTATGTGTAAAAGGGAAAGACTGTCCAGTTCAGACTAAAGGTCAAGTCGTTTGAAGTATTCGTGATGGATTGACTATCCTCGACGCATTTCAGACACTTGTATGAATCTACGTGTGAACAGAGTGCGTAGAGGAAGAAACACAGGATAAACAATACAGTAACAGTAGCGGGAGGAAATGAAGTAAAGTGAACAGGAAGCGGCCCAGCTTCCCGTTCAAGATGTGAATAAGTAGTGTTAATGACTCTGAGTGCCGGAGAGAGCGGCCCTTTACAGCTGTATATTTTTGGTATTTACGCAGAACAGAATTTGTCAGTAATGCTCTCAAAGATAACAATGGGACACTTTGTCATTTTATTGACATGCACACAGTTTCATAAAGGTAGTGTTGCTGCCACTTTTTATTTTCCCACCTACAAATCTGCTATGATTGCCACTTCTTCTCATATTGGATTTTTTTTTGGGGGGGAATGATCTTTTATTTTCAGTCATAAAAGCCAGACTTTCCAGAGAGCACAAATAAAATGTATGAGACACACTAAAGTGAATAACAGCAGGCCTCATATTTAGTTAAATAACCAATGCTTTCCATGAGGGTTAACTTAAAAAACCCCTGGCACCCCACAATGTGATGGGGAAGGGGAACAGAAAATGAATGCCAGATTTTTGCACCCAATTAAAGGTATAAAAAAAGAAATAAAATCTAGTCTAAAATTATATGTGTTATCATGGTTTATAGAGCTGGACCAACAAAGTATGTCGGAGTGATTGACTTCAGTGCAGACAATAAACATCAGGACTCTACTAAGAACTATTTAAGCCGTTTAACTGACTATTTTTCTGTTAATTCACTTAATTTTCCGTATTTAATTTCTTCTTTTTGTTGAATATTACCCCTGACCTTGCTATTAGTCTGCACTGGTGGGCTCATTTGAAATTAGTTGCATGCAAAGCCACAAGCCGTCATGCACAGATGCGGGGATTTTTCACTGTGATGCGAGCATCAGTCACACTGAGCAGTGTCACCTCAAAGAGCTCGTGCCGGAGAAGAAGACATGAGAAATGCAAGCAGAGCAAAGAAAAATGATGTGACTCAGCTCACACACAGTTGGCACAATGGCAGCTTTATGGCTGCTCACAGGTGGCCCTTTAAAGTTTACAAACATCCTCTATAAATCTGCTAAGTGATTCTGTACTGACTCATCTTCACCAGCACAAGGCTCTGTGTGCACCTGCGTGCTTACACCAGCTTACACGCATGTAGTGGTTGCCAGGCACTGAAAGGTGAACACAACACGCATACAGTCACACACACTGACGCACTTAATCTACTGTAAAAGTTAGACAAAAGTTTGAATGCTGGAGCGGAGGTGAAGACTAGGCCAGGAGCCTCTACAGGGTTTCCTACAGGATTAGTACTGGGCTTATTGCAAGTGAGCCGGGAGCTATTCTTGTTCAGGAAAAACAGAGAAGGCTATGTCAGTGAAAACAAAATGAGTGGTATTTCTCCAAACAGGCTGGTTATCATCCCAGATGTAAGTACGCTTCCCAGGACCTGAGCTGTTTACAAGCTCATGAATTTCTTAATGGAAAATATTCGCCCCTAACAAAGTCACCGCCAGTGTTGTTGGATGTGTTACAAAGAGCACGCCTCTCCTTTTCCACATAAAACCGCTGTCTCGAAATTGTGTAGTTTTCAGTTAAAACTCTGAATTATCATGTCTCCTCCCCAGCCAAGTACACTTGGGAGGTACAGAGGAGAAAAAAAAAAAAAAAAATGAAGGATAACATCGAAATAAGCTAGTGTTGCTTTGTAAATTACAACAGTGTGCCTTTGGTTGCATGCTTTCATTTTACACCTGCATAATGCAGAGTGGAATAGAGAACTCTTTTCATTGTTTTTCCAACAAAAAGGGGTTTTCGGCAACTGTATGATTGAATTATTTCCATTGGATCAAACGTCTCTTGTGCAATGATAAAAGTTTTGTGGCACTGGAACACTGAAGTTGAAAACTCTCTTTTCTTTTATTCAGTCAATTCAACAGAGCTGCAAACCACTAAAGAGAAGGCCAAACTGAAACAACTGTACCACTAATTTGCCTGGGCTACAAATCAAAGCTTATTATATGCTATTTGAATTAAATACTTTCACATTAGCCCCTACAAGGTCCTTTTTTCACTGTGATACAATGCAGTGTTTCAAAAGAGGCTAACAAAAATAGACGGGAGGAATATTCTGTCAATCTTCTGGGGGTTTTTTTTTTGTGTCTCGGTGTATTTGACATCACTTAACAAAACATTTGCTTTCAAACTGGAGCTTTCATTACGTATCGAAGAGTCTTATGAAAACTTTACTCACCCTAACCTGAGACTGAAATGTCTGCTCTCTAGAAAATGTGCGCTTGTTGACTTACTTTATATTAAAAAGAGAAGGTGTCAAGATAAGCGTGCACGCTATGCAGGACGATCTCTTGCAGCGCCCTACGCTCGTGTATAATAAAGGTGTCACTTCAAAATGTCCAAATGTTTCAATTTCCGGTCCTGTGCGCTTTTCATTCTACAGACTGAACCAATAAATGTCTGAACATCATAATATTTGGTGAGTAACTATAAACTCTTTGTGGCTTGTCAAGAGTTTGATGGAAAAGTAAGTAGATTATTATCATTACACCATAAAACAAAGGACCCCATAAAAGCCATACATAAATAAAATGCAGAAAATCCACTCCCTTTGAATCAAATGTAACTTTGAGTGATGATCCGCCGCCCTGTCAGCTGCGTATGTAAACCATTGCGTCTTGAAACTGCAGGGACCCGGCAGACCTCACTGGGGTCCAGTAAGGACATTCGCAGACACTGTGGTTTACGCATTCCCCACTGTGCACAAAGCCATTCTTCAATCCTGCTTTCCATGCAAGCAAAGCTGGTTTATCTGTCATCCTAGACAAGAATGCAAACACACTACTCAGTAACAAATACCAGGAGAGAACGGCATGGACATTTGGTGGAGTCAGTTGAACTCTAATAATTAAACGCACTCGGAGTTCGGTCGGAGTTAAGATCATCAATTTCACAGTGAGATTAGACCATTTCCTCAAACTCTTTCTGAGCGCTTGGGATGTAAAGGAACAGTAGAGACACACTGCTCCTTGCTCAGAAACCCATAACCCTCCCAAATGTATGATTATGACTATTGGAGCATGCTGAAGTTAGTGCTAACCACGTGCTTCTGAGCTTGTGTCTGTGTGCCAATTAATGTATCATAGCTCCAGCCCTTTCAAAAGCTCTCCAACTGGGCAGCTGAAATTTAAAATGTCTCAGGGAAGTGAACATGGATTTGCCAAGAATGCTCACATGAAAGGTTACAAGGACCCCTCTTGTTTTCGTTATTCGTCCCACTCACTGTGAGTGTTCGATGTGGTTTATGCTGCAAAGTTATATGAACCCACAGGACCAAAGTGCTACAGAAAAGAAGTCATAAAAGCAGCACTCATTTACTTTCCCTTTGACTCGCACATATGCACCAGCCACGCAAGAAAATACCGTTAGCGAGACTTTCGTGTTCCCTTTCTTCTAAATCTAATGATTGTGGACAGTATGGAGTAAACTGGTTTCAAACTTTCCAAAACAGGTCCACCAAAAGGACTGAAAGATGTTGTGAACATGCGCCAAAGCCACCGGACTCATGGTTTTAACTTCCTGATTAAGCACGCCCGTATGGTATGACTGAGAGATGATAAATCTAAACTAAAGTATCATTATTCACTAATTATGACCTACAGTATGTGCTTTATTTCTTTACAGTACCCTCAGTCTAACCCTCAACAATTTAACGTTCTGCATGTTGGTACAGTTAATGTATAAATACACTTTTAGCCAGCTGTAGTTGCATGGGTCTGGGATTGTGAGTCTGCCAGACATACATATCATAACAAATGTCAGATAAATTGCGGCAAAACTTGCAACTGTTCACCACCAACTTTGATCAACGTTGTGTTCAAATCTAGTTTTGTTTAAAAAACAAAACAAAAACATTTAGTCCGATTGTAAACTAACCATCACCATGTTAAAAAAAAAAAGAAAAAAGTCCAACACGATGTACTATTTTACGTGGAAAACGTTGCCCACTTTCAACGGATATGAAAAAATCTCATTTAAGAATACTTGTTTTAATGGAGATGAGTGATAAGAGGAAAAATAACTTGTCTTTCCTGAACGTATTCTTTGTCTTGGTGTCACTTTTTAATGTATTTGCTTAATCTTCTATTGGTGCGGTGCGTCACTTGTAATATCCGCCCTCCCGCTGCCAGAGACAAAGAGGAGAGGCTGTGACCCAGCCTTGCCTTGTTTGCACTTCCCCGGCTCTCACAGCTTGATTTGGTTCTTGACGGATCGGTGGAAAATGCACGCCAACTTCACCATCTTTGCCAGTCGCACAGCAGTGCAGGAGGTTATATTTGGAAGTTGTAAATGGCTTTTCTGTCAGCAAAGTTGACACTGAATAGAAGGAGAAAAACTCCTCACACTGCCCGGCTATTTTACATTTCAGGCTTTTAGCTGACTTAGCTGGTACGGGGTGATTTACAAGGAGTGAATAAGCATTGTCGGACATTTTGACAGGACACATAGCCATTGATGGACACGGAGTCTTGAAGGGATTAGGTCTGCACATTTTTGGAATAATAGTTTCTCAGGGGAACAATGCTCCTTCTTTGACTTTAAAAATTAGCAGATGTTTTCTTGGACATTGCTTTCACCCTGGAGCACACATGAATACATGTATTAATTTTAGGAAGTAAATTGAGAGCCCATCAATATAGACAATGTATCCATATGTCCTGGCCTGGTTGTGAAATGTGAAGAAAAAAGCTTTCATTTTCACACTGGTGAAGATGGACATATTGGTGATGCAGTCGATTAATGATTTACATGCTGTTAAAGATACGGAACGTTTTATTGATTCCCAGCAGAAATTCGTGCATCACAAACACATGCAGGCTACAGTAAGAGGATACAAAAACAGACTGAGAACTACTTAAATGAAATAAAAAAAAAAAGACATTAAAGAAATAAGAGAGATGGCATTAAATGTCATTCACTAAATGAACTGAAGAAATAGATGTGTAAGAATTTGGGAGATTGACAGTATGGCAGCACAGTAAGGATTTGTGTAACTATATGTATACATAGGTGTATGAATGCTAATTACATATATAAATTATAACACATTTACAGTATGTGTTTGAAGGAAACACAAAGAGCCAATGTAACATTTCAGATGGAGTGTCAGCTTAACACTTCCAACACGAAATGCAAAAATGAAAATAGAGATAGATATTAGTCAAAGTGACACAGCAGCACAGGTGAATAGGTGGCATTGTACATCAGAGCCTTGAAGGAGATCATTTCATCACGAAGGCTGCTCTCTCCCTGTGGAGACAAAAAAAAAACTGGCTCCTTTTGAAAGACTTTATTTAAGTTACATAAAACTTTAGCACAGGCTGTTGACGAAAACTAATAGTTACATCTTCTTCTTTTGCACTGAATTAGATCTTTATCTAGGACTGTAAAAGAAAATTATGTAACCCTTAAGAAAATAAGAGAACTGAGTAAAGTGGTGGGCTGGGTGGATGAAGGCTGAGCAGGAGGCTTCTTTTTTTTGTGACAGAAAAATATAAAAGTCTATTTATGTAAACTCCCTCATCACGATTGATATTAGTCCGACATGTGTAATAAGAGGATTTTATCAATCGAAACTGATTTTTATTAGTTTGTAGCAGCACCTTTTGAACTCAGCATCAACTCAAAGTGTTTCACATGAGGGACAAGATTTATTACATTTATGATAAATACAATAAATAAATACAATAGTAATCATTATCTTCAGTAAAACTGTCTGTTTCCCCAACAATGGCCGCACTTAGAGTACGCACCGATCTGATGCTGCGTCATGTCAACATGTAGCTCTTGAGATGAGGCACCCATTCAATCGATCAATCAATCAACCAACCAATCAATCAA
>JAPQRN010000027.1:15957204-15978503 GCA_037367275.1 Coranthus polyacanthus
TCTTACATTTTCTCTCGACTGTAACCGCAAATTTGAATACTACTCAAGTCATGTAAACATTCACATGGCATAAGATAAGGTTCTCTTTATTCATGCCTCGCCTAGTAGCTCAATACACAATAAAATATTAAAAAAGCAATTCATTCATTATTTACAAGTAAACAGTTGTAGTAGTAAATCGGAACACTACTACAACTGTTTACTTGTGTAAGTTGTAGTAACAGTAAAGTAGTTCTTAAAGCATTAAAAGTCTCAATTCATGTGCGACATGACTCAGTATCATACTATATAAGGAGCATGTTTATAGAGGCCATCATCTTAATTAATTAGGCCGAGTGAATAACTACACATTTTATTCATTCCGTCTCTTATTCTAAATAATTTAATATGTGTGTGTCTTTTTTTTTTTGGCAGTGTCGCCCTGTCTCTTGTTACTTGCCAGAAGTTTAAATTTCACCTTGAAATCTAATTGAATGGCTTGGATGTTTGTGTTTTAGGATGTCATTCGATTGGCTATTAACCTGTGTGACTATGTTACATCGGGGTTGACAAATGAAAGAAGAAAACAACACAAGTGTCCCGGTAAGATGTTGTCCGACATGTGCTACCAGAACAGACTGAACGCTCCGTGGCATGGACACTAAACGTCTGTGAGCTCTCCTGGACGAATGGACACCATTCTTCCAAAAGATATTCCCTCATTTGGTGTTTTGATGATGGTGGCGGAGAGCGCTGTCTTATGTGCTTGTCCAAAATGTCCCATAGATGTTGAGCTGGGTTAAGATCTGGTCGCTGCGAAGCCCATAGTATACGATTCACTTTTCATACCCGGCAGGTTTTTCCTTTAATTTGTCACCTGTCTGTACATCACATCCAGTGGCTCTCATCTAAATCCATTCATTCATTTAGATTAATATGGAGACCTTTCTGTAAATGTACCAGAACTGGCCAGAGTCTTATTTTCATCTGCAGCCTCTTCCTCCTTTAAAAGAATAAAATGCAAACTTCATAGAGACTCCTAGTGCTTCTTCAGCCATTTATTCTATTATTCTATCACAATACACGTGCTAATTACCTTTACTACAAATGAATTGGGACTCATCTATTCACTCTCCTGTGTTGAATGAAACACAAGCCGTACACACCAGTCACTGTGCAGGGACACAAGCAAAGCACCGGGACATGTCAGTGACTCGGCATTACAGGAGCCTTAAAGAGAGACTTGTTGTACAGTGGCAGCATTCCTATAGAGTGTATTCACATGTTCAGTCAGGAAACTAGAGCGACGACTTAAGCTCTAGCTGCTGGCGGACGAGCAGAGCATGACTCCCGTCTGTGATACAAATATGTAATGTTAATTTACAGCGAATAAAGGCTTTGAATACAACCTAGCAGAGACCTCACAGGGATGAGCGTACCGCACGCAGAGAGCATTAAGTATTAACACATCCCTCGCACAGAGCTCACCACACTAGATGCCTAGATGATGTGTTGATCGTATCATTAAAACAAAGCCTCAGCAGTTACACTAAAGTTCGTTCATGTCACTGAGCGGTTTCATAACACAGCTCACGACCTTCACGCTGCAGTGTCTACCGCCTTACTACGAAGGAGCAGTTCTTCAGCTGTTTTCTGCTACCGTGGCTTTGCCTGGAGTAAGATCTGAGGCCGAAAGCAAGGATATTTCTACGCACAGGAAGGCTACAACACAAACTGTGTGACCATCTGGAGATTAATCCTATTGATTGATGCTGTAACTCCAGTTCCGAGTACCCGAAGCTTTAAAGTTCAAGTACAAACTCAAGGAGGTTGATATTTCCATCATGGACACTTGTTAAAGATTTACTCCAGGGAATCGCCAGACACGGCTTTACTCACCTCTATGTGAAATGAACAGCCAGACTTATACCATAAAACCTTTATTACTGAATTGTAACATGTTAACATTTATTTCGCATTCATCTGTGCAAACCATTTACATATAAATAGGCTGTGTGCTCTCACTTACAATCCCCTCACAGCAGTGATATGACAGCTTCTGAAAATGAAGCCCAACATAAATAATCTTAATCGTAATATATCCATATCCAACTAATTTTCTGGGTAGCCAGAATTTTAACAAGAATTTCAGCAGGGCTTGAAGAGACATCAATACTGTAGACAAAAGAGCTAATGTGTTTTGGAGTGCTTCCCAACAGTGACAAGACATACAGTATATTGCACTAGTAGAACTATTAAAGGCTTCTTGTCTCGCAATATAAATATGAGGCAGAAAAATTTGGGAAAGACACACGCACAAAAAAAAAAAGAAAAGATCTTTCCTGCTGGATAGTACTGCACGTTTTCCTTTAAACTGCAAGACAAAGTGCTCCTTCCACTCGTTATAAATTGTATTGCATTTGAGGTTTCTGTAAAAATGTTGAGTGTGATTTAACAACTAACACAGAAAGACAAAGATGTGATCATGCATCTAAAAAGGCAAAGAATAAGGCGAATTCCCACACATCAAATTAACTTGCTACCATAGTGGATTTGTAAGATAAGTACCGGTTTGTCTTTTTAGAAACAAACTAAAGACACATGGGAGCTGCCATATGAATGTGAGAAAAGAGCATGTGGCAGGCAAAACATACAAAAGGACATTGAAAACTTACTTAAAGAAAATAACTTAAACACACATATTCTCCTGGCTCAGTTAAGCCACAAATTCCTCCTCATTCGTCCAGATCTCAGTACCAACTTTGTTTAGTGGATTTAAAATCCAGCATGTAGTATGGACAACGTTCAAAGCCTCACTGAAAAAGCAGATGAGCCAAATAAGAAAATGAGTATGACTGGCTTTGGAAAGTCAGGCATGCTGTCCAGACTTTACGCTCTACAAATTTTAGAGGTTGATAGGGAGTGTGGGTGAGCCAAGGCCTTCTTCCAGCCACGGTACAGAGGAGGGGGTGCAGCGCTGTGCCGCACGCCGATGAATGCGTCGAAGTCGCAGTAAGTACAGCATAATAGACAACAGCACAATGAAGAAACAAGCCAGGAACAAGTAGTGGTTGTTGACGAAAGAGAAGCTGTGCCGCCAGTGGGAGTGCAAGCCTTTCAGGCTTTCCTGTTGGATGTCCCTAAAGGGGTAAAAAGACACGTATTACACAGTCTCAGTACATGGATATGATCATGTGTAATGTTAGACCTAAGGGAGCATAATTTGATTAATTATTTGACATGTATCCCAGAGCTACTGTCTAAAGACGCAAGTTCAAACCTGCATAGGCCACCTCACTCAAACAGGTTTTAACAAGTTCAATGTAACACTTTTTAAGACTTGTTTAAAATCATTAAGAATGTAAATAAAGACTGGTTTCATTATGTTGCTCTGGGGCCAGACTTTGGTGATGCTCCCAGTGGGAATACAGAAAACACTGGATGAGGGTGGTAGGTATTTGCTGGTGGCTTATACAGCGCCTATGTTTTTCTGACTTTCCATGCAACCCTGTGAACTTTATACCCTAAGGCCCTAACTAGAGTGTTTTCATGCACAAGGTGCAGTGATCTTCAAGTTTTTCATTTTTCCACAGACTTCATCCAAGCACTTAATTGAATAAATTTCATAAAAGACTGATCAGGCATTCTGAGGTGAAAAATTCAGATTGGATTTTAGACTTTTTAGGGACTTGCAGAAACCGTGTCGAAGTCAGTTGTATGAACCAGAACTTTTTATTAACGTTGGTAATAATAAAGCAATTTGTACTCAGCTTTTTATTACCTCCTGTGCCAAAAGCACACGAAAGTCTCTGTCTGTATAAGCTGTACTTATAAGCCTTAGTCTCTACTCCTGATCCAAATAAGAGTATGTGGTTATCAAATACACAGTGACTACATGCTGCATCTTAAAAAGACCACTTTTTCTGGCAAATCACTTTAGGCTTGATTAGTTAAATGTCACATTAATAACACAACCCATGTGACAGAAAATCAATCTTACCTCAAAGGCAGAAACCTTGTTCTGTAAAGTATAGCCCCGAGAGTCCACTGGACCTCCTTATCGTAGACCAACAGGGCAGTCTTTAGGTTTTTGTAATTGGTTGGAAAAGAAAAGCCAGAGTGCAAGACTTCATACATCCACGCTGATTTAAAACACTGGTACCTGCAAAATACATGAATACCAATGATAAAAATGCTTTTCCAAACTCAAAGCCATTTTTGACAGTACTGTCAAGCACAGAGCTATGATTTTACAAAGGGTTCTGATCATCCCGTGTGGCTTACTTCAGTCTGTGAAGATCTGCATGTGAGGCATACAAGCCAGAGTCAAAGCGCTCCCTCAGTGTCCTCCACTGGGTGGCACAGTAACTCTAGAGATGGAAAACTACATTAGACAACATTCTCCAACATATTATACTAAATCAATATTAGTATTACACTAGCAAAAGTCCAAGGGGATCAAGTGTCAAGTATTTACACAACAGGAAAGAGGCTTTGTATAATATAATATAAATAATAATAATATAAATGAATCAAGAACCTTGCAAAACAAAAGCTATGGCAGTTCTCTTTATCACACTTTGGTCACAACAGAATAAAACAAGGGCCGTCAGAGGATGACGAAACGAAATGATGACAAACATCATCACAGACAGCACGGAGAGACGACAGACAAAATAGCAAAAGGCACCACTCCAACACATAAGTGATAAACTGCAGCAGGTTTGGTGAAAAAAATGGTTTTGGACAGATGGATAGATGGATGTACAGACATGCTGATATACCCCCCCCCTGCATTATTTGCCAGTGGTGGTGTGACTGCCACCCTTTTGACAGGCAACATTTTACTGCATCAGACTCATGATGACCCATCTTATAAAAGAAGTTGATGTTTTATAGTAGAGATGTTAAGAGTAATCAGTATTCACCTTGGCAGCCTGTGAATATTTAGAAGCGTTATAGTCTCCGCCCATGCGCAGCACGTCCTCCGTACAGTAGTAGAACTCTGAGAAACCGTAGAACTGGCTGTTGCTATAGTCGATGGCGGGCTGGTAGACACCACTCAGGGAGGTTTGAGTCTCATTTGTATGGTTGAGGAACGGCTGAAGCAGCTGTCGACACTGGTCAAAGTCCCCCGTGCCTCGTAGATGGAGCTTCTGTGTGGATGGCCCGATCTCATCCTGCAGGTCTGTGGGAAGACAAGGGTCCAGGAGGGGGGACTCTGCTGTCTCACCCACATGCTGACCTAAGAGCCTGAATAAAATCAGTGAAAGCATGTAAGTAACACTGTTTATACACAGGCACCGGACAAGCAAACATTAAATCATGCTATTAGATCCATCTGTTGCTCTCACTTGTTTCGAGTGGCAGTATTTCTTATGAGATTCTCTTCATATCTTTGGCGTGCTGCATTTCCCCCAAAACCCAAGAAGGTGGACACATACACACGATAAACATGCTCTGTGCGATGTGCGTCACAGCCCAAGTTGAACTCAGCTAGTAAGTTCTTGGCAACTTCCTCCTGGAAAAAGTAAAATAAAATCAGTCTGGAAAAGATAATACCTATCCGTCTTTAACACTTTAGCATGATAGCAGCGCTAACAAGCATCACAATTATTGAAAGTGAGAGTAAATGACTGAGGTGTAAGACCCCATAAGAGTTCAGTTATTTACAGTCTAAGTCTAAGATCTCAAAGCATGAGGAAATAGAAGCAGAAATTGTCTAACAAGATGACAGTGGAAAACAATTCATGAGAGCAAAAAAGCAGTGGGCACGTGGTTGAGGTTGCACCTGCACTACATTAATCACTACAACACAAACAGAACTTCTGTCTATATGTATAACTTCTACTGGGTGTGACTGTTTTCATTCTTAATCCTGCTACAGAGTCATGCAGCAGGCTTACAGTGATGAATGTGAGAGCAGATCATCTCCACGGGACAAAAATGGTGCATACAGGTTTAACCAGGGAATGACAGAAGTTGGGAGGAGGGAGAAGAACAAAGGGTGAGTGACAAAAACCAAAGACAGCACAAAAACAGAATTGGTTGTGGATAATAACCTGCTGTGGAGAAGCAAAGCTTACAGTTTTGGGCACTTCGTATGCGATCTGTGTGGAGACACCGCCCATGTCCAAGACACCAGCAGTCCTTTTCCTCACCAGCGCCTCCTGCTGATCGCTGCCTGGGACGTGTACCTCCACTACAGCTTCCCCATCTTAAAAGATTTGACAGGAGAAATGTGGAAGGCAGAGAGCAGACTTGTGAGATTACAGTGGGTTTTATCCAAAATGTCCCCCCGGTAGAGTGAAAAGGTCCCTATAGTAGTATTTGACTTGCTTTTCCCTCTTTCAGGTAGGGCAGTTAACATGTTGTACAAGACAAACTGAACCTAAGAGTCTAAGTGTAAGTCCACTAGCCTTTTATTTAACCTCTTACGATCACCATGGCTGGATGACAGAGAACCTACACAGACAAACTGAATAGTAGCAAAGTTAACACAATAACAAACTTGCTGAAATTGTTCTTGCTTGCTTGTCCTTACCGTTGTGCACATGGTTAAACCTTCCAAGGACAAAGTTGATTCCAATCCAAGCATAAACACCTAAATCATGAGAGAAAATGTGAGGGTTATTATATAAACTTTTACTCAAGTTATATGCGTAGTAGGACAGCTTCCAGTAATCAAACAAAACTACTGTACTGTTTTAATAATGTTGTAACATATCCAAGGTGTTTTAAAAAATAGCGAAGCTGACAGTGCAAAAGAATTTAAGTCTGTGCAGACTATGTGTGTGATTTACCTTCCTGTTTTCCAGAAATGACTTCCACATGGGAATCAGAGAAGAGAAAGTTGAAGTGTACTGGGATATCTGTCCGCAGATCTTCAAGAAGTGCTTCTTGTTGACTGAGGTCAAACAAAAAGAACACAAAACAAACCTCAGGACACACTGTTAAAACACCGGACCTAAACAGTTTTTGAAGTCATATATATATCTAAAGCTGTACCTTTCAGGAAGGATTCTCATTCCTGCTGTGCACAAAATGTACAGGGGTGTTTCTTGGTGCTTATTTTTGGGAATGTGTTGGGCGGCGAAGCTCAACAGAGGATAAATATAATCACTGGCTTTCTCAGGCGTTTTAGCCAGTTCAGAAATGCCTAAAAGCAAAAACACATAGAAAAGCACACAAAGTCACATGTTAACGGAACAATAAGCATATAAACATTGTAAAGTGAGTAAATGAGATTATAAATCATTGTTTCATTGATATCATAAACACGCTCTCATTTAATTTTTCCCCCCCGTATGGTATCTTACCCGGCTTGATCTTCATGACCACAGGCTTGCGGTGTTGATCTCTCATTTGCCGGATGTCCAGCAGTTCATGGGGGTTACCATTGTGCCGGGGCCAGCAGTACACAAATACCCTGGAGCCACTGCTGCCACAGTCCACCACCAGTCCATAGTTCAGGTTGGGGTTGCTTGTATCAGTCGCATCCACATCAGTCACCCTTGCCAAGTGCCTTTTGAACAACACAATTTTAAGTTGGAATAATGCAATTCACGTTTACCAGAATATATATATGCGCGGAGAGCATCGGTTAGCTCACCTGTGAAAGTGGTTTTCCTTTCTGATCCAGCTGGCATGGCCCTTTCCAGTGACGAGCAGCAGGTAAAGAAGTCCGATGAGGCAGAGCACAAGGCCAATGAAGAGCAGCTGTCTGAGTGAAGGTATCAAAAGCCGGGGGAGAACCTGGGACGACAGGCTGAAATGCCATGAGGCTGGGAAAAGGCACGAAAAGCTTATCCTGTCAACAGAGAAAAGCAGGCAGAGGAGTTACTTGTCAGTGACATGTCAAAGGTAACTGTGGATCAAACTACGCCCCAACACACCTACCTTCCCATGATGCAGATTGTCTTCCACTTGGTGCCTTATTTATTTAATATTCATCGTCAATCAGTTGGCTGACAGAGAGAGTGGCTGATTCCAGGGCCCCATCCCGTTTTCCTCACTTTTATTCATGACCCTTGGAGGAAAACACATTTTGACGTTTGTTTTTTTTTTTTTTAGCCCAAAGCAACTTTCTGACCCTTACGCGAAAAGGCCTAACATTTATCTACGTAAGTCCTATGGCAACGCGGCGGCTATGTTTTGTTTTTTTTTTTGCTTTATTGTAATATCAAGACTTTATGGGACAAAACCGGCGAAGACAAACTGTTAACATAAATCCAGCTACAACGGATAAAACAATGCTAATAAATACACGGTTGTAGCTAGGTAATAAGCGTTAGCTATGTGTTGGCTCTGGAAAAGCTAACAAGAATTAGACATAACCCGATATTTACACCTCGTCAGTTTCAACAACATGGATATAAATGTACGAAGCGTGAAACTGTTGTCGTACTTACTTGCAAAAACGTGAAAGTAGCTCCTTCACTGGTAAAGGTGTCATTTGTGGGCAGCCAGATGCTAACCGCTGGCTAATGCCAAGCGAGTATGTGGCAGGTCTCCGGTATGTGACGTGTTGTCTCGGTCGACGGTGTGTTTGGTTTCCGTGTCTGCGATGCCCGGATGGAAAAAAAAAAAAAAAAAGAGCCACAAAGTAGGTAAAGCCCAGTCCGCCCGGCGCGTCTCTTCTTCTTGTCTGTTTAATGGCAGGCTGTCGGTAGTAGATGTGCAATACCGCCACCTTCTTGGTGAAATGTGATCCAGGAGGGAACGACCAGATCAAGCACCTCCTCTGCAACTTCTTTACCCAAGATTAAAAAAAAAAAAAAAAATCGGCTTTGTCGTTTGTTGTCTTGAACTGTCTAATGCTGCGTGGTACAGTATTGCAGCTGTATAATGTCAAGCCATTCATTTCTTTCTAAATTATTAATTATCTCACATTTCAAACATTCAATCTACAGCAGCCATGTTGATGCTGTTCAGCACTACTACTGGCCAAATTTGTTTTTAAAGGTGGATCCTCGTCCGTTTGTGTTTGACAGTTTATTTATATTTTTATTCAGTTTATTCTATGCAACTTCGCCGTAACGACCTCCTCCTCTGTCACTCTGACCAGACGAATAAAACGGTCAACTAAAAACGAAAACATTTTTATTGAATGCAAGATATTTTCTGTTCAAACCGCAAAGCAAATACATTTACAGATGTATTTCTGATACTTCCTTGCATATTTTGTGTGGATAGTGTACTGAAAGTCTTCCTAGTGACCCTGTTACATAAGCATAATGTGACAAATATTGTACTGTTTCTTAGAATAGTGCATTCACGTGTAAATGTTGCACGATAAAAACATGATAGCCAAAGATTAGTTTAAAAAACACGACAGCTCATTATTCATTGAAGGCACTACATGTCTATAAAGTACAAGTCTTGCATGTTTTGCTATAAAACAGGACATACTGCAATTTATCAGTGCAATAAGGCAGAAGGATACACTTGTCTGTGGGATTGTAGAAACAAAATTTACATAGTTGTATTTACAAAACAAAGACCCGAGTAACATGAGCTGGTCATAAGCCAAGTCATGTTACATTGGTACAAAGCTACTGAATTGCAAAGGTGATTTGCATTATATTTTTATATTTTAATACTCGTATATTCAAAATTAACATCAACAATCAATCCGTATGGTTGCTCCTATACCGGAACGTGACCCTACACCCAGACAAGTTTGACTTTACCGAACCTATCGCAGCCCATCAACTCGGACTGATGGATTTGCCAGCAGTAACTCAAATCCACAAGCTTCAAGCTCCTGCTCTGTCGCGTTATACTTTTGACTGTTTCCAACGTCATATCTGATCGTGTCAGGTCAAGGTGTCGTACGCGCCCTAGTGGTGGAAAAACCTGAGGATCTGCATTGAAATACTGGTGCAAGTGGACTTGACTAAGTAAATCATGAAAAATGCAGTCCAGAGGGCATGGTAAGGAGACTAGTGAGATCTTCTCGAGTAATGGAGAACCAGCCAGGAGACACTTGAGCACCCTCTTCAAGGACATCCAGGACATGACAGGCTCCATCTGACAGTGCTCGTAGGAGAAACTTCAGGAAAATGGGTAAAGATGAATTAGAAGAGATAAATGACAAGAAAAAGAGGACAATTTTAATTTACGGTTTATAGTTAGTGATTAGAACATACAGCTGTGCACTTCTAAACAGCATCTTCTACTGCTATTACTACTACTGGTAATAATAATAATAATGATAACAAATATGATTGAGTTCTGTTGTAAAATTCTATTTTCCAAACTACTCTTGATTTAGATGGATATAGACATTTTATTACAAATGGTGTTTTTATTGAATTAAAGCTCAGAACCTTGCTGTTTACAACCAAGTGTGCTTTAACAGAAGCCTTACTTTAGTGTGAGAGTGCAGAGTTTAGGCAGGCGTGGAAGATCCCGATCATCATGCTCAGCCTCCATATCCTCCTCGTCCTCTTCTTCCAATACTATGGTGGGAGGTTCAGCGGCTATGTGCAAATTTCTGAGTCTAGGACAGACCCGGATGACCTCCAGCAGAGGAGTGTGAGGACTGGTTTTCACCCCCTCCAAGGTGAGAGAGACCAGAGAAGAGCCTGCAGAATGTACGGCATGAAACAGATGTTCCAGAGGGCCTGAGTACTGTACTGAGAGGCTCCGCAGCTGGCCTGACCAGGTCTGGAGGCTTCTAGTTAACAGAGACCCTTGTCTTCTTCTTTTTACATAATCCGTCCAATCATCAATGTTCACAGATATGGAGCAGATGTCTGGACATAAACAGCTTAAACTATCCAGAGAGTCACAGGATAAGCCCTTGACATCCCTTAGCGCTAGGGTCAAGAAATCCTCACCTGACCTTCCACTTCTTTTGTCCTCTGCTTGGACCTGACCGCAATTTGGCTCTTTGTCTATATTGGCATCTTCCTCACTCTCACTACTGTGACCCTCACACAATGCCCTTTCCGCCTCCTCCTCTTCGTCCTCTTCGTCTGATGCTGCTCCCTCCTCCTTCTTCCGACTACCCATGCCCTGCCTGCGCACGCTCTCCCTCCACACTTTCAACAGCCTTGGAACTCCTTCCCTGTCAGTGAACTCATCTGTCTGGTCAAACTCTCTGTGCTGAATAAGAGAGCAGGCTTGTGCAAGGCCGTCCATGGCCACCCTCTCCAGGTAGGGCAGTGTGAGAAGGAGGTAGGCGGCGGCCGCCACAGGGTCTCCTTCTTGTTCCCCAAAACCAATATCCAGAGCCAGCAGACTGCTGAGGGGGAGAGGAGACAGGGGTGCAGAAAAAGAGGAGGTGGAGGGGTCAGAGCAGGAAGGGGAAATAGAAGAATGTGATGCAGAGGTGCTGCAAAAAGATGAACCAGAAGGAATGCCAGAAGAGCAGAAAGCTCCACCTCCAAGGAGAAGCAGTGCGGCAGGGGAAAGGAAATGACAGCGGGATACATCTAGGTGGCGCAACAAGGGGCAGTGCTGGGCAACCACCCTGATTACACCCCTGTCACAAGGCGTACCGGCCAGGGAGAGTGAACGCAGAGCTGGTAAACGGCAGAGAGTTTCAGACAGGGCCTTTGAAGGCAGCTGCTGGGCTCCAGATAAGTCCAGATTGTACAGGCCCTGAGGTGTAAAGCAGAATACATAACAACTAGGGCTATGCAATTTTAGTTGACAATTAATTGTCATACAAATAACTGCAATACATTTTTTCGTCTTTTTTTTCTCTTATTTTTTGCCACTAGTATAGTATATGCCTAACAATAGTTTATTACACATAAAGCACACCTGAACACTGGAAACATAAATAAAAACTGCATTACACTGTCATTAAAAGAGTGGAGCAAAATCAAAATGTGGCATTTCTTTTAGTTTCATGCGGCTGTTTTTGAGAAAATCATGATTATGCAAAATAACTGTGGTTAGCTCCAAGAATTGCAAAAGGAGCCATTTTCTGATTCTATCTATGTTTACACATCCGACCACCACGTGGCGCTTCTGTTTCAGGAATTAACAAATGTATAAAAGGAAGTCAGAGCAAAGCAGCAACAGGTGCTGCTGATTGTTGAGGCAAACAAGGTTTGACTGTGCTTATCTATCGGGCTGTAATGTGGTCAAGCGCCAGCGTGTATAGCGTTTGTATGGAGTTTGGTTTGTTATATTTGTAAGATTTGCTGGACAAAGGCCTCAGCTTTAGTAAGCTGATTAATAAATATACCTTCATCTAAAGAACCTGAGCAGTTATTCAACACATGCGTCGACTACATCACAATAGCAGCCCCTCAGTGGCTTTTGAATAAGTCAATTAGTTACTACAAGACGATTATGTAATATCTGTGACATAGCAACACCAAAGAGTAACATGATCCACAAAGGATATGAAAAGAAATGGAACAATGTTTAAACGGCGTTGTTTGAGAATGAATGAACAATTAACAGCACATGAATGGAGAGAGTAGTTTCTGTCCGACCTGGCAACGTGCAGCGATCTGGGCACAGAGGGCGGAGGTGGCCAGACCAGGACAGCGTTCGAGAGACAGACTGCGGAGCTGCGGGACCAGGAGCAGATGGAGGGCTGGTCGGGACAACTGGTTTCTGGAGCACAGAAGCAACGTTAGCTCCTCAACCAGCTCACCCGCTGAAAGGAGACGGAGAATGAAAGAGTAAACAGACATATAGTCTAGCAGGAGCAGAGGTTGTCGCTATCTAAATCGTTTACATAAAGCAAAGTTGTACAAAAGCACACACAAAAAGTTCTGTAGCCCTTTAGCACCCCTAACTCACTCAACACTAAAGTAACAAACACATTGCCTTAGGAAAGGGGAGGTAAAACACTGACTTGTGGTGCGATCACTTTATTAACATCACACGGACGTGACTGATTTAACATATGGTTTCCTGTTCCTGAAGTCCACAACAATCTGACAGACTCACGCAGTAAGTTGAAAGGCCCCATGATGTGCCTGAACGAATACTGATCCAAGTAGTTTTCAGCATAGTCTTTCACCCACACTTCCTTCATGTTGTCAGCCAGACTAAGCAGACACAGCCGTGTCAGTGACAGGAGATGGCCATCTTCATCTCTCGTCCTGCGGCTCCTCAAAAACTCATCACTCCTCATCTTCTTCTGTCTGGGCTTAGAGCCCTTCTTCCCTCCATCTGACGCTCGAAACAGAGGCATTGAGGCGCTTCAGTGCTGGAAATGAACACATGTTTACCAGTTTAGACCAGGAGAGTAAACAAACACATCACTTTTTGACTGAATTAGTACCCACAGGGATTCTCCTCATACTTGACATTCCAACACCTGGGAAACGGAAGTTCACATCTCTTCTGACAGATCAGGTACTATTCAGATATTATACACACCGTGATCAAATCCTAATTTGTTTTAACACTTTATTTACTGATTTTATTTGTTTTATAAAAGACGTCAGACTGTGAGAAAGTTAGCTAACTGAACACACAGAGAAGGAAAAACAGATAGGAGGTGTAGTAGGAAGAAATATGTCTATGACACTTACCTGTCAAACGAAATAGTGTTTAAAGTTTTATATAAATGTGTATATTGAATAGGAGAGCTGTCAGCTCTGTGTAGAAAATGTGCAACAACTTGTTAGACGTGATTCTGCTTCTTCGCAGCACTTCCTCATTGGGCGTAACAATTCAGCCCTGAGTATGGTTTCTCAGGCACGACTTCCTCTCAGGCTGCGCAGGCTGTGGCCAATGCATCGACGGGGCAGCCTTGAATCCAAGCCGTAGTGTAAACAGCCTGTAAAAACATCCACATATATGCAGTTTATTCGCTACATTTGGGTTGATCCCACGACGGTGTACAGCCTGAGGGATTTTTGAATCCTTAAAGACATAATGTAGGGCCTAAAGTTGAACCCAGACAATTCAAGCTCATGATCTTGAGTCTTGCAGCAGAGTGTTATATGTAGGTTTTGGTCTGCTCTTGTGGTCTGATCTACGTGACCTTTGTTACTTGTCGCTCCCTTCTCTGTACTTTTGTTTTCTGTGTAAATGTTTCACAAACTTTTTTTCTCCGGGTGGTCTCCACTGACCAGAATGTGGCCTAAAATGTACTGTATCATTTATCTCAAACAATAACCACTTATTCAAAGACAGTGATCACTGCGCTCACTGTGTTCATATAATTGAGAGTGTGCGTTAGAACATATTACTGGATGACAGACACCAAGGGAACAAAAATAATTTGAGGAGGTAACAGTCGCTGGGAAGTGTGAGAGTGTGTGAGAAAGCGCTGAGTGTCTTTGGAAACTAACAGTCAATATACAGGAACAAGTTCCTCATCAGATTCTGCAAAATGTGTTTCAGACACAATGTGAATTTTAGCAAATATATCTGATATGTGCGACCATGGCTACGAGAACGATGGTGTTTGTGAAGAAGAAAAGAATATACTATGAGCACAGACAGTAGGAAGGGTAACAAAGGGTATGAGAATATATTGTACTTTGTGCAATAAGTCTAAATCATATTAGACTCAGGAGACTGTTGTCTTTTGTTGAAACTATATGGCAAAAGGTCTGACCCCATGTGGCTATGGTGAAGATTTTTCTCCCACACCACTTTTTTTTTAATCATTGTTTTAAAAGTGAAAAATGTTCTGTGGTATTCTGTAGTACAACAAAAAGTGTGCACGCATTTTTCACATGTTTACAGGACTTTTCACATGGATGAACTTCATATTTACACTAACATTCTTACCTCGACCCTTAGGAAACGCATAGCGGTTTTGTACAATTGTTTTCACATGTGTCTCAATACCAAGTCTCACTTTCTGAAAACTCTTTAACACATCCACCATATCAGTAGCCTATGTGAACTAAACTGTGCATACCTTTGCATTGCGCTGATACAAAATACATCCGATCACCACTTATTCCAAAATGCATGTATAGCTAGTCAAAGTTCACCAGCAGCAAAATCAATAATACATTTTTCTCCAAAAACAGTAAAAAAAAACAAAAAAAAACTGTAAGAGTTCTATGTGCTGCTGTGGTATTTGAAGTTCGGTGTCACCCTCTAGTGGCCGTGGGCTCTTCTTCTTACTGCACACACTTTAAGAGTCTATTTAAAGAGGAGGGGCGGTAGTATTGTCAGTAGGACATGGCAGTAGCTGTCCTCAAGTCTCTCCTCTGAGACCTTTTCTGCTGTCAAACTCATATGTTGAAGATCATCAGTTCTTGACTTTTGAGATCCTCTGGTCGACCTCGGGTAAAAAATGGGTCGTATCTCTTTATCTCTTTGATCTCTTTAGCCCCGCCCCCTTGATGTGCAGGTGCGAGGCGTATAGTGTGAGAAAGTGTTTGATGTTTAGAATGTTATGGATAACATTGTAAACAAGGGCTTTGAAGGTGGTCACATGACAGAGGGTAAAGAGTGACATCAAACGAGATAATGATACATTGTTTCAATCTAAGATGTAACAATGTAACATTATCTGTGTGTGTGTGTGTGTGTGTGTGTGTGTGTGTGTGTGTCCCTGTGTCAAACTGACCTGAAGACCATGTGAAGACCATGTGAAGACCATATGAAGACCATGTGAAGACCATATGAAGGACGGAAATGTGTGAGGTATAGTAGCATATGTGCTCAAATTTTTGTTTTGTTTATTTGTACATGTTTATCACAGAAAATAAGCTAAGACCGTTGAGTTTCAGGTAGAAACCATACAAGGTTCATTTGGTATTTGGGTCAAATTGACCCGTTTCAAATTTTTACAAAAAAGACAAAGGGTACAAGTATGCATTTTTCTTTCTACCTGAAACTCAACGGCCTTAGCTTATTGTCTGTGATGAACATGTATAAAAAAATCAAAAATAAAAATTTGAGCATACATTTCCATCCTTCATATGGTCTTCAGGTCAGTTTGACACAGGGACACACACAAACATGAACACACACACATTTCATTATTATCATTATTATCTTTCACATTCATTGTGGGTAATGATTCTGCGCAGAGTAATAAACAGCATCAAATCAAGACCTGACTTTGTCGAGTTCTTTATTTCAAGCTCCCATGATGTGACACGGCAATATCTCTGCTATCATCATACCTCTGCCAAGGCAAAACATTCCTGTAATTCAAACATCCACCAATCCACCAAGTTTCTTGGAAATTAGTTTTTGAGTAATCCTGTTGACAGAAAGATAACTAATTATTGGAGAAAAATCTACTTTGTGTCTCTTCTCGGATCTTGCGGATATCTTTACTAAATATTCCTCTGAGGTACATGTGTTGGTATATGTTACCCAATGTTACACAACTTGCGATGCATTGATTATCAACTGTCCAACATCTGTTAGATCATCCTTCATAAGCTGTGTTGTTCACCACCCAGTGCAACAGAATTGGGTATTGTGAGTCTGTAGATAAGCAGCTCTGTCCAAGAACTCTCACTCCACGACTCGTCTCTTCTTTCTCAGATAGCAGTCTCCTCACCCTCGCTTAGTGTCTATAGGATAACCTGGTGCTTAAGCTGAGCCGTAAATATTACAGCATGTCTCTGTTTATTCTGGATACAAGGAATGGAGTGGCTCAAAGTATAAAGATTGTTGGACCTCTTATATTGTGAGCATTTGAACGCTGCGTCCACCGATGTGCACGCAACTACTTGTGTGTTGAGTGTTTAGTATATTAAAGAATTCACTGAATAAGACACTGGAGGCTGGAGAGTCATCCCTTCGAGTTCTTTGTTCATTTCTTCCACAACACTAATACATGGTAAGAAAAACATAACATCCTTGGCAGAGGTAGTAAATATTTCTTCTAGTTGTCTTACATATACTCTACTTCATCAAGACAAGCGTAAATTCTGGGATTAGTCCCTTTCAGTCCCCTTCATGAAGTCCTTTCATTTAGTACGTTGAGTTACTTTTTTAGGTTAGCGTGACAAACATACGACAATCAATGATGATTCAGTTAATAAGGCACTACGTTAACTTTTCAATGTGACAAACAAAGATTGCACATGTTCTCATGTACAATCATGTACATGAGAACCCAATTTTCCTGTACTGCATGCCGCAATTAAAGCACTGTATTAAAACCTGATTGAGCCAGAGTGAAACTTAAAGCAGGCACGAGAACATTACAAATGCTATAATCTAATCATATGACATCATTTTTAACACTGAATGGAGTGTACAGTGTAAAAACCGAAATAGATATGATTATAGCAGTAGATCCCATTGTTTTGATCATGAAGCATTTTCCAGCTACACCGGCGTGAAAATGAAATCAATCCACAGAGATAATCGGGTCAGGCACTATGGCTTCAATGAGCACGAGCAGCTCTAAGTTCTGTGATAATAAATCACCTTACTCTAGGCATAACTGCACCATTTACATTTCTAGATATTACAGTACTAACGTGATATCAACATGCAGTGAAATCAATTTTGTAGTTAACAAATGTACTGAGGCTACTGTTATATAAGTTCTAGACATAAAATCAAGTAAATATAAAATCTACAATAGTACATACATGAATAAAGAGCAAATAAAAAGTGGCTTTTTAATTAGCAAGTGTTCATGACTATGTTTATATACACGAAAATCAACTAGTCTGCAATGAGTAACAGGAAAAGTTCACAGCAGTTATTTCCTGTGAGAAGAAACATACTGTATTCAAGCATAGCCTAACACAGTACCGCGATCGTTACTGTGATCAAACAAATTAAGTTACAAAATTCTTCCCAAAATTAATTTCCTGTTGCATATTCTATGAGGTGTGTGAAGTTGTGGATGGAGGACCAAAAGGTTTACTCTGCTGTCGGTTCTGTAAATGGTACGACCTTCCTTCCCGCTACAAACACCTCCACTATGTTGCGGTCATCGCCTGAGATACGGGGGAAAAAAAACCCAGAAAACAACATACAGGTGAGCGAGCGGCACATTACATTTTGAAAAATTTGGACAAATAAACTGAAATAGACACTCACCCAAATTCAGGAACTTTTCCAAAAGAATCTGAAACCAAGAACATTACAAATAATACGATAACTGTGTTCATCGAATTGTATATACATCTATTTGTTTTTAACTTTTATCGCACTAACCTTTGGTCCCTCACTCTGCATCAGATCAATGGGTCCACCAGGGACAGCTACATTCACCCTCAGAGCGTCGAAGTCTTTGCCAACTTCAAAGTTTCCTATTCGGTCGTCCAGGGACAAGGCTAGAGAAAAAAAAAACACAGTCAAAGAAATGAATTTAATGCATTCCTGTACAATTAGTCATCAGTAACATGGTTTTCCCACAGCTACTGATGCACTGAAAAGAAGTGCACTTTAGTACAGAGTGACTTGGAGTGGGTGATGTCTTTTTTTAGAGTCACTTCACCCAGAAAAACTATTGTTACCAGACAACATGGCTAATGAAGTGGCAGCACACTTGATGTTTTCACTGTGACTGCCTCTCGATTCCAACTCTGTTCCTAAGTGACGGCGGCGGCTGAGTCCTACCTTGGCTGCCTCCCAGCGTGGCCAGCCTGAACACCTCCTCAAAGGTGAGTGTGTCGTGTTCTGGGTCCTGGATGGTCAAGACTTTGGATGAATCCAGCGCTCTCCTCACAGCGTCCAGCATTGAGGCAGAATAACCCCCTGCCACATCTGATACACAGAGCACAGGTCAAATGCAGACAAGCGTACCTTTTACACATTACATTTCATAATTTCAGGTTTTTACTGCCTTCAGTTTTAAAAGTTAGAGATACAGATCATATATTTTCTATTATTAACTGGTAAAATAAAGTGACCAGCTGACGTCAAGTTGATCAGTACGTTAAACCTCTCAGATGACCCAGAATACCACACAGAAATGACAGCTGTAAAACCAGATAATTATGTAACATTAGGACGCGTTAGATCCTATTACACTGTTACAGCGGGCTCTGCTGCCTTCTGCTCCTGGAATGTAGAACCAGGGAGGGTCCAAGGAGTCAAATGGTCCACGTTTGTTATGTCATATCTAAAGTGTCCCTGGACACAGTTCTCAGCTCTGCTCTCACCTGTTCCCAGTCCCAGCTTCACTTTCTGTTTCAGGACGTTACGGACATTCAATACGCCACTGCACAATCTGGGCACATGGAAAGAAAGATATGACTACACAATGAAAAAAACAATCTATATATTACCATATGATAATGTTTTCCAGTTGATCATTTACAAACTTTTGATAGACAGCAAGACTTTTCTCTTACTTTTCTGTTTTACAAATGAACTCTAACTTGTTCATATGTTGTATTTAGACATTTAGAATGCCATATTGAAATGCACATGCCCTACTTTAGTTCATATTTCTGTCTCACAAAACATCATGATCCTTTATTCAAGGACTTACGAGATATTGGAGTTCGGACAGTGAGACAAAGATGCCCCTGTCTCTCTGAATAAGGCCAACTCTTCATCACTGAGATAACATCCATGAGCCATAACTGTCTGTGAAATCGTCATGAATAATATGAATATTTTCTAACAGCATTTATATTTCTCTACAAAACCATCTGTGTGTGCAAGCAGCCAAATGTGCTAACCTTGTCGGTGAGTAGGTTATATTTGTAGTAGACGTCTGTATAAGACTCTGAGTCAGGAAACAGCTCCTTGACGAGCTTAACTTCTTCAGGGTTTTCACTGATATGACTCTGGAAATGACAAATTAGCGTGTCAGACAATTAACAGCAACTTAAACTGAATTTCCTTTGCTTACATATGACCACACGTACGTGCACTGCCTGTTACTTTTGCAGTAGTTCTGGTTTATTCTTGCCGGCAATTTTACTTGAGCTACAGGTCCCACCTTAAACAATGTCTATGGCAACAGCTCCCAGGGGACGTAGCCTGGTTTGGTTGCCACAGAAAACTCACCTGAATGTGCAGGTTGTTATTCTTAGCGATTGCTCCCAGTTGTCCAAGTAAAGCTCCTGTGCAAGATGGAGCAAAGCGGGGAGTCACCACTGGCTTCACGAGAGGGTACTGAAAACAGACAGAGACTTTAAAAGCCTACATAAAACAACATAGATCCATAACTGTTGTGTTTATCACATCTTGAATCATTCTGTTTTTATTGTAACGGCTCACCTTCTTCTTCAAGAGCTCAGCAATGAACCTTAAGGACACAAAAAAAAAAAAAATTAAATCCTTGTGGTTGTCCGTCTTATACATCTGTTAAAAATACATTAACTGGCTTTATTATTGAAATTACAGCTACATGTTAAGAGGGGTCTTTCCTTGTAAAATTGATCTGTACATAGACAGAGGGTTGCGATGCAAACAAGAGATTCGTATTTTCTGTGACGTGCATGAGCATATTTCACCGACAGTATGTAATAATAAAAGGCATTTTAAAATTCAGACATCCTTACGTTAACTGTACTGTTTGCGATCTTCCCGAACATTTAATACTTGTGGACACGCTGTACATTTTGATACCCACCGGCAGGTTTCTTCTTGAGACTCCTGAATTGTCTCTCTGTAATGTTTCACACAATTGTTCCTGTCCATACACACTTTTCCCACCAAAGCGCGCTGTCCAAAGTCATCTGAAAAATGTAAAAGAAAAATATGGCTTTGACCTTCCTGTTTGCATGAACAAGTTTGCATATTTTCTTTAATTATGTCACACACGCATTAGTTCCCACTCAGTCATCTGTACTGAATGAATGATCCATCTTATATTGTTAAACTAGAACGTATATCAAATCAACAACAGATTCTGTTATATCACATGATCATATGATGCATCAGTTTATGGTGTCATTTACATGTCAGCCAGAGTCACATTGTATAAAAGATCACGACACACATATCACATAAATATACATTAAATGCACCCTCATACAAATTACACGTTCACTTACACATTCTTTCACACACATGCACAAAACATGATATTGTGCATGTGTTCCTGTGTTTTGTTCCCGTCCCACTATCCTTTTAATTAACCCAGACTGAGCTGGGGGTAAAAAAACATTAGCGGCTGACACTGTTACACATACTTCCTCGCTATTCTCCTAATCGGTTATTTGGCCATAATCCTAATGTGTGGTAGTGCTAATCCGGTCTTGGAGAGCAGGTTGGAGATGAGGAGGAGCAGGAGGTACAAGCCTTGTTAATGTGTAAATGATCAAAAACTACAATTTGATTTCAAGTCACAGTCGACACGTGCTAATCTTTATGAAAGAAACGTCAAAATTCGTTGATTTCCAGCTTCTTAAGTTTGTGTATTTTCTGTTTCTTAAACTCCTCTGGGACAGTATGAATATCTGTAGGTTGTCGACCCAACAAGACATTTGAGGATG
>JAPQRN010000027.1:15979655-15994733 GCA_037367275.1 Coranthus polyacanthus
ACGTGGTCAAATTATTCTACAGCTGAGCCTGAAAGTGGTACAAAGGTACAAAACCTTTTCAAATGTTATGGTTGAAGGTGCTAGGAGATTAATTAATGATAATAATCACAAGAATGATTTTTGCAGCGATTGGCTTGAAGAGTCGTGGTTCTGAAGCAAGAAAACACAAGAAGACACAAAAGGCACGATGGATGTCAAAGGAAACAGTAATGACTGCGTGGCTGTTGGTAAAACTAATATAGAAAGCAATTACGATGTACAGAGGCTTCCTGGGTGACCGGGAGCTTTGGGACGAGCCTAAATGAAGGCCACGCCTACTGATTTACATGTACCCCCCCCCCAACCCCCCACCCAAGAAAAGAACAACCAGGGCTGCTTGCTCTGTGACACATTTGACGGACCCACCGAATTAAATAACTCCGTTCCTGTGTTCAGGCTGTTGTATTTCGGAGTGCATTTTTAAATTATCTACAGGAACGTGGTGTGTTATGAATAGTAATAAGGTTCTGCTTTAGCAAGTCTGGTCACTCAAGCACTGTGAGAAAGCTTTCCACTACTGGGACTGAACATTATCACCCAAATCAAGAAAAAAGTATATACACAAGCAGTATGCAAGCCAGATTTCCCATGGACTTTGAATGTCGCACCTCACAAGAGTCTCTCATAAAACTACATAGCATTTTGTGTACGTGTATGCGGGAGCTGAAGCAACAGCAGGTTAGTTGCGTTTTTCTAGCCCTCGCTGACAGCTGCTTCGTACAGGACGAAGGTTAAGGTTGAATGACCCTGATAACACAAAATGACTGCATAAAGGTGGGGAGGAGACTACGAAGAGGGCTGTTCTGACCTCAACAGGGCAGAGACTTGGCTGATCTGTGCATTTTCAGTTTAGCTTTAAAGACGCTCTTCAAGTTTCGATTACAGAGTTTGAACCGATGGGCCGCGATCTTTCATGTTTTTCTTCACTAGCCAAACAAAACCATATTCCTGGTATACCACGAATTTTATAAATGTTTAATCTTCTGCTTTCCAGTAAATACGTCCAGAGCCAACCAACTGTTTAATGTACAACCACCCACAACATTTTGACTACGCTCTGAGTACATTGTAGGATTCACGGTAACATCGGAACTCATTTTATGTTCTGTTATTGATAGTGTGAGACTTCTTACTAGCAATCTTGCCGAGCAGGAGAGAAGCATCTGTATGTATGGTAGCAAAGTAACACGCAGTCGTTGTTCCATTTCTCAGGGTTCTTTTCTGCGAAGATCAAATGACAGGATTAAGATGTCATTCAAACATCCTGTTTTTCTTCTCAGTGTTGTTAGGCCACTGAGTTGTTCTCATGTGTCTCTCAAATTATCGGCTTTGTGAAAAAGAAAGGGGAATTCCTTGCTGAACTTTACACTTCAGGGTTTTAAAGTCCTACAGTAAAACAACAAGAGAGACTAGAGATTTCCAGAAGATGGCTAAATGTTTCAAGAATATCATAGAATATCATAGATAGACAGATAGATAGATGGTTAACTCACCACTACTTTGTTGTAGACCCTATGGGCAAAGTTCAAATCTTTGAACTGGGACTCCACAGGAAAGGTGTAGGTATTGAGCCACTGCAGCAAGGGCATGTCAAGGGCCGTACCCGCATAGCTGTACTGTGGTGCATGGATGTGCGTATCCACCATTCCTGGCATGAAGAATTCACTGCAGCACACCAAGCCACGACAAATGGTTTAAATGGCTGTTCTTTCTGTTCTGTGCAAGAAATGACGACGCTTTTCGGATCAAATTACAGGTCTGGACAGGTTTTCAATATTTAACTTGCTTACTGTTCCTCCAGTTGAATGACTTCAGGCGGGCCGAGGTTTGAAGACTTCAAGAGTTTCTCCAGCTCCTCGCCTTTCCCAATGAAGGCAATCTAAAGGCAGAATGGAAAAACAATGAGTTGAACAGAGGATTCAGGTACAGCTGACAGACCTGGAAAATGGTGACAGCTGGACAAAAAAAAAAACACACACACACACACACACACACACACACACACACACACACACACACACACACACACAGCTTGCTTATACACCTGGGATTGCGTGCGTAGTAAAGTCAGAATCTATTTAACGTTTGGCTTAAGCAATCATCACCTTAAGTCTAGTGTGAATAATTTACACGAATCACAGTTCTCGTCGGATCACACTTGTTGTGAGTCTACCTTTACAGCGAATGATTTGCACTGCGTGTGTATCTCATTTTCACTATGAATAGGAAATCGTTGAATTAATTACAGTGCGGTAAGACTTTAAATCCCACTATTTGAAGAGGCTACTTCAGACTGTCATTGGGCCAGATTCTCAAAGTCGCTCAGCAACAGCTCACTATAGGAGACAGGTATTATGTAACAGACGTCCGCCTTGTCTTTGCAAAACGCTCGCGTCCTTACATCAAACTATACCACGTCGTTCCGTTCTGAGCAGCAGCGCAGTGACTTAAGAGACTGGAGCCGCATCTGAGAGGCGACGTCCCGACGAACGAACGAATCAAGCGTAAATAGACCCAACTTTCACCTTCCCCTCCGCATCCACTCCGAGGAGCGCATCTTCCAGAATCCGCAGCGCCGTTTGCTGGGTCGAGTGCACGAATGTCCCCCTGTATACGCGCTCAACGCCCGCTGCGGTTCTGTCAAAGTTGTCCATCTCTTCACCTGATCCGGTCGGCGTCCAAAGTGCGAGAGAGTAGCTGCTGCAGCGACGACGCACCGGGCTTTTTGACCGCTGGAGCTGCGATCATTACGACGCACCAAGACGCATGACTCCACCTGACTGGGAAAAAAAAAAAAAAACACACACACACACACACAATCCGCAGCCAATAAGAAGGCTAACAAAACAGGGTGTATGCTCATGTGTACTCTGGGGAAGATCTATCTATCTATCTATCTATCTATCTATCTATCTATCTATCTATCTATCTATCTATCTATCTATCTATCTATCTACGTTTGGAAATTTAATGGTATTTTAGAGACACACGCATGTCCCTAATGTTTACATGCAACAAACTAGGCAATTTAACGCCATGAAGATCTATTTTAACCAAATAAATATAGAAATGTGCAGATACTGGTACGAAAAGCTTAATGTTTATTGAACTGTCACCTCAACAGTAGATTTTGGGCTCATTATATACACGTAGATTAAATACCCTCCAGACCACGACTGATTGAGTGCACCGATGCACGAAAAACGATTTAAAGCAGGGCGATGGTTCAGCATTGGTACAGGTCAGTATTACAAGCATGGATCCCGTTCCATTCCAACCCTAAGTTCCTTCAGTTTGGACATGCCCGGTCTGTCTCGATCGTCTGTATTTCCTCACACCTCATCAGATGGCATGGTTCCACGTACGTATAAAAATAGCATAATAAAGACACATCCTGAAAATAGCGTCAGGAATAACTTAAATGTTGCAAACGCTGCAATGCATTTCAAAGATCTGTGTGTTTGCGTGCTACGGGGTTACTTGTTCCTCATTTGCTGTGCGGTTTATCCACGCATCGGCTGTGTTGTCAGGGTTTGCGAAAGTTGTTTTATTAACAAGGGCTGGCAACTCTCATCAGGATGTTTTAACCTTTATGAAGAAATGTTTCTTCCACATTTTAGGGGTTCATTATTGTAATTACGGAATACAGTGAGCAAAGATAATCACACAATCACACTGACTTCATTCACACTGCAGGAAAAAAAGTGGCCCAAAATCTGATCTTTTCGGTCTTACGCGACTTTTTTTTTCCACGACAGCGTGAACAGCACAAATCACATGGAATCTGATCTTTTCCATTCTGATCCGGGCCTCTTCCATACGTGGTCCTGAATCAGATGCATGTCTGATCTTTTTCAATGTGACCTCAAATCGATTCAAGTGACTTTTATCTCACTTTAAATGGAGATTCATCACAACTCTGCACTGGAGGGAGTCACTCACATGCTATGAAGTAGTTGAAATGCAACATATGCGTGAATGCAGCAGTGAAATGTATCTCTAACGTCATATGTAAGAGTAAAACACTGAACACTTAGGCTGGCAGTGTGAACGTAGCCTTTGTGTTTACAGTACACCTTCGCATCCAAACAACTAAAATGTGTCTTCTCTCAAACTCTTTCAAGCTTTTCTTTATGATAACACCTTAAACTTTGGACTTTAAATGTTGTAAATTACCTGGAAGGTGCAGAGTATTTCGCAGTGCATCCGAGCTACAAATTCTAAACCCATTTGTCCCTTGATTTAATTTCTTTGTTTGATTTGTAGGAAGGACATTTTTCCATACACAACTAGCATTCTGTTGTCAGGCACACAGAGAAGCTTATTTCATTCATCATTTATTACAGGACTACATTAGCTTGCCGTGCTTATATATACTGTAAATGCCCATATAGAGCATATAGCAGTCAGTAGGTGTAATATCAATGATTCGTGTAACAAACAGTCTGTACGGGGTCTAATTATTACTCCACAGACCTGTTCATAATCACACAGCATGACTACTGTAGTTCAAGTGGATACGTCCACAGAGGTTAAAGCAGATAGTTCAGTACACCTCTTCAGTGACTCAGACTGGACATCACGGGGTCGTGTAGAACATTCAGTCATGTGTGTAAGCAGAACAAAGCCATGTGAGAAATGCATCAGGCACTAAATAAGAATGAAAACTGTGAGCTTAATGATTTATCTCTATGTCATGATGCAATACCCAAAGAGGAAGTATCGTGTGAAATATAACCTCATTTATAAAATTGTCAACACCGCATGATGAATTGCACCAGGGTCATATTTTAAGAGTGCACGGCACTCCGTGTAACTGCAGGGTACCCAGTGATGGGAAGTGTGATGAAATAAAAATAGTAGTTATAGACATATGAATTATGAGGAACGTCCATTTCAAAACTGTCACTTAATGGAATGGAAGTCGCTAGATCTCAACCCAACAGAACTATCAAAGACTGTGTCCACGTCCATCATCAAAACACTAAATGAGTATCTGTTTGAAGAATACTGTTCACAGACGTCTACAATCAACGCCATGGTGCATTCGAGGTATTCTGGCGGCACATAGTGGACCAGTGCCTTACTGCGACACTTTATGTCGGTTTTTCCTTTAATTTCTCATGTGTCTCTATGGCTATGTTCACACTGCCTCAGTGCTCGATTCTGTCTTACTGCTCAGATCTGACTTTTTTTATTTGGCTGTTCACATTATGTTTTTAAAATGTGGCCTATATCAGATTCCAGTGTGAACTGGTTACAGTCCTGAAGTGAACCACATGCACAAACGCAGTGGAGTTAGAAATGTTCAGATCTTTCCTTTCAGTAAAGATACTAATACACACAGTGAAAATACTCCATTACAAGTAAAAGCTAAATATGTAAGTATTATCAATATTCATTATGCAGTAATGAATATTGATAATCACTTAGTGTTTTACTATTGTATAATGATCTTTTGGATTCATTTTACTGCTGCATTCACGTGTATTTTCCATTTTACTGCTGCATCTGTTAAAGGTTGAGCTCATTTTAATTATTTTATAGAATCTGAATGATTCCCTCCAGTGCAGAGTTGTGACAAATCTCCATTCAAAGAGTCACATGAATTCTGATCTGACTGTTCAGACTGAAGTCACATTGAAGGAAGGAAGAAAAAAAAAAATCAGATCTGTATCTGATTCTGGACCACATATGGAAATGGTCCAGATCAGAATTGTATACGATGAGATTCCATGTGATTTGTGCTGTTGACACTGTCATAGAAAAACAGATCTGAGAAAGGCAGCTCTATATCTAAATGAAAATAGGGCTGGAAATTCAGAGTACAGTTTTCACTTTAATTTAAGCCATTTTATATTCTTCTGATGTACCTTAAAACTGATGTACAATCAATTAATCCAACCAAAGTATGAGTTAATATCCATTATTCAATGACAGAGGTCATAACTGAAACCTCATACTGTACTTAAATGAGGAAATATATTCTGTTCAGGTAAAAAAAAAAGAAAAAAAAAAAAAGAAGTCCGCTCGGCAACTTGACTGCACTTAATGTCTTTAGTCTTTAACATTAATTCGGGACACATCTGGGACCAAGGTGGCCTTGTCCGGTGTCTTTTTTGGTTCAGAGTCACTGTCAACGTCCTCATCATCATCATCATCATCATCATCTCCTCCAAGGTCACCAAAGTCATCATCGTCATAATCATCATCACTGTCCAAATCGTCCTCCTTCCGTCGTCCTTTCTTTTTCTGTTGACCATTTTCTTCCTCTTCTTCTTTATCCAGATGTGAATTTATTCTATAAAGCGACATGAAAACAAAGTGTATTCAACGACTGCTGTTTATTTTTCAAAGACCATTTACAAACAAGAAGCTTTAAATGGAGACACAAAGTAAAAACTCTACTCAGTCCAAAACTAAATCCAGCAATCAGTTATAGTTCAAGTCATGTCCACAAGATGGCACACTTGCAAAAGATTTTTATATCAATTAGAGCAAATGCTGAAGTTATGACTTCATCAAAAGAAATGTCATTTAATTCAGCCTACAGATAGATTTGTGCTTTTTGTAGAAAAAGAACACATTTTGAAAAAAAAGACTCTTTAAAGTCTCTAATAAAATGAGGAAAAAAAACATATGGAATTGTCCATATTTAATAGAAGTAGATTTTCTCAAGGCAGAATAGTTGATCATTTTTGCAAAAATCTAAAATAACTTAATTAATCTGAATTCATCTAAATCTGCACAAAAACACACATTCAATCACATGCGTATACAGTATACTTATAATAAAACAGCACTCACGGAATAACAATTTCCTCCTTCTTGCCACATTTGCAGCAGATGTCTAGCTGAAGAGAGCAGGGCTTACAAATGATGTGATATGCATCCTTTACACTCTTTTGAGAACACTTGACACTGAAACGAGAAGTTACACACACACACACATAAACATACTGTACATATAAAGGTGAATTTTATGCATTGAATCAAGGACAACAGACAACCCCTTAGATTTGTTCTTAGGTTGGTTGTTCTTTACTTGATTTACCAAAGTAACACAGAAATATTTGTCACCGAGACATGCCAATTGTTTTTCTATCATAATTAGAATCTACGTCATAAACCATGTTTTATTGCTTTGTTGATTACTAAGATTAACTACCTCTTTTTCCTGTATTGTGACATTTTATTTACCATGTGTGAAGCCATGGGTAGTTTTTGGCAGCACAGATGTGTCTTCGTCATGGATGAGCAGATGTACTCACCATTTTTTGGGCTGCGTCAGTGGTTTGTATTTGTTGTATTTGACTTTCCACTCAAGAACACCCTTACAGTGTTGGCAGAGCCCATCGTGGATCTTCGACTTTGCCTTCTATGAATAAGATCATATGAGCAGAGACACGATGTCAGTGTTAAGTTGGAACATTGGCATTTCCTTTAAGTAAGCACTTAAAGGAAATGCGTTATTATTGACTGCCACTCAAGACAAATGATAACTTAAACTTGGTGGTTTTTAATCACAGTATCACTTTCACTGCAGTAAATTGAGAAATAGCATGCCCTCCTTGGTCTGGTTTATAAAAAAAATACATTTATTTTTTTCCCCTCAGTGAAGAAAAAAAAAAAGTGCAATGGTAAAACGGCAAAAAAAAATATTTGCAGGGATATAGCTCATTTCCTTTTGTTTTGATTTAGGCCTCTTTTTTCTCTTAAATATATACATTTATTTTATTTAAGTCATGCATATGTGATTGTTTACACTGTCGTCGTAGACCAAAAAGTGATAGACAAAAATGTCTCTAGACAGGGGCACATTAGTATAGGATACAATGTAATGTTAGCTTAAACCTTCTGTCACTTGAGTTGAGCTATCACTACATTAGCATACTGGCTACATATTCGGCTACTTCAAGTCAGTGCACACACCTTCACTTGCACAGTCGCTCCGTATTTGTCGTTTTTGAAGGCAGTGCTGTTTTGATGCTTCTGGCCTCGAGAACGAGAAACATTACCTTTCTGAGAACTCATGTTTTCTTCTACTTAGCAGCACATGCTTTGATCATTTACGTACCAACAACCATGCCATGAAAATCACCCGGAAGTCGTTTAAGGAAGTAATGAAACGTCAGGAGGTCAAACATAACCCCTGTATTTTTTCACATTGTGTTTTTTTTTTTTTTTTTTCACATTTTCTCTTCAGTGCTCAGTGAAGAAAAGTTGTTCTATACATGGAAAGGAATAAAACGCAGCAGTTCTCGAAACGAATTAAATAAATAAGTAACTCCGATCGTACGTAAACGCCTCGAACGATGCTGATTGGACAGTGTAATTTAGGCGTACTCTCGGATTGGTTTTCCTAAATGTCAATCAAAGCATTAGGTCATCACATTTCTGCATCACAAGGACCGCCCCAAATATCAACTCTTTCTCTTATTGGTGGACACGTTTCATCCACTTCTTTGCTATTTGGCCATATACCTGTCAATCACCGCCTTTCCTTCCATACAAGCCAAGATAACAAACTGATATGCTGAACGAAAGCGGTGATGTTTTGGAGGCGAGCGTTACTGCCGTTAAGTATTTGGCAAATCACAACGGACGTGGACGAGAGATTTCACCTATTTGAGACATTTCTCGAAATTCCCCATGTTGCTCTTGAGCTGTATAGACTCAAACGTCTTGAATGAATCGACCTCGTTATCATTCAAGACCATATGTTGAGAAGACCAAACGGAGGAAAAAGAAAACGAGTTTCAGGGGCTGTCTGGACCGGAGGACGAGGCGGTTAGCTAATAGTAACTCACAGCTGTTGTGCCTGGAGGGATATACACACTCTAAGTTGCATCGTTTACGAACAGGACGAGGAACTGAGGATAATCTGGCCGAGGATAACCTTGTCAATCTCCTGGCGTCGATAAGAAAATACGTTAGTTGGCTCGCGCGAAGATAAAAACCTGACCACGGCAACGTTTGACAAAACTGTCACCTCAGAAATAGACAGAAAAAAACCCAAACAAACAAAAAAAAAAAAAAAAAGAAAGAGTTCCAGACCCCGTCCAGGTAATGTGAGCGTTTCTCATCTCATCTTTGTTTTCAACAGGAACAAACGCACACTTTCACGTTTGGCTTTTCTGGTTAATTAGCTAGCCCGTCACACTTGGCACAAGAAGCACTGCACTGACATTTAAACGTCCACAAAAGAGCCTTGAATTGAAGATATTGCTTCCCTCCACCACCATTTTACTGTAAATCGCCGTCAGGGCTCCATCGCGTCTGGACTGACTGGAGATTATGGGATATTTTGAGGCAATGCGTGAAGTATAACCTTTTGTGTGCTTTGCTTGCTCCCGTGCGTTGTCATAGTATCACAGGTGCAGCCAGTTGTTGTACAAGTCAGTTAATTATGCTGGATTGAAGTCACCTGTGTGCAGTCGAGGTGTACCTTCTTTTTTTTTTTTCTCATGTGGCTAGAAAAAAAAAAAAAAAGCTTTTACAAATCCTTGACATAGAATACCAACCGGATGAAGGACGCTCAAGAAAAGTCCCAACTCTCTAAACTACTTCTCCTACTCCTACTCCTGAGGAAAGCCACCTATGGTTGAGACATGCCTCTGAAGGAGCCAACCTGGCTTGTAGTTGCATAAGCTGCAAGGTATACAGTACACTTAGACATGAAGTGGAAAAAGTCTGTGGTTTTTATTTGCACGGATGTGGAGATGTCTCTCCCTTGAAATATTTCTAGTGGCATAGTTAAGAAAATTATTCAGTTCATATGCCCTAGGGCTGTGACTGCTGATACAGGCCAAAGTTACAGTGTTAAAGTTAATGTCCTGTAGTAGAGAATCTGTCGCAGGACGGCCTCCGAGAATCTAGATATCCTTTTCCAAAGAGTGTGCAAAAGTGATACAAACCAGTCTGAAGACTCACGCTTGTGATTGCAGCAATGTAATGGCAGGGTGTAATGTTTTTCTTAAAGCAAGCTTCACTCGAAATACAATCCACAGCACATTGTCAAAACTTTTCTCAGTTTCTTTCTATTCAAAAAGACATGTGGTGTTATTCAGAGTCAAATATCAAAACGGTCCCCAAAGACCAATTTCGAAATGACTTCAGGCGTACACAGGACATATCTGGGGACTATTTATCCTCCTGGCCAACTAGCTTTGGGGTTACCAAAGCAATCTGCTGGCCGCTGCAAGTCAAAAGCACCTGGGATATCTAAAAGGTAACCAGGGGAGCCAGGTGCAGGTTGAAAGAAGGAACCCTTTTTAAGTCGGTAATGTCTGAGTGGTTGTGGAGCCTTGAGGCGGACAGAGAACAAAACCTCATCAAGGTCAGGACTGCATCGTTTTTTGGTTTTTTTGGGGTTTTTTTTTTTTTTAGCCATGAGATTTGGAGAGGTGAAATTGAGGGGTTTCTTGTTTGTGTGTGTTATGAGAGCAGCCTGCCTTTTGCTGGTCACTCAGTCACGGAAAACCTCTTGCTTTTCCACTTAACAAAGACAAGTGTTTATATGCTTGGAGATACCATCATTCAAGACTGCCGTGGTACAAATCTTGTGGTGTTTCCTTGTGATCAGTCTGCAGTGGCAACAGTGGTTGAGTTGGTCGAGGGCCCAGTCTGCCTTTCCTTGTATGTTTAGTTATCAAACGTATGTTTTTACATTTAATCTGCTAATGACATATGTTTCTATTTTTTTGTTTCTGCTTGTCACAGTGTTTTTAGGATGAACCACCTATCTCTTAGCGAGCTATGCTGCCTGTTCTGCTGTCCACCGTGCCCCAGCAAGATTGCTTCTAAGCTGGCCTTCCTGCCTCCAGAGCCCACCTACAGCCTCATGTGTGATGAGAGTGGCAGCCGATGGACACTGCACCTCTCCGAGCGTGCCGACTGGCAGTACTCCGCTCGTGAGAAGGACGCCATTGAGTGTTTCATGACACGTACCTCAAGAGGGAACCGTATTGCCTGCATGTTTGTGCGCTGCTCACCCAGCGCTCGTTACACACTGTTATTCTCTCACGGAAATGCAGTCGACCTGGGCCAGATGAGCAGCTTCTACATCGGTCTTGGATCTCGGATAAACTGCAATGTCTTCTCCTACGACTACTCGGGTTACGGGGCCAGTTCTGGGAAACCCTCAGAGAAAAACCTATATGCTGATGTAGATGCTGCCTGGCAGGCACTCCGGTCGCGGTAAGTACAAGTGATGAATGGATAGGGGATGAAAGAACCTGTAGACGTTGGCAGAGAACAGATAAAGATAATGGTGATAAATAGTAGTGGACCCAAAACATTACTCAGAACAAGCCAGTGAGGGTCAGAACTACTTGTGGTATATAAATGGTATATGATTTCTTCCACATTGTTTGAAAAGTGTTTTTTATGTTGCGTTTCATACTTTGTATCTTGTGTTCTGAGTCACAACCCATGGTAAGAGACAGCACAACATAGGTAAAGGCAAAAATCAAATGGTTAAAAACTCCTTGTGCAGTGCTTTACAATTTTTTACTCTGCCAGGTTTATTTAGCGTGAATCCTTGTCGTAATTTCTCCTCTACACACTGCAAGCTACAAATTAAGCTGTCAGCTGTGTAAGCAGTGGGGAAAGAGTCATATGAAAAGCAGCTCTCCGTTCATGTCATTCTTGTTGACAGCTTTGCATTGGTAGTGAGAGATTATACTGTGACTAAAAACAGCGTCAGCCTTTCTTGGCTTTATTACACTGTGAATATCTACAGCTACCAGGATGTTTTCAAACAGTGCTGAATGAAATGAGGACATCAGGAATAAAAGGCATCGTAATATGACGCTGGATAGTTAAGAAAATCACTGAGGAGTAGTAAGGAGAGATGAGAGTAGTGTGAAGAAATGGCTGGGTGGATGGATGATCAGTTTGGACCTGATGATAAAATCATGGCTGGAGATGATGAGGAATAGATGTTCAGTAGGAATTACATGGTGTTCTTGCAGGCAGTAATAGAAATCATGGTTTCTATGATTATACAGGCCTGCCATACAGTATGTAGGTGTGAGTGGGTGCTCCTCTTCATCCCATTTTGTTGCTCTGCAGGCTATGAATAGCAGCATAATCAGTTTACTAATTTTTATCAGCTCATTGAACAATATCTATGATTTTAAAGTTGATAATCACAATTTTATTTGTTTAGAAGTTTTTCAATGGGCTGTTATTCAGTGTTTGTTGTTGGAAGTGTTGATCTGTGTATTGACTCCTCTGTTTTAACATGCTCTTTATGGTATACAAAATGTACCTGAAGTTTAAAATAATTGACATGCCCTATCCTTACACCGGGCTTGATGCAAATTGGTGCAGTAGTTTTTGCGTAATCCTGCTGACGGACAAATAAAGCAACAAAATATTAGAAGACCGTGACTTAAAGGGGGACTGGGAGACATCAATTCAGGCACACTGTGATTCTGAAGGAGAACCAAAGCTGTGAGAGAAGAAGTAGGTTTTTACTGTGGATTGGTTCTCCTGTGTCAGTGCTGAAGTGTGAGTATGTTCTTTGTGCAGGGAATTAAAAGTGCTCATACATATCACTGGTAGTTTCTTTGCTACTGACTTTTGCTGTGGATCATCTATCTGCATTGCTTTTACATTTTACACTACTTAACAGACCACTGAAGAAACTGAGTGATGTTCTGTGAATTAAGTAAGGATTTTTAAATAAGGAAGTTGGCAAGTTAAACAGGAAACTCTTGATCATAAAGGCTGTGCATACAGGAAATGGGCCACTGCTGCGAAGAAGAACCTGCTTTTCTGGTGGACCAGTCACTGTCTCTATCCATGTGGTGTGGATACATTCTTTTTCTTCATGTTAAAAGCTTTCTCTCTTTTGTTTTTGATTTAATATACTCAACAGTTTATGTTCCACTGTGATAAGACAAAAAGAGAAAGCATTAGAAATTCACTGTGGAGCTTTCTTCCCTTTTTCTTTATTTACTCAGTCCTGCACTATTAAAAAGAGCAACGAGTGCATGAAGTGCTGCTTTGTTAGCTCTTTTTTTATCACTTATTCTGCTTATTCCAGTTTAGTTTTTTTTTTTTTTTTTTTTTTTAATTCATGAAGGAATCTCCTCCTACACACACAGTTATGACCAGCGCTGAAAATTAGCAGTGAAGCTTCATTTAATCTGAGGAGAGCAGAACAGACGCTTTATCACATTATACTTTGTGTGCGGGGCAGGACGGTGGTTGCTGCATTTCTTGACATGAATACAAAGCTTAGCTGTCTGCTAGTATTTTACAGTATGTAAGCTCAGTAACATACTGCAGATAAGCTCAACATTTGCATGTGTGTCCAGACAAGATCATCTGCTCCAATACAGCTAGTGGCTTGTTTTCTGTCTGCTTTTATTTCTGCATATTGTGTGACTGGAGACATTTTTTGCTGTGCATGATGTTGATTTTTGTTATTCACTTTGACCTCGTTTTCCATTTTATTTTAGCACTACATCTCTAGTTGTGTAGAGTAACTGTAACAGTTAGTGCAAATGCTGCAAAGGTGTAGCCTCACTCTCACCCTTGTCTTAGGACTAAGTTAGGGTAGGACAAGTTAAACGGGGTTAGATGATGGAGTCTTTGTTGTTCTTTCTCAGAAGTGCTTAGGGTTTCATGTTGTAAATAATGCTATCAGACTTCATAATGCATGGATTCACTCAGCAATGCTTAGTCATAAATACAGAGTGAGGTCTGTGTACAATACAGCCCACTGTTGAGGAACCAGGTCATGAGACAAGAGTTAAGGGTTGATTTTCTGTATAGGAATCTTCATGACAAAGTCTTTTTCTTTGTAAATGGGAAAACACTGTTAATTTACACACATTCATTAGTGGTTAAGTCTTGCAGGATAGGTCACTTTCCATTAAAACCCTGTCAAAGGCCAAGTTGTAAAACGAAACCCCAAGCCTAAATGTATTTTTGGACAGCTCCATCCTGCTTGCTCCACCGTAAAAGAAGCTTAATATTTAGATTGTAACCACTACAGAAAAGTGTGCAACTGAAAATGGACTGACACTCACAGGATTAAAAAAAGGACTAATGTAATGATCGCCCTGCTTCCTTCATAGGTGCCAACATCCCTGTTTATGTGACATATAATACATCATATATTATTAAACAGCGCTACTAACCAACTTGTCATTGCGAAGTGCTTATGTTGCCACTCACGAAATGTTTTTGTTAAAGCCACCATATTCCTGGCATCATAATGGTGCAACAGTGTTTCACTTTCACAATCGTTGATTGTTGCAACTTTGCCATTATCTTACACAAGACGAATGAAATGAAAACCTTTTTCAATGATTTTTCATCAAGCATCAGGACACCTTGCTAGTTGGAATCAAAGTTTTTGTCACTGGCCCAAAATTAGAGGTTGCTGTTTATAAATCGTATGTCCAGTTTCTGCTTCAAAAGTCATATCATACAAGTGTGATTATTTAAAAAAAGAAAAAAAAGAAGCCACATTTCTAATTGACTTTCAATGTGCCAGCCTTTCATGTTCAGCCTTTTGACCCGACTGAACATGAAAAAACTGAATTGTTTTTATCACATGAAAAGGCCTCTTTGCGTGGCCACACATTAGTCAGTTACTTGTGTCCCTCGTGTATGTCTCTCATGTTAGATCAGAAGAGAAGAGAAGAGCTGCCCTCCTCTCTGTGTCTCCACTTGTACTGCTGGGTCACTGCCTTTTGTTATTTATTTCTGCTTCTGTTGTGTTCCTTTTCATCCCATTTTATTTTCCCCTTTTTATGATTTTTGTCCTTTCCCTGTCAGCAAATTGGTCTCGAATGGTGACCCACTTGTAGGCTGCTTTCACTTCACACCTAAAACATTTGACAGTGGACAACTGTCACTTTAACAGACTAACCACTCGCTCCTCATGTGGGCTTGTGTTCAGCCACAGCAGATGAGACACTCCCTTTACCTGAGCAGGGAGTGGGTCAGGTGATTCAGTTATTGTATGAGTCAGCACGATTTTACACACACACACACACACACACACACACACACACA
>JAPQRN010000027.1:15997703-16009182 GCA_037367275.1 Coranthus polyacanthus
TTTTCCTCTTTCTTCTCCCTCATGCTAAACCCAGTATTGCTTTTGTTGTCTCTTTTGCTCTCTTTCCATTTTTTTTTTTTTTTTTTTTGCTCTCATTTCCCTCCTACCTTCTGTGTCATGGGACTATAGTGGAGGTCCTCTGTTCCACTGCTTTGAAAAGCAGCAGAAAGCCAGATTGAACAATTCAACAATCCTTTGCTGCAGTGCGGAACAACTAATCAAAATGTTATCGAAATTGTAATAAGGGTGCAGTTGCTAGAGATGCTTCACCTGCAAATTATATTCTACAAACACAGAAAGAAATTGCAACACATCTTTTTCAGTGAAAATAAAATACAAAAATGATCACTCTCACTGTAATCATAACTCATGTTGTAGTTGCAATATCTGCCATGTCCTCTTCTTTTTTTCCATATTAGTCAGCTCTGCTTTGTTGTACCACATCACTGTGAGAGTGTGTGCTTGTTTTAGGAGGCCATATAATCACCGACTCACTCTGGCGTGACGTTTCATCCGATAATAGAGTATGAGTAAGTCTCAGTTAGCACACAGGTGTGTGTTTGCTTATGAAGCAGCATGTGGGGGAAATGAGAGAACAACAGGAGACTAATTGGCAGTGTGAGTGTACTTACTATGTGATGGAGGAGCTATTTTTTCTTTTCCCATAAAAAGCACTTATACACTTTCCACAGAAGCTGGTGGATTTTGAAATATAGGATTCACTGCCTTCATTTTGTGTGCCAAGCTGCTTTTCAGAAATACAAAAGGCCTGTCTGAGGCCTGCCTGTGTCACAGTTTTACTGCCTAAAACATCTGGCTGCTAGTAGTGTAGAAGTCCTGTTCATCACCTGCACAAGCGTGATATTCAGATATTCTGTGTCCTCCTGGCAGGTATGGCATTCGGCCAGAGAATGTGATTGTGTACGGCCAGAGCATTGGAACTGTGCCCTCTGTGGACCTCGCTTCTCGCTATGAGAGTGCTGCAGTCATCCTCCACTCCCCGCTCACGTCTGGCATGAGAGTGGCCTTCCCTGACACCAAGAAGACCTACTGCTTTGACGCCTTCCCAAAGTGAGTGGACTAAACACAGATGGCATGTGTGAAAGCCAGGCTAAATGTATCACATACTGTACATCAATGACTAGGCCCACAGCCCCCTTGCTAAATATACATGCATTTTAAATCACTGCATGAATGAATTTTCCTCAAGCTGGCAAACATGGATTTATAAATTTAGATGTGTCAGAACAATTCAGTAAGTGTTTTCCTTTTTAATGAGTCACTGCTTTAAATAAAAGATACTCACCAGCTCTCTCTGGTGGTCAGCTGACAAAATGGCGCCGCTTCATTTCTTTTTCCTGTTAAAGTTTCAGTAATACATTTTGATAATCAATGATAATAACAATAACCAAACCAAGATCTTGCTTTTTCTGTTTTAAGTTATTTTCTAACTCTTTCCTTTTTTCTCATTCCATAGCATTGACAAGATTTCAAAGGTCACATCACCGGTACTGGTTATCCACGGTACAGAGGACGAGGTCATTGACTTCTCCCATGGCTTGGCACTGTATGAACGCTGCCAGCGTCCTGTGGAACCGCTCTGGGTGGAAGGGGCTGGACACAATGACGTGGAGCTCTACGGACAGTACCTGGAGAGACTTAAACAGTTTGTTGCACATGAGCTGGTCAACTTGTAAAGGAGCTGAAGAAGAGAGTGGAAGGGGAAGAAGATGAGGAAGCAGGGGTTTTATGAGTTTGAAATGTGGATTATTTTTCTCATGAAGTGATGCAGGTAGAATTTTTTTTTTTTTTTTTGTCAGTGTAGTGCTGAATTCATGTGGCAGACTTTCATATCAAAGACCTCTCCACCTCGAAACCCAGTTCACCCCAAACAAGGGTGCACATGTACCATCCATTCCATATGCTGCAGCTGTGAACTTAGAAATTCACATCATGTAGAACCCATAATTTTGTTTTGCTTTTTGGAATTTTTTATGATTTTGAAACTTGCACAGTGTGGCAGTGTGTGGATGAAAGAGGAAGTAGACACAGACTGCACAATCAACATAACCATGAATAATTGATGAGAGAGTGTATGAGTCTGAACATCAAGTTTTGCTGCCTTTGAGAAGAACCTGGTCCACATCTCTCATCAAGCTCTTGAACCTGGTCTCAAGGCTTTTGAGGTTCTGAGAAACGGTCTTGCTATAAACTATTCCACAGCGATGTGAACTAGACTTTCTCGAATCCAACTGAACTGCATCTGACTTTGTGGTCCGGTTTGGTCCTACACACTGCAGTCACACTGACTATTTTTTTTGGATTATGGTTTCTAAATTTGTAATTTTTTTTATATATATATTAAACATGTTGTTGCACGTATCAGCTGTTGTTGAGAAACTATGAGATGAACTGACATTATTTAGCTGTTCCAGTGCCAAATGTTTAAAATATTTCAGTTGAGGTCGGGTTTTACATACAACTTGGCTTCAAACTCAGGTTTTCAGTATTCTGAAGATTTAATTTCACTGTATATTCGCTATGTTTGGTCAGTTAGCCCTACTACCTTATTTTGATGATGGAGAGAATTTTCCATTTCTGCTGTCATTTATTTTTTTTATCACCTTCTCAGAGTGTCAAATGTTTATGTACACTTTAATATTTGATAGCATTGCCAATTTTTCCCATGAGGATAGCAGAAATTAGGTTTGAAGGGTGAGTTTAAGTAGAGCCACAGGTACACTCCCAGTTTACTCCAAATAATGACAATTAGACAATCTGAAGTTACTAAAATCATGAGCATATCAATTTCTGGAAGCTTCAGGCTATTTACAGATGCATGGAACTTGGTGTATGCAAACCTTTGGATCTCTACTATTAAATAAAGTTAGTTGGGTTAACTGAGCTAATAAAGGGGGTGTGTATTTAAATGAAATGTATTCAGAAAAACTGAGTTTGAATGTATTTAGATGAGGTGTATTTAAACATCCAACCTCAACTGTACGTGGAAGATACTTGGATACACAATGAAGTGTACTTTGTATAAATAGCATCTAGAAACGGTCTCAAAATGGTACAATTTGATTATACAATCCACCAGAATATAATGCTAGAAGGGGCTCGGTCTGCAGCTCATGTAGCCGGTTAAGAGGCTGAGGCTGTAATATACTGTTGATCAACCAAGTGTGAGTGCAGTATCCTCACACTATGGCTTTTGAAAACGTGTTTACCTTTTAAGTATTGTTGCTATAAAATCAGTGTCCCTATGCTGTAGTCGATGAACTCCTCAGAAAAAAGTTAATGTTGGACAGATTTATGGATAATGGGTTTGAAAGTATTCGCCTTGATACAGTAACTATAAAGCCCAGGTTTGATGGTGTTTTTTTTCTTCTGACTTTGGGCTGTAAAGATATGACGTTAAACAGTTATTATTACATTATCTTTCTTATGTACCCAGATCGCATATTTCTAGATACATTTTTATATGAAAAAAAAAAAAAAAAACTACTGTGACAGCAGCTAATGGTCTATGCTCTGATCAATACTTACACCACTAATGCCAATCAGGACTGAACGGTGCACATGTGTGTATGTATATATTTTCAGTTCAAGACGGTGTGGAAATGAAACTGTTATATTTTAAATTATTATGAAGAAGCAGTTACAACTGCTTTGCTATCTTTGAGCTTAAAACGAGTGGAGGCCAACCCTGGTGCTCACTCACTGTGTGTGTACAGAGAAACTGGTTTTATCAGAATACATCAGTGGCGCAGCATTAAAGGCCTCTGTCATAGACATAATGTTTTGTTTTTGTCTTAACTTTATCTGTTTGCATGGTATATCTGGATCCATTATTGTCTGTTGATTTGCCCTTTAATGCTGAGTGAGGCAAAGCATTAGCCAGCTGCATTTATTGTACTGACCACTCCATTAACGCACTGTTAGGGCCCTGAAAAGCAAATGTCAAAGTGCTACTGCATGCCACGAATGGCTAGTTTGTTTTTCCTTTTTGGCCTGTATAACGATCTTAATCTCAGATGTCTATGAATAATTTTCTTATATATAAAAATATTATTAACCAACATATATAGGTATGATTAATACCTTTATTACACTTGAGCCTGTATTTGTAAAAGGAGTCAAATGTTGTTAAATGACAATTATCCATGAAACCAATGGGTGCTACTGTAAACCTTCAGGTCTGATTCCTTACAGGTTGAGGGGAAGCAACGATAGCTTGATGTTTGTCAGATTGACCGAGATCCATCAGGATTGATAAATGTATTGTTTGTCAAGTAATGGTCTGTGGCTACTTCACGTCTCCTTTCTGTCTTAAAAAAGGTTTGTTTTCAGATTTTTACTCTGTAAATAATATTTGTACTGGACATGCCACTTTTGTTTTTCTTTCACAAACTCCTGTCATCTCTCAGCTGTTGTTCTTCTTACTTCTCTAACTGTTGATATGACGACTATTAGACCAAGGTAGGCCACTGTTTTGGCTTCACAGATGACCTTTATACTGGTCACTTTAACTAATGTCATCTCTGATTTGATTAGAGTTTTTGTAAAGCATATTTCAATACAGAAGGAACTTATATGTTATAACAATATTAATTATAGTGCTTTAACATGGATAGAGAAAATAAAATATAAGCAATCAAATTTGTGCTTTGTCTTAATTTTTAGCTCTCTGATAAGGCTTGACACTTTTTTTTTTATTGTGACAAGAGTCATCCACAAGAAGTGACTTGTTCTTATTTGATACCAGAAAGATAATCTCCTGAGAATAAGAAAGTGCTGTTGTTATCTCTGCAGCATAGTGGCTGTAATTTACAGCCAACAGTACATTTTGCACTCACTCTATGCTGAGTGACATGACCAAGAGAGGTTTAACCAGCAATTTCACAGAGATTACGATGTGTTTTTATGATCTCATGCTGTCAGACAAATAAAACTCATGTCATAGAGTATCTCCGAATCTGCAAAAGCAGATTTTATATCTTGTTTTGAAATAAAGCCAGGCAGCAGGAGGCTTTGTTAGCTTAGACGTTAAACATCATGACACTATTATGAGACAAGATTCCGCAGGGGATGGATGCGTCATCGACCTGCGCAATTGATCGAACCTAACCCAACATTCCAGCATCACACGTTACCTTTGAGGGTCAGAAGGAGGTCATTTTTCAATCTCCGATACTGTTGCTTTACAACAGTGTGCCATGTTCATATTCCTCATAGTGTGTTTTCTGCTGATGAACACACCACCATTCTTTACTTCAGTCAGCAAATGAAAGTGAAATGATCTAAGTCTAACAGAAGAAACTCGTGATGTGCATGTGTGTTTGCTTGGGTGGTTTTCTTTCAAAAAAACTAATTTGTCAACATCTGGATAAAGATTGTGTCTAGATTGTTTTATCCTTTTGTCTGCCTCCATGGAGATTGTGAAGAGTATCTTCTCTTTCACACCAGCAGGCAGCAGTGTGGCTCAGGTTTAAGCCCCTCCCATAGCTCTCTTCTATCCATGCTGCCTAAATGCTTCTTGTGAGTCGTTCACTGATTCCTCGGAAATGTAAATTCTTTTATTAAGTCACGAGTAGAGGACCTATTCCACTTTCACATTTTTCAGGTTGGGAGTAAAATAACACTGGCCACTCAATAAAAAAAATACTACTCGGCTATATTATAAAAGTTCGGAAGATTTAGATAATTTGTGTTCAGTGGCCGAATTATAAAAAAGTTGAAAATGAGTGTGCACCTTTTGATGGAGTAAACCGTTTTTTTAAGTGAGGTTTTTTTCACACACAGAGCCTTCATCTTGTTAGAGATAAAAGGTGACAGTATTACAGGCAAGAGTATTGCCATTATTATCGTTTTCGAGACACAGTTGGTGCTTTTTCCTACGGCGTTGAACTCATCATCCGTTCCTCTCCTCCAAGCCGCGCCCGCTTCCCGCACAGTGGGACTGGGGGCTGAACGACGGACGGACGACAGCCCATCAGCGGAAAAAAACACTATGTGAAGAAAAAAAAAGTACATATAAAGGAACACGGGAAACAAACTTTAAAGGTCAGGACTTCCTTCGTCTCACCACCAATCCCACCGTGTCAGCCTCTTTAACGGCTCGGCGGGAAGCGAATGGACAGAGCCGTAGCGGACCAGGACAGTCTCACCAACGGTACGATCTCACTACCTTCTGTCTGCCCCTCTATGGTCTGTCCGTTTACATAGTGTGTGTGTCTGTGCCTGTCAGTCGCTGGGGGTGATAACGATTTACTGGGTCAGCCTAATAGTTGTCTGTTCGTTCCTTGTAAAGAGGAACTTCTCGACGTTATAAGCGACCAAAAAAAAAAAGTTACCCAAATTTGTCGGTCCTAGCTAGTTTTTAAAAGTAGCGGTTGTGTCGCTAACGTCCCATACATTGTGAACTGTCACAGTGTAAAAATACAAGTACAGCCCAAACGACAACAAGTTTAAACTAGTTAATATTACTAATATGCCGTGCCAACTTATGCCATGTGTTATTCTTGTGCCTCTTTTTTTTGTTGTCGTGGTATTACTGTGCATTGCTGGTTACCATCGGAATCATTACTCTTTGCAGCACAGGCAGGGTGGTATGGAAGTCCAAAACAACTCCAGAAATGACCATAAGTTCTCCCACACTTAATGCCTTGTCTTAACGTTGATAATGTTTGATGCATGCAAACGTAGTAGTAGTCACTGCACTACCTTCAAGTGTGTTTAATTTGTACTTGGATTGTCTGTTTCTGTGATAGCACCTTTTTGGATTAAATAGTTTTAAAGTAAAGTAAAAAAAAAAAAAAAAAATCAACACGTGGTTTTCTGTTTGTTACACTGCCAGGGTCAAGTTCCAAAGTGAATGATGATTGTTGAGCTGAGGAATGTGTGATGGGGTGTCCCACTTTGACTCCAGTGTTCCCCCCACATCTGTTTGATATTCAGTAGCTCTGAAATCGGGAAAGTATGACAGAGGGGGAATAGTCAGGCCCCGGTTGTTAGAAAATACATGTTCATGAGGCGCAGTGTGGCCTTGTGATCTCTGTAATTTCCAGATGTTAAATAGCCCCAAGTGACTGGGCCCGCTGCTCTTCATGCTTTTGACAGGTCAGCGCAGCGGGAGCCCCTTTTATGGTGAAGAATGTGAATAAAAACCAAGCTGGAGATGGGGTTATAAACACTGATGCCTGAGGAATCACTCCATCGAGTCTGATAATTCAGGTCATAGACATCCGAACATCCAAAAGAAAATGTAATCCCCATGAATCTTTTTTGATGGAATTCCAGTTATTTACTAAAGCATTACTTAGACACTGTGAAACATATTAAATCAGAGACACTGTAGAAGGATAATTGAATTAGAAGTGCTTAGATTACATTGTGGCCTACATAAATAACCGAGTTCTTGTCAGGCAGTCCTTTGCTTTGTTTATGAGTTGAAGAGGTTTGTTGTGCTCTGGGCTGAAATCGTGACTAATTGGCTTGACAAGACAATGGTTGGTTGTGCATGTCTCTGGGTTGGTACGGGAATGTGTGTTTGTATGTGTGCTGACATAATCTCAGTTGACAGTTTATTACCTACACCTACCTAAAACCAATGTGGAATAATACAACCCTGCATTACAATGTACAGTCATGACTGTTGTACATTGGGTTTTTGCTGACAGTGTTGTTGATGTGCGAAAAGTTGCTGGTGTTTTGTTTTTGTTGAGATAGAGAAGCAGGTGGTCATGTCTTTACAGAGTTACTGGATGTTTTAGTTAAAGAAAAGCGCTATGGGAGCCCTTTTTTTCTGCTGTCTCATTTCCTTTTGTCCTGTGTGAGCAGGTGTGTGACTTCATGACCTTTGAGTGTCCATGGCTTCAGGTTACTTACTTGGGCAGCTTTCTCCGTTTGTGTGAAATAAAAGAAGCGCACGTTACAGCTGCAGCACTCTCCTGCTTGTACGATTGTAATTGGTGCCACCTGTTTCGGCTGTGTTAACATACTTTCAAGAATGTTGCGGTCTATTATTCACAATCTTGTACATTTCTGTGGACCAGGACAGCCAGTGTCACTCTGTCCAAGCTGAAACAGCCCGAGGAGAAGTCAGCCGGTTTGAAGGAAATAGATTAATAGTCTGTTTAACGACTCCCAGGATTGTTACCTGGAGGTCCGTGAGTGAAATACTTCAAGGCTTTTTGTGTTCTTCCAGAATCAGCCCTTTTTCCTCCTTTGCTTCCTTTGCCTCCTATGGTTTTTACTTTCATTTTATGTGCTCTTTTAGTGCCTTCTTCCTCCCTTTTAACCTCTTTTGTCTAACCATTTATTCCTTCAGTCCCTGCAGTCAGCTGTCTTTACAAGAAAAAGACAAAGCGTTTAACTGTGGGAACTATGTGAAGAATTCTGAACTTGAAAGGAGCTAGTTTCGCAGAAATGTGTGAACTATGGATCTGTTTAAATCAGTCTAAACATTTTCTGAGTGGCAGCAGCAATTGTTCCATATTACTGAGGATCACAATAAACATCCCTTGGCCCCATTGTTTAAATCTCAGTTGTTGATGATGATTGCTTTTCTCAGCTCTTTCATTCATTAACTCTTTCTCTGTTTTTTCCTCTCAGGTAGCAGACACGTATACCATGCCGACGAGTGATGGCCCAAGCCGATACCCTGTCTTTGTGGCTCCGCCCAGTGGCAACCACCACCAGAGGTCTCCAGGTTACGTACCTGGGCGGGTGGCTCCGGTCCGCTCGACACCACCGGCGAAAGCTCCACCACCTCCACCAATAAAACCTCATGGCCCACCGCCACAGCGACAAACAGCGTTTAACCTTTCAGAAGAGAACCAGCAGAGGAGCCGTGGTCAAAGCCTCCAGCGAAGAAAGAACACGCTGATTTGTTGTGGAGTGTCGATGGGGACCTTCCTCCTGTCCCTCATTCTCATCTTTAGTCTCTCAAAGCGCAATGTGTTGGATGGTCAGTGTTACAAACCACCGCTCACTTTCAATCTCAATTTCTCCATAACCTGTTCTGTAAATGCTCATTACCCTCATGCTGCATATGTGTTTTTATAGATAACCCTGTGTAATGAGGAATACTTGGTTGTCTGATTTGTTACCAATTGGCCATCTTTGCAGAGAATTGTCCAGACCATGACCCATCCCTTAGCAGCTGGAACCCAGGCCATCAACCAGAAAAGGCCATTGTTGTCAGGAAGGGACACTTGTTAAGACTGGAAACGTCTGCTACCTTTCATTCCCTAACGATCCAGTCAGGAGGTAAGAACGTCACAATTTGTTATGTGACTTTTGTTGTTACGTTGATAGATTCACATTTGTTTTCGTATTTTTGCTGAAAGCGACATCATCTTAATTCAGCAGATCAAGTTCCGTTCATCGGGCTTTGTCTGTCTTACTAGACCAAGTTTTGATTGATTGGTTGGTCGTAGATGAAATAAATAAATCAACTGAAACTCCACGGGAAGTGGAGACACACTGTGAGTCAGTTGGTCATGGACACACATTATCCTTTACATGGTGTGTTATTAATTAATTATATATAATGGGCAGAAAATCCAGTGTGGGATCATTTTGATAGAGGAAAAGACATCCCCAAGAAGGGAAAATGCAAACTGGGCAGGCAAACCTTTTCAGCGCAAGACCTGAAAAATCAATTTTATGCCTCCTCGGGCCCCAAATGTACAAAAATACATCTTGAATTGCCATAATGGCTACATTTTTACTAACTCTTCCACCATCAGAACAGTGTCTAAAAGTCTCTTTTTTATGTCATATTTGTCATGACCTCTTTTTCATCATTTTCTTACCTTTATGCCATTTTCATCTTATTACTCCTAAAGAGAACACTCTTCTTCTATTTTGATTAGGAAAATGAATTCACATATCAAATTATTATGTATTTTGACAATTGGTGACCCAATAAAATAGCTCCATGACCCATTTTGGTTTCCGACCCTATGTTTGGGAAAGGCATCTAAGTAGTCTAACATTAGCCACTTAGCATGTGCTATCAGGCTTAAATGATCGTTACCATTTTTACAGGTGTTGTTGATGAGCGGCTCCCTTCGTGTGTGTGTGTGTGTGTGTGTGTGTGTGTACTTTTAAAATGTAGATTTGAAAGAGTTATTACTCTGGTTTTGTGTTTTTTTTGTAATGCAGTGTAGTAGTGTCAGCAATGTTTCTTAAAATATTGTTGCTCAGCCCTGGAACTCAAGCCATTTTCCTATATATATTTGAATAATTATATTAATGATATTGATATGATATTAACATTATATGAATGTTCTACAACAAGCCAACTAAGCACTTGAACTGACTCCTAGGTGACTAGTAAAATCTTTGGTTGGGAGCTGGCCTACTTTTGATAATGCAACATCCATGATGCAAGACCTCATATTTGTCTCCCTTTGACCCCTCACAGGCCGGGTCGTTTTTGCAGACAATGCTGATGGCTCCAAAAACATAACTGTGAGAACAGGGCACATCCTTATAGAAGACGGTGGAGCCCTTCACATCGGTGCTCCCAAATGTCGTTATCGTTCTCGTGCATCCATCGTTCTCGTGGGCCGCTCTGACAACAAGGCGGTCCCTGAAGTCCCTGGCCTGGGCCGTAAGTTCATTGGCGTCATGGGCGGCGGAACACTTGAGCTACATGGTACAGAGAGAGTTTCCTGGTCACTGCTAACCCGAAGCATCCCAGCCACTGGTCTGGCCACAGGGGGTCATGCTTTCGAGAAGAACTTTAGCCGAGGTATCAACCTGCGTGTGGTGGACCAAGACACAGCTGATGTCCTGGTTTCTGAACGCTATGACACACATGAGTCCCGTAATGACAGTCGACGGCTCACCCAGCTGCTTAAGTCCCTGCCGGCGGGACGCATCGTCACACTGGCTGTTGGAGACTCGGCTGCGAAAAGTCTTCTGGATGAAACCAAGAAGGCCATTGAGGAGAAGCTTGGCAGCAGCTATGTCTATGATCTCAAGTACAGGTAAAAAGCCCAAGTGCATTAATATAAGACATAAGAGCTGTTCTTCTTAACAGCAGCTTGGCTTGTACAAGTGGTTTATACCCAGATTTCTCAACTGGTGAGTTGTGATCCAAAAGTGGGTTTTGAACTTGTGGCTGGCCATTGCCGTGGTACCACCAACATTTGATTGAAAGGTGACAGGCTAAGTTTATGTTTATGTTGTTTGCAGGCAGGTTTGAAATGCAAATGTGACCCTGAGTGTGTTAAATAAGGATGTATGTTCACTGACAATAAAAAGGGATTGAGAAACTTCAAGAGCTTGCACAAGAGGGCATAAAATCAGCAAAACTGCAACATAATTTACAACAGAAACAGCATCCACAAATGGGTATTGAGTAAAAACAGCATTTTGTAGACTTTTCTTGTTTTGTGTATAAACAGTTACGCAGCTATGATGTCAATTTTATTCATTTTCATAAATGCAGCAGTATCCAGTT
>JAPQRN010000027.1:16017480-16035496 GCA_037367275.1 Coranthus polyacanthus
GAAAAGAAAAAAGAAGGAGGGAGTTGGTCTCTAGTGTGTGTGTGTGTGTGTGTGTGTGTGTGTGTGTGTGTGTGTGTAATGGGTGAGTTACAGTTAGCTGGAGGGATTGGCCAATACCTCCTTAACAGGAACCAGACTGCACAGATTATGCCATACCCACAAAAAGACCTCCTAGCGAGCATTGTACAGTATATTTGTATTGGATTATTTGTTTATTATCTGGCATTCTTGTTTTAATTTGATTTGTTGCCCACAGCGTTGAATTTGTGCTTTATAAGTGTCTCTTGTTCATCAAAGGAACATCAGTGGTTTTTAAGTAGTTTGACTCATTGTAGCATGGTGCCAAGTGAACTGTTCATATCCCAGTAGAATCTTTGAAACTCATACTGAGTTAAGTCGTTAATTGGAAGAGTGGTAGACTAGACAGTTAGCCTCCTTTTGTGGCCTAATATGAATCTTGCGTTCCCCTCGACGAGACCCGTGTACAATAGCTCTTTATTCTTGCTTTATCAATTTTAAACTCCTCTCCCTCCACCACTGTGGCCTTTATTGTTTTTCCCCTGACAGATCTTTGGAAACTTCTCTTCAGTACATCTATCACATGTGGAGCTAAAGAACATGGGCCAGCAGGGAGAGAAAGGCCGCTATCCCCTCAACTTCCACATGTGCAGTGATGTTGACCAGAAGGGAGGCTACTGGGAGCCCACCTATGTAGATGGACTCTCCATACACCACTCCTTCTCTCGCTGCCTCACCATCCATGCCACCAACGGTTTACTGGTTAGTCAAGTGTGTGTGTGTGTGTGTGAGAGTAATGAAAAATAAGAAAGGACCGTTTTAGACAGATGTTCTGTACGTTGGAAGGATGAGTGAGCCACTACTCACTAGTGACTACCATGCGATACTAGCTGTTGAATGCTCTCCAGTTACATCCTCCATCACTGGATTACTCAAATGGCTCATTTCCACTTTAATTTTTCTTTTTCTTCCTTCTTGGTCTTCTCCTAATATGTCTCTTGAAGACCCTCTGTCTTGGAACAATAGTTTAAAATCTGTCAGCAATCATTGGTAACTTACTTTGAGTAGATGGACATGAATGCTTCTGTGTGTGTGTGTGCTTCTGGAGTTATACTCCCTGTTGACGTAAAAACAGTGGTGGGTTAACTACCTTTGTCCTTGAGGCTATAACACTGAAAACATCCTTTCTAGCTGCACTGAGGAAATGGAATTTATGAACTTAGATAACATTGTTTAAATCACTTGTTTTTCCTGTTTCTTTCCTGGCTTTTCCCTCCTCTGTTGTTGTGTAATGTTCTTTGACAGCTCTCCTGATACCATATTTTTTTTACAAAGCAATCAGATGGGTTTAATGAAAGTAGCCCAAGTAGATAATTCTTTCAGGAATCTGAATTATTTAAGGAGGCAGATACATCTAGCAGTTAGAACATGCTGTTTTTTTCCAGTGGGTAGTGGACTTAAGGTGGACTTAAGAATTTTCTGCATAATTCTGTAGAGGTTTAAACTTTCGTTCGAGTGAAAAGAAAGACGGCATGCTAGATGTTTTTTTTTTCCTGACCAAAATGCTTCTCTAAATGTCTCGATGTGGCTGTTTCCCATTTTTTGTAACTTGTGGTCATCTCTCCCTGACCAGGTGAAGAACACTGTAGGCTATGACACCCTGGGTCACTGCTTCTTCCTTGAGGATGGGATTGAGCAGCGTAACACTTTCTACCACAACCTTGGCCTTCTGACTCGACCCGGGACTTTGCTGCCCACTGACCGTAATGAGACCCTCTGCACTAGCATTAAGGACAAAGTGTACAAAGGCTACACACCATCACCCAGCACCGAGTGCAAGTAAGAGATTAGGATAATGACAGAGCAGATAAAGGACAACATAAGTCATTGTCAAAGACGAGCTTTATGAGTCGCTACAGTGCATGACTCATCAACCAGTTCGAGTTAAAAACAAAGGATGTGGACTCCCTATTCTGGCATTACCTTACCATAACTCTCTGTAACCATATCAACTGTCTTACATTTCCCAGTAGCAGAGATTATGATCTCAACATTATCAGGGCATGACACTAAACCTTTCCTATGTAGATGTAACAGTATTGCAAGTTATCCTGTTGCTGTGGTGACATAACTGTTGCAGACAGTACGGAAAGTCTTAATGAACTATAATCATATACACATGGAGATAACGCTTCGTATATAGAATTAAATACAAGAAACAATTTCTTAGTATCATTTGATATGAATCACCAAATCTATCTATTCTCAGCCTCCAGCAACAGCTGCAAATAAGAGACCCCGAGAGGCTTTCAAGCATAAGCTTGAGGATAATTGTAATGACAGATAATAGTAGCAACACTGAAAACTCCAAACTTGCCAAACCTTTTGAATAATGAACAAGAGCCAACATCTTCGGGTACAGTCCCTTCACATTTAAAGTGACAGTTCAGATTTTATGAAGTGAGGTTGTATGAGGTGCTTGTCCATAGACAGGACCAGGAACACACTCTCATTTTGGAGAAGCACACATTAGTACCGACAGAAGTAGAGTTGTGTACTGTTGTGCACAGTGCCTGCAGCAAAAACTGTATTTTAACCACTTAAAAAACAGTAATCAATGCCAGTTTAAGTGTACACTATATATTCTTTTTTTTCATCGCGTTACCTAAACTTTTTTTTTTGGTACTGTATCTTCTCAACTATAGAACTTACTTTTCTACGCCTGTGCATAAGAGCCCCTGTGCCATGTACAGTGCATTTTGCCGCAAATCAGCTGTGTCGTCAGAGTTAGAAAGGGCTGCCTGACGGTAAAAATTGAGAATTGAAAAATCATCGATCAGGGAAAAAAAATACCCACCCTTATAATGGGCAGAATCGTTTCCGTATGCCATTTTGTTGCTTATTAAGCTAGATCAAAATCAGTGGCATCAAAATCTAATCACTTGTAGATATTCAAACAGTCATTGTCTCACAAAGATCAGTGCATTCGTTTGTGAGTTACGCTCACACATGTAGACAGACGTAAGTGACAACAGTAACCTGCTTTGCCTGGCAGCACAGGGTAATGATTTGTGACATTTTTAAATGTGCATGAGTTAGCTCAAACTGGCTCCAGTTTTTGACTGGAGCCAGTTTGGGAAGCTTCATGAGATAGTGCAGACATATTTGAAGAGAAGATAAGTGCCTGTGTGAGGGAAGCAAAGCTTGTTTCCAGTAGTCTGTTCTTCATTTACGTGTTGGCAGAGCTGTCCCTGTCCAGTGTTTATATTGGAGATGTGAATTATTGTGGGAATTTTGAAAGATTATGGGAGTGTTTTATCTCTGCCTTCTGCTTATTAGTCATAATATATAAAATGCCAAGGTACTGCCCTTTTAATATCTTTTTCTTCATGTTTACATACTCTCCTGTGTATGTGTGTGTGCTTGGGGTATTTTCCAGGGCGGTTTCAACATTCTGGATCACCAACCCCAATAACAACCTCATCAGTAATGCAGCTGCTGGTTCTCAGGTAATGATGTTAGAGTTACAAAAGAAAACTGCTTCAAAGTAACTTTCAACGCATGATTAATAAAAATGAATGACCAACAAGACGATACCCCTCTTGATATGTTATGTGAAGCTGCACAGGCTTAGGTGCTCCTGAACTTACACACTGGAAATGTTCTTGCTCATAACAAACTGATCCGTCAATAAAATTGGATTTAACAGGCTTCAGTGCCTGATGGAAAAGTGCAATAACATAATCAGACCTCTAATGTAGAAGAGAAGAGGATTCCTTATCCCTGCCTCTTTTTAATTTCGGCACAAACAATATGAAAGCTCACTGGGGAGGGCTCTGTAATATAATATATTGGTATTAGGTATTTGCCAGATATTTGAATTGTTTGTCTCTAATAACTATTAAATCAAACTTTAATGAGCTGTTAAGCTTCTATAAAATCCTACCCTGGGTTTATCTTTTCTTTGGGTCTTGAAAGACATGAATGTAATATGACATTCTGCCCACTTCTAAATTCTTTGTTTTAAATTACTTCAGCTTCCACCTACAGATAGAGTGTGTGTGTGAGCCCAGAAAAAAAAAACGAAAACAAGAAATTCCTGCTGTTGAGCAGCTACACCAACCACTACCATGATTTGTTCTTTATAGTTCATCACCTTATTCCTCTGCTCTCCCTTCCTGTTCCAGGATGCTGGCATATGGTTTGTGTTCCACAGCTCTTCCACCGGAGACTCTCATGGGCTGGTACCAGAAACCAAGGCAGAGCTCACTCCCCTGGGCATTTTCTACAATAACCGTGTACACTCCAACTTTAAGGTATCATCAGTCCTACTTAACTTCTGCTGTCAATGTGTCAAAACAAAAAGAAACCCTCTAATGCTACATAAACAGACTGAAGAGCCTGTTGCTGTAACCTTTACAGCGGTCCAAAGTGGGTGGTTCTGTCGCATACTGTACTTTATACAGTACAGAAGCAGAGGTGGAAAATGAAGCCGACACGGAACTGCCAAAATCTGCCAGTCCTCGAATGTCCACGTGAGGCTGGCTCCAAAAGCGAGTCAATCCCCATTGATCCCTATGTTACAATACCCAACTTTACAGAGAAAAAAACATGTACATGCCTGTTACAAAAAAGATTTTGTCTCTAAAGCTAATTTTCCCATTCATGACCACTATACAGGGAATTTTTATGTTGTTAAATTATATCAAGCCTTAAATTTATGCATAATTGAATGCGTGACTTCTTTGAGTATCATTTGGGTGCCGTCACCTCTCGCTCACCTGCTGAGTCACTCTACTGTGGTTAAGAAGTTATACTAATAAGACCATCAAAGGATTCTGCCATGCACATATTTCATGAAATGTATCGGCCTGTTTGTGTAACTTAGCTACAGTGGCTAATGCTAGCATTAATGCAGTATTAGGAGAAGTTCACATTATGGTTCTCAAAGCTGGTTCACAGCTGTATATGTTAACATTTATCAAATAGTTGAAATTACTTGTCACTTCTGGTTCCAAAAAACAGTCAAATGCCATACTTGAGGCTTTAAAACAGCAGTGTAGAAACCAAAGGGTGGTGTCACAGCAGCTGCATCCACTTCTCTAATACAGTCTATAAGTACAGTAAACCAGACAGTGCAGAGCCCCTCTCTGGTGCTGCTTCTGTTTTATACAGAGAAGAGAAATACAGTGTTTATAACATTTAAAAGGCATATCACATAATTCTCTTCTCAGTCATTTGGCTCTTGCCTGAACATGCTCAGACACACACACACACAGAAGCAGGCTGTACAATAGTCCTCTGTTGTGTAATGACAGACATCGGGCAGGTGAACTGTAAGTTCTTTGTCCAGTCTGACCACAGCAGCCTCTCTTATAGAGGAAGGAGCCCCGAGGTTTAAGACTATACCTCGCTTATACCACAGGACCAACTCAGAGCACATGTTTCCATATACACGTTAACATACATATGTATATGTTACCTTTTTCCTTAATTCTATTTTTACGTAACTTTAAAACCGTACAAAAACTAATCACCCGTTATGCGTTGAGTTGAAATATACTACATGTTTGTATGCATTATAAATGATTCACAGACGTTTTCCACTTTCCTTCTGCTGCACGGCATTGATTTTGTGACTCTGGTAGCCTAAGATTTAAATTTAGTCTGTTTATTATCGCCTCAAGTCCCGCACTGTAAAATATACTGGTCGTCTTGTTGTGTGTCAAGTCCAGCAGAAACAGACATGCACCCTGTCTTGGATCTTTACTTATAGATTTAAGACTACTTGGTATTTACCTGCAATCTTGCTCTCATATTTATAGGCAGGGCTGTTCATTGATAAAGGAGTGAAGACCACCAATGCTAGTGCTGCTGACCCCCGGGAATACCTGTGTCTAGATAACAGCGCCAGGTGTGTATGTGTACATTTTATTATTAACTTTTGTGGCACATTTTTAACTGCAGTCTGTCATTTACACCATGGGGATGGGGGGGTATCTTTAGTTAACATTGACTTACAAATGACTACTATACTGTTTATGTTTTTGCATCTATGTATGTGTACCTTAGGGTGAATGACCATATGCATCGTGGTGTCATGTTACAGTCTGTAAATATTTAGGTATTTGTGGCTTACTAATGTATTTATGTAATGCCACTGCCAATAACTGCACCTGAATTAAGTTATTTATAGTATGCAGTGTAAGTAGAAGGATACGTCCATTGACCAGGATAGATAGATGGCCTTATGACTACTGTACTCCTGCATTCAAATGGAAGGTCTGTCAGGTTTGTGTTGACAGAGAAAACAAGGCTTCACAGATAGAGTTTCCAGTCTGCAGCTCCTTACCCAAATACAGCCTTCAACTAGACGGAAAAAATCTTACGTGTCCACCGAGACTGCTGGCCACGCTCTGTGTGTGAGTGTATGTGGGCAGAGTTTGTATAAAGAGAAGGATTTTAAATGTTAAAAAGCGTGTGTGAGAGAGAGGGAGAGATTTGTGTCGACGACATCACGTCCGGTATTATAAGTCAGATATCCATTTAAATCTGTCAATATTAATGGTATTCAGTGAACAAATAATGATGTTTAAAGTAAGCCATGACCTGTACCCTCAAATTAATTCACGCTTTGTTTGGTGGCCAAAATGTCAAATTTGTATATAACATCATTATTTCTGTAATGTTCCTTATGAGCAGTTTATGGCGGATTAAACAAAGGTAGAATGCAAAGTTGAGTGTTACACTGTGTCTTTCAGATTTCGACCGCATCAGAATGCTGATCCTAGTCGTCCTCGCGTGGCGGCAGTCATCGACACACTCATCTCCTTCAAGAATAATGATTTAGGAGCATGGATACGAGGTGGAGATATCATCATCCAGAACTCGGGGTGAGACAGCTCACAGGATGTGATGTGTTATCAGGAGAATTAGGGGTTTCTGATGAACAATGAAAAGATGGCGTCACCAGAAAAACATAAACAAACTGTGATGTTGAGTCATCTGATAATACTAGAAAAACTTGTGTAATCCATAGTGTAATCTATAATCTACATATTTTAGGAGTTTAAAAGAAGCAAAAGGGGATCAGATACTGCCACTTTGTTGATGATTTTGTTGTTGATGCACTTCGATCACTTCTTGACTGCTTTTTTTTTATTCACACAAGGCTGGATCAGTAGCAAATGACCCTCCTCTCATTGCTTTATTATCCAGACCAGACACAAGTGATTTCATTAGCTGACATTTAGTGAGACTAACACATATTCCTTTCCTTTTTTGAACAGTTTTGCTGACAATGGCGTGGGATTATCCTTTGCCAGGTACACACTTGTCTTAATCAATCTGCTCGAGGTCTCATGATTTTCTTCAGCCATATTTGCTTTCCTTCTGTCCTTGCCAGATGAAGTAGCCAAGAACCATGTATGACTGATAGAGCAAAAAGCATGCCCTGTGTCGTGACAAGCTTCTCTTTCTTTCTTAATACCCTGGAACGCAATTTCTCTATTTCATGCAACATTTAGATGGCTATGTTTTCTACTATATGGCTTTGTAAAGCTTGTCTGTGGTCTAATTTTTTGTCTTAATTTATTACATGTGTTATTTTCTTTACATTTCCATTTAAATTACTATGTGCATCTTATTTTACAGTGATGGCAGCTACCCTAAGGATGAAGGCTCCAGCCAGGAGGTGACACAGTCTCTGTTTGTGGGTGAAAGCCGAAATAGAGGGACCAATGGGGGACAGAATAAATACTGGGGCCTAGGAGGGGTTGATGGAAAGATGAGGACTCTGCCCAGAAACAGGTGAGAGCAAGCAAACACAAGGACGAATTAGTTGACGCAGGAAGGAAGATATATTGAAGAATTTGGAAGAAAATCAAATTCCATGCGTTTTCTCAGGAATTTTAGGCGATGGTGCGGTGACAAGAAAATATGCTTGGAAAACCAACATGAAGAGAGAGCCAGTGAAGCAACAAGGTAGTCAGAGCCATGGACACATGAGGCTAGAACAGCTGATATAAGCAGTAGGAGTTCTTGTGGAAGGAAGCTGCCTCACCACAGTGATATTTTAGGCAGCCTTTAAAAAAAGTGGTGTTAGCGCTTTATGGTTTTGTAGAAAGGCATTACTCATTGTAGCATGTTGATGACTTAAGTGCAAGTATTTTTGTTTTGGTATTTTTGAGGATTTCATTTTCTGCACACAGCACTGTTAGTTTTACTGTCACTGTTTTATTGTGTCCACTGTTCTGCCACTAAAAGGATGTTCTAATTAAAAGTGTGTTCAGTGGCTATGTTAAGGCCGTGCGAGAATGTGACAGAGATCAGTTTCCTTTGCCTTTACCAAACTCAATATCTTTAAACTCATTGTATTGCCGTTTGGCCCACAGCTTTACTGTTGCGGTTCACTCTCAGTGCTTCCAGATGGAGCAGCAGCAAGTGAAAATGGTCTGATAAACATCCACTACCTGCTCAGCTCCAAACAGCAGACAGACTCAGTTAGCGACAAGCTGGTGAACATAGTGGAGCATTTAGCAGCTGAAGAGCCAGATATTTCCCCCAGGAGTAGGTGGAGGCCTAAAACAGTGCTAATGGAGGGATGCTGGATATTGAATTTAGGTTTACCAGGTGTCCAGAAACACGACCTCAAATGAATGCCATGTTGCTTCATAACTGCTGAATGTGTAAATGACCAACTCCTTAGTAACAAGTCTGCAGCATCGGCTTAAAAAGTGATCTTATGTCAGTGTTGACAGCTTGTTTTCTTTGCCCCCAAGTGGATTCAAAATCACTGACTGCAGATTTAAACAGCCTGTGATATTTACCATTTGTAGGTCTCATACTGTTGCCTCACTGAATGTGCTTTGAACCTGAGTTTCATTACACTTTACGGAGGGCCTCCATGCTGTGATGCCATGTTAGAATAAATGCATAGTCTCAATTAGAGCAGAGTTTGGAGCTTTATGTCTCCTCAGGGCCTCCTTACAGTTTTCTGTCTCTCTTTCTGCCTCTGTATCCCTCCAGAGATTGTTATACAGAAGTAGAGCAGCATAAACAAGTGACATGCAAGTAGTTGCCGTTTTTAGTTTCAAAAACTAAAAACGGCAGTGGGCCAGTTTGTGCCCACTGCCACCGCCGTGTACAACTTTACAACCATTTTACAAGCTTTGTGACCGCACTGTGACTTCTAGCTCGTGTTGGTTAGTCTGCCGTCATCGTGGTTTCTGCCAGAACAGCTGTTGCGATGGGCAATTCGATCCTTTAATTAAAATGCAAACCTTTCTTCGCCACTTGCACATTGTGCACATTGTCGTCGTTGACTGTTCTGCTTTTTTTTTTGTAAACTTTTCCTTCTCTGCTGCAGGACTTTCCCAATCCGAGGTTTCCAGATATATGATGGTCCTGTGCGGCTCACAGAGAGTACGTTCCGTGGCTTTGTCCCCACACCAGAGCGTTACACCAGCGCAGTGGGATTCAGCCTGAAAAACACCTGGCAGCTCACCCCACGCAACAACCTGTCCCAGCTCTCCTTCCACAACACTGTAAGTACATACATACATCTGTTTGCCCTACTTTCATTTGTCATACACACACATGCACACACACACACATACACACATTTTACAGTTAAATAAAATGTGCCCTTGTACAATAGTAGAATTACGTGAGCAAATAAGAATGTTGTGTGGCCCTGTTTAGACTGAGAATGGGGCTCACACTTATTACAGTATATTGTGTCATGGTTTAAAGCTATAATAAAGTATGTAACATTTCTGCATTAAAATATCTAAAAACAAGTAGCAACATTTTCCAACAGTGTTCAAATTCAGAAGAACAGACACTTTCATCATCAGTTGTGGTGAAAACAGCTTAATTATTGTTTTGTTTGAGAGACCCCTAACAGCAGTAATTACATACTGTGTGTTTAATATGTAATGTGCTCATAATAATCATAATAATAGAGCTTTATAATAACGCTCCCTCTTTAAGTCCCTCCCTTCATTTTCTTTTGTAGCTTCTTACTTTGCTGTTCCTCGAAAGATTACAGTTCTTCAACTTACATTTACCCATTCTCTTTTTTCTTCTGTACTGTCCACCCCCGCATTACACTGGTTCTGACTGGTTCCCTGCTGGCAGCTTGTTTTTTACCCCCACATTGTCATATTAACAAGAAAGCTGCTCAGAGTTACTGAGTTGGCATTCATTTTAACTACTGTTATGACAGAAAGAAGAAAGAGGGGGAGACCCCATGCAGAGTCAGGCTGGTAGGAAAACAGCCGTAAACCACTGATGCCCTCTAGTGATCGTACAGAGTAGTGTGATGGATTTACACTTTAAACCGCATTTATACCTCACTGCTCATTTCCTAAACCACAATACTAAACCCAAACATTTACAATCCCATTCTGAAATCTCTCCACTACAACAAAGGTATTGTTAATTAGGACAGGAAAAAAAGAAGTCATCTCAGAACAGTTTATGTGAAATCTAAATGAAATACTGGACTTTATCAAACTTTTTAATGTCTCAGAAAGATACTGATTATTATAATGGTGGTCTTTTAAAAAGCTGAAAACATTCCTTGACATATTAAACAAGGCAGTGATATCTTCATTTGAAAAGGCACACTTAGTTATATACGGTGTCACTTAAACTATCCTCAGGTGGGTCTACAGACATTCTTTGGCCGTCCAGGGCAGTGGTTTGAAGAAAATGACCTGGATGGTGACAAGAACTCCATCTTTCATGATGTTGACGGTTCAGTGACAGGCTACAGAGACACATATGTGGGAAGAGCTGACAACTACCTGATCCAGCATCCTGGCTGCGTCAACATGCCTCAATGGAATGGGGTGATTTGCAGCGGTCGCTACTCTCAGGTACGGTGGAACAAACTGCATATCAGGGTCAACACCTCACTATACTGTTGTTTTAATAAAAAAGCCTCCCCACCACCATGCACTCTACTACATCCCGTTCTCCTTTAGGTGTACATCCAGACTCAGGGAGCCCCCAGCCTCACCCTGTCCATCAGTAGAGATGAATATCCAAACAGTCCTCTGGTGCTGAGGGGGATTAACAGCCAGGGGGCACTGTCACAGCAATACCAACCCATCCTGATGATGAGCAAGAGTTACACACTGCACTGGAGCGGACCTGCACCCAGAGAGGTTGTCCTCTCCCTTATCAACTTTGACAAGTGAGTAACCAGAGCCAGCAGTGTGCGAGCAGAGGGATTTCTGAAATATCACACAAGTTTGGTAGAAAAATGGGATTCTGTTTTGTACAGAAAAAGTCAGTGTGCAGGTGGTACTTATTTAATTGATGCTACTCTTTAAATAGCCTTGTACCTAAGTGTTAATTGTGTTCCACATGCTGGACTAATAGCCATATGAAATATGTAATAATAGTGGTTCTGAAACACGGCAAGCCAAGATGAAATGGGTGTACTTAAGTTGACTGTGGCTCTCTATTTCTCTTTCTCACCCAGAGATGATTGGGTTCTTGTGGGACTCTGTTACCCATCAGACACAGCATTTCAGATCATGGCTGACATCAACGATAGACAAAGCAACACCTTTGATGACCTTACAGACTATGGCACTGTGCCATCACTTGCAGAGTTGGAGAAGAGACAGACAGAAAGAAAATACTTCTTTGACAAAACTGTTGGGTGAGTGAACAAAACCCTTTCACACATACACACTTGGATGCTCACAAAAGCAGGGTAAACTTTGTACTTTTGAAACAAAAGAGAGCTGAGTTTAGCTTGGCTTTTAATCCTCCTATGCACTGGCCTATGAAAAGGTCAGCTTTATCACACTGGTGGTTGAGCTTTCATCTTTATTAAACCCTGGCTATTACTGTCGTTTCTTTTTTTTCTAACATGAAATACAGGTTGTTGTGGCTCTACCTCCGAGCCCGGAACAGCAGAGACGGCCACAGCTACTGTTCAGTAAAAGGTTGTGAGAGAGTAAAAGTCATTGCCACCACATCCTCCAAACAGACCTGCAACTGTACAGCGAAGGCCTACCCCAAGTACTCCAAGACCCCCTCAGCTGTGCTGCCTATGCCAGCCTTGAACACTCGGGCCTGCAAAAACTGTGGCGCTAAACAGGTTTGTGTTGCCACATTAAACATCTGCTCAGCAGGTACTGCCGCTCTGGACATTTTTTAACGCGTGCACTTCTGTTTCAGGCTGTATTTTCCAGTGAGCCATGGACGTCCTACCTCCAGACACAAATCAAGTCTCTGAGCATCCAAGAACAGCAGAGAGGGGACAACAGCTCCTTTATCACCGTGAGCATGGCAGAGTCAAAAACAAATCCAGAGAGACATTATGCTTTCCATTTACACAGGATCAGATTTTTACTTGTTAACGTTGTTTCACGTTACCTGCCAGGTGAACGAGGTCACCATGCCCTTCTCTCAGCCTGGGTTTTTCGTGGTCTCTGTGGATGCCTGCTCTGGAAAAGTCACTAAGGCAACATCCTTTGCTAAGATGGACACCAAGATGGAGCAGTACCTAAAAACTGGAATACCAAAGAGGTGAGCCAAGGGAAATAAAAGGATTGTACTTTTCACTGACGTCGACATAACACACACAGTACAGCAGAAATGTTATTTATGTTTTTCTTTTCTGAGCAGGTCCATAGTGCTCATGGCAACACGAGGTCAGCCTGTTGGCCTGGTCACTTTAGCGCCATATCTAGTTTCCTTAGGGATGGCCAAAGCTGCTGATCTGCACAGTAAAGGTCGGTTACACCATTCAAATAGTTTCCCTTTCTTTGTCTCTGTATTCTGGACTAAGGTTCATCTCTCTCATGCACTCTTTTTGCTCCCTCTCACCACAGAGAGTCTTGCACTCTGGGGTTTCCAGGGAGGCTCTTCACCGCCTCCGTGGGTTTTGCTTCAAAGCAGCCAGGGGGATGAGTTCCTGAGGCTGCAGGAGCGCTACTTGCCCCTGGCTTTAGAGACGTATGGCTGTTCAGCGCCTGCAGCTCAAACACGGAAAGACCTGGAGCTACTCAAAATAGCCACAGGACTACAATGACCAATGTGAACTATACAACTTACCTACCCAAAGTACTGTTGCACACAAAGACGCAAACACACACAACCAGCTGATGAATGTGAACTGCTGAACTTTTAATTTATTAACAACGGCAAAGATGTTTACCAGATTCAAGTGGAGGAAGGTATTTTATTATGAACGCGGTGAGTATTTTTGTGATTGTGTGTGTGTGTGTGTGTGTGCATGTGTATCTGTTAAATATGTCTTGGGGCCGATGAGTCAATGCACTTTCCTTTTAAAGACACAACTTGCCTTATAAGCCAAAGTGATCAAACGGTAGCATTGTAGTGACATATTTACTTTTGACATTAGAGAAAATAACCGCGAGCAACCTTTAACCTCTACCTGGTGATTTTATTTTTCATCACGTATCGCAGATTAATGGACTGAGTCTGAAAATGGAAAGCAATGCATTAGATACATACACATGGGAACTGAGAAAATAAATTACATTGTCCCTGAGGTGAGATCATGTTCAGCTGGAGGTGAAAGTGAAATTAGATGGATTAGATGTGCTCAGGTTGAAAGGAAATAATGAAAATAAATGCCATTGTGTCTAACTAAAAAGCAATATTAAGCTAAGAGTACAGGTAGTGTAATAAATCAAAAGGATTATTTATTCCTAAACCAGCTATAACCAAGTCATAACAAGCCATATTTATATTTAGAGTTATACATATGGTAGTAAATTGAATCAGGCTATCTTTCCAAGATACTAAAATGCCATTGGGAGGCGATATCTTTCTAACATCTGCAGACATTACGTAGTCCGTTGCTCTCCTTCCCTTCATCATTCCTTCTACGCATCTTTTAATTTTTAGTTGATGTCTGTAAAAGCTGAAAAAACTGGAAACCTCCTCCGATCATCGTGCAGCTCTAAAGACTTTTAAGCATCTTTTTATGGATTCTTATGGACTTACTGGATCTTTTCTCTCATGGTGTTATCTGTATTCTCACAGTAAAAGTCCAAAGTGCTGGCCACATGTACAGCACAAATATACAGTCTATGTAGTATATTACTTTTGTTTTATTTGTTTTTTTTGTTTGTTTTTTTTTTCAAAACAGAACTGAATGTTTTTACCTTTCATCTGCCTCATTCTTGATCTTTTTATGTGCATCATTGCCAAAAATAGTGTGTTCAGACATTAATACACGGTGCCTTGTAGGAGATGGCACCCTCACTTACCAATAGTGAGCATGAAAATGCCTACAGATCATATACCAGCTGGCTTTACGTTGAAACATACTTGCGCATAATCTTTTAAAGGGTGTTTGGATGCGAGCAGGGCTCCCCCACTGAGCAGTGATAAGTACCTATATGTGACTGTGTGATTGTGTATATATAACTGTCCGTGTGATGCAGAGAGAGATCCTCTCAACAACCTTCTTGCCTTTTAACCACTCTACTGTTAACAAGAGCAAAAGAACGAGAGAAAAGTGTTACCAAAACCCACCTTTTGTTCAAGTGATGCTTTGAAGATGCACAAGCCGAGACTTCTGTAGCGTTTAAATTAGAAGTGCGCTTTGTAAATGGTGTTTAATGTTTTCACTCAAATTGTACGTGTAATGGAAAAGGTTGTCGATAATGTGTGTATTTACTGTTTTTGAGAGAACTAAAGTCACTTCTGTCTAAATTGCAGAACTGTGTTTGTTATGAAGGTGCAGATTGAATAAAGACGTATGCTTTGTAATAAAATAACATCTCTTTATTAGCTAATATGAGAGGCTAGAAGGAAAAAAAAAAAATGCTTCAGGTAGATTACGTGTGACAAATGCAAGTAATGGCACCCTGTCACCACTTGGGGGCAGCCTGGGATCTTTGCGGATTTCCTCCTTTTAACTCAAACGCTAATCCTTCTCATCTGACATAAATAATGTAAGGAATGAAATCTGTAAAGCAAAACTGTCTTCAGGTGATGGTGTAAAAATGTGTGTAAAACCTCGAAATGCACGTAGTCTTATTTTTTTTTTTTTTTATTCATTAAATATCTCTTTCCCTACTTAAGAAAACTTTTACTCCTCAAAATCGCACTGAAAGTAAAGCCTTAAATGATCATCAGTGTTTATTTCACCACATCAGCTGCCAACATGGCAAGAGGCCAGAGGATTATCAAGTTTTAATGAGCCTCTGGAGATCACGCTGAACTTGAACACACTGTTCAACATCGTCGATTAAACATGTCGAAGAAAGGTGCAGTCGGATGCAGTCGGGCTGGGTGCGTACTATTTATTATGCATGAGGGGTAAGTTAGAGTAGAACTATTAGTTTATGACACACAAAGATCATGGTGTCTCAAAGACAGCTGTCTGTCTTCTTAAATCAGAGACTCTCACGTGGCACGTTGTTGAAACTGATAGATTGATGGCTTTGGTGCGTTCTTGTACGTGAAGATCGTTGACCAGAAAAGGGTGTAAAAACTGTCAGTGCTCAAAGAAATACGGACAGTCCTCACAAGACAGCAGCCCACCATATGGCTCAGAGAGAGGATTTAGTTGTCCATAAAAAAAACACAAAAAAAAAAAAAAAAACGCCTCTCTGGCCACGAAGACAGTGTGTTCCCACACACACACTTTGCACAGTCCTGGAAATGAAAGATGACAGATTGGTGTGACACAGTTTGCCAGCAAAACGCCGCACATGAGGACAGAAGCTGCCTCTAACACCCGGGCATGTGCTGCAAGGAAAACAAAAGCTTTTTTTTTTTTTGCTTTTTTTCGCTGTGTCTCAGGTTCAAACTTTGACCTTTAGTCAGAGAGATTTACGGCACAGGCAGCGAAAGCATTTCCACCAAATGCGCCATCCCGTCCATGTTTTCCGATGTTCTGCTTTGTGTCGTTATTGTTTAATACGCTTTGAGGACTGTGTCACGTGGTTGAAGTGAGTCTTCTTTATGGCTGACTTTTAATTATGTAATACACAGGCTTTTGAACTGCAAACACAATTAGAGAAATGCCAAGGCTAAAAATATGATACTGTAGAGATTTGTGTGTGTGTGTGTGTCCTAGAGCGTGGGAGGTAGCCTTTAGCAATACACTGTATATTGTTTTCATGAGAAGAGGTGAAGCTATAGCAACAGCGCGTTACACTGTGGCACACAGATACTGTGTCTTTTGTATGTTTGTTTTTTGTTTTTTTTACACGATTAACAGGGTTTCCTGCTTTTTCTAACTCGTCTTCTAAAGGTTAAATGACAAAAAGAGAAAAGACACAACAGAACAGCAGACAAAACGTGGCCATCCATTAAAAGGTGACGCCCTTTTTCTACATTTCTTACACGTTCCCTAAACAAATCCATATCCCGAATCTAACAAGAGATAGATCGGCTGCTGTAGATTCGTGGATTACTGGTGTGGTGCCAGTGCACGACTGCATATGAAGTGTGTGCTGAGCAGTGAATCCTCATCCGCCCAGGAGTTTTACAGCTCAACAGTTAAGTAAATTCAAGATAAGTTCATCTGGATTCCCAAACTCGGCACACTGTATAATTTTCTAATCTCACCATTCAGTCGGTTCAGTGGTTCCAGTTGATTCCCCGCTGATGCTCGGCGATGGTGGTCCTGAATAATTAAACAATTCTGACAGCCTTGTGGGGGTCCGTTTCCATGACAACCCTTCTCCTGGTGTCCTCTCTGCCCCGAGGAGTAACGTAAATCCCCCGTCTGCTTAATGTCACAGTAACAGCAGCAAAGTGGAGCACAACAAAACGCAGGTTGGAGTCAGCGGGAGCGTTTAGTTACAGGTCCGGCCTGTGTTTCCTCTCTGGCCCCGTGTCATCACGCGGGAAAAGGTGTGAAGAAGACCTGTAGCCCACGAGGAAGGCGTGCGGAGTGTGTTCTGTCCTGACTCTCGCCCGTGGAAAGCGGATTTGACATAATCATACGGTGCACAGATACATGCAGGATTTATAATCAGTGTTGGGAAGGCTACTTTTGAAACGAGGCAGGTTAGACATCGCTACTTACCCTGTTAAAAATGTAACTATTTTAATCACTTCTTCGAGTTTGGTTACTTTTTGCTTCCTTTTTCTAGCAAAAAGAAAAGCTGAAAAGCCCTAAAAAAACGAAAATTCAACCAGTGTCAACACTGATCACTGTAACTCTGATCAAATTCCTCAGAATGACTTGATTTTAAAACACAAACACTAAAACAAATTATGATTTCACATATAAACTTTTTACCGAAACCAATATATATATAGATGTATCCTCTTTGTAATAACCAGTAAGTGTTTCATGTTAGTTTAATGTTTTTTCAGTACCTTTAACAGGTTAAGATGACATTTATTATGTAATTTAGTTACGTAGCTGATTACTTCCCAATACTGTTGTAGGGATGTGTAGAGAGCCCAGTATTTCTATATACTGTATATTTGTATCTGCATTTGTTGAGGCAGTGTTTTGTATATATGTATGAATAACAGTGGAACATCATCAAATGGATCATAAAGAGCAAATAAAGAAAATGATTTTAAAACCACCTTTCAGTTCCTAATCCACATTCAGTGAACACATATTAATATTTCTTCCAAAATACAAATAATTTTTTTTTAAATCTGTGTTTGTATTTGGGGAAAACCCCGCTATTTGGGCGTTTCCAAATGCTGTGTTTGCATTCATCCCCACCACTACTTGGAAACAAATACATTTATTTGGCGTCCATACTGATGATACTGTGTATATATCGGTGTGAGCTGTATACAAACAGCTTTGTGTGCAGAGATGAGTCAGTGCACAAACGGGTGGAACCACTTTAAGGTCACAGAGGAATTATTTCAGCGATGTCTGTAATCTTTTCTGATAGTTTTCTGATGTGTCATGGTTCAGAGAGTGATACTCCCTCGGCCACACACACACACACACACACACACACACACACACACACTCCCTCCACACAACGCAGCCCATAGTCAATTACCCTTT
>JAPQRN010000027.1:16048111-16063016 GCA_037367275.1 Coranthus polyacanthus
AAAAAAAAAAAAGTTTTTCTCATGGTGTAAAGTGCCCTGATTAAAGACTGATTACAGACAACTTAAGAATTCAATATCGATACTTAACGGTATATCGATATCGGTTTAACAATATTGATAATAAAACGGATGGTGGTTTGTGGTTTTAAACTTTTTATGGCCAGAACATTTCAGAAATCCAGAGGTAGGACATTAAAAACTATTAAAATGATCAAATGTTTGCTCGCTGTAAAATCAACAATCAATCACACTGGAACCTGTTAATTGCCGACTTCTGTAAAGTGTGAGTACCTTTTTCTTTTAATATTTACCTACGACTTTAAATTCCCTGTTGTCTCATTCTGTGTTTGTTCAAAGCATGTTACTACAATATCTTTTTTTTTTTTTTTTTTTTTCTTTCACTCCCACTGTCTCTCTGTCTCACTCTTTCTCCTTTGCTCCCACTCTCACTTCAGTCTCTCTACCTTCATCCTTGAGGGAATTTCTGTCTTGCTTTTTTACTTTCCCTGTCTCTCACTTGCTCAGTCATACACGCACACAAACACACAAACCCGCAGACTTACTTATAAACCAACACTGCAGCATAGTCCCGGGAGGTGAGTGGTTGCTGTGGGTGACACAACAATGTCCCCTGTGCTTCGACACCGTCACCTCTTCTTCTCCCTGTTTCTGTCCCACCATCATACCGGCTCTGTCTCGGATCTGGACTCTTTTCTCCCTCCCTCTTGTTGTGGCAAAAAAAGAGTTTGCAAAATAACAACAGGCATCGTTTTCACACGTACATGTCGAAATGAGTCACTTTTTTTTTTTTTTTTACCCGTTGTCGACTCCGCACCGCCACGACAAGGTGTACCTTTCGGCACATCTGAAGACTTTAGAGTGAAAAGTGAGTGAGTTGAAGACGAGAGAGTTGAAGACGAAAAAAAACAGAAGAAGTCAAAGATGATAACAAAGCAGCAGAAAACTGAACTGACAGTTTTATTTGGAAACACCCTTTAGACATCAGTTGCACCAGGGAAACTGAGGCTCAGGTGGCTTAAACTCATGAACTGTGAACGGTGTACATCAAAGAGGAGGAAGAGAAAGAAAGAAAAAAAAAAAAAAAAGACGAGGGGGGGGGGGGGAAATGTGTACCCGGCACACAAAACGAGGGGGGAGAGTGTCTAAATGAATGAAAGCACGGGGAGCATGAGGAAGAGGAGAGGGAGGAGATTGAGCTTTAGTAGCTGTGGGTATTCAAAGCACAGTGTTCACAGTGAGAAAGTGACTTACTGAACAGGGTGTCTGTCTCTGTGGCTCTCAGTCAGCTTAAAGCAGCTCTGCGCTATGCTCCACAGGAACCCTGCACACCAGAGACTTGCTTGTTTCTTCATTTTCCTGGTCTGGTTGCCTTTTCTGTTTTCCTCTCACCACCTGTCTCACTGTCATTTGCTGTTTTTTTCCTGATTTTTTTTCCTTCCAGTGTGTGAGCTTTCTTCAAATTACATCCCTGTCGTTGAGCCCCTTTCACCCAGATCGGAATATCATACCCTCCATCCTCCCTCCCCACCTCTTCTCCTTGCCTTGTTTCTCTCTCTCTCTCTCTCTCTCTCTCTCTCTCTCCCTCTCCCTCTCTCTCTCTCTCCGTGAGGAGGGAAAACAGCATCAGCGGCCGAGCCACAGTAACAGCACATGCAACAGGGTGCAGACAGCACCTTCTGCTTCGCCACCTCTCCTCTTTGACGCTCATCCCTTTCAGAGGAAGCCTCCACGGGACAAAACAAAAGAAGACCGCAGGAGTCCAGTCGAGCAGGTGAAGATCTGTCGTCCTGCTCATTTGGATCAAAAGATCAGAAGAGGGAAAAGTCAAAGAAACAAGTGGAAAGGCGACAGAAAATTCCCTGAAAAAAAACAAACAAAAAAAAAAAAAAAACAGTTTAAGGAAAAGGAGAGAAACAGAGTGACTCAGTTCAGCAGAGTTGAGCATGAAGTGAAGATGCCACCTGTGGCACTAGTTTGATTAAAGAACAGCCTCCTAAACTCAGCGTGGCTGCCCTACGTCCTACACCTGCTTGACCAATTTATTAACACCAATGGCTTCCAAGAAGAAGTGGGCAGAGCGGAGGGAGCTGCGCAGGGAGCGGCCGTTCTCCACCCGGGATGATTCATCTGTTGCGTCCGGGACATCTGGGCCAGGGCGCCCCACCACCAGGGGGCGTTTCTCAGAGTCGTGGAAAAGGCTCAGCTCCAGAGGGGGGTCCACCAAGAGGGGGGTGCTCAACTCTCAGCAGCCACCGGTAAGATGTTTCGAGGATACACAGGCCCCCTCTACACGCTTCCCCAAAGATTGATCAATGAAGAGGGTGCTTAGAGGGGAATAATGCAGGAAGGCTTCTGTCTCACTAGCGCCTTGCCTGGGAGGGAGTTCAGCAGCAGTAAGGGATTAGAAGGTAAACAGGGGAGTAGACATCCCTGGTAGATTGACCTGCAGTTTAATACTCCGTAGATAAATACGTCAAACTCTGCAGTAGATTTACTTCACACTGCCCCTTGCTAACACTTCCACAAAGTAAGTCACTGCTTTTGGTGCAGTTGTTTTAAGATTTACATGCGTAGTGTAGTTAAAGAGAAGAATATTACATTTCTACGCATTTTATACACTTTATTATAGTATAAATGAGCCAATAAAATCTAACTTGTATTCTTGTGACTTTCGCCACAAAGCAAATAGATACTTGTACCACAGCAAAATACACGTCAAAGCCAAATGGTTACTATGGAGCCTGTGAAGTGCTCCATAACCATTTTTATAAAAAAACACATTATGTACAATGTTGGAGTGTCTTCTGCCACCATGTCTACAAATTAGAAATCTGCTGTATTCAAATTATTTGCAAATACTCCACCATGTAAAAGGCAACCTGTAACAACTGATGCTGCAAATTTTAAGAAGTATACACCACGAAGGTTTGACTTACACAAAACCTACTCACTGCTAAGTCAGTCAATAAAAAAAGACAAAAAAAACCAAAATCTGCACATGCACACTCAGACTCTGTCTTCTCCTTTTCCCAAAATATCTGCAGCTCTTTTCTATTTGTCGTCATCTTTGTTTAGCTGCGTTCTTGTCTCCTGTGTTGGCCTCCGTGTGCCAAGGTGCTCGTAGTGCTGATATTTGTATGCGCTTCGGCTGCATCTTTCACGCTACTGGGGGAGATTTTTATCCTGTCATTTAAGGCAATGATGAACCTCCTCTGTGATAGGAATCTGATGGATTTAGGATCCCCATCCACTCTGCTCTTTTAAATGTAGAACTTAACTGATGTTTATGGATCAGGGTCAGAATTACTAAAGCTGGATGCTAGCTGGTGCTCATGGACTATCACACGTAGCCAATCTGTTGGGTGATATTTGGCAGCAGTATTTCAGCTGGGAGATGTGTGGGAGACAGAGATATGCACGGATGGAGAACCTAGATCCATTTCTGGTTTTTCAGTTGTGTCCCAGTAACCGGTGCTATTTTGAATCACACACATTTTCTGATATAAGTGTAAATGTAGTATTTTAGGCGGCGCGGTAGTAGGCTGTCAGGTTGTTTTTATCTCAAGTGTGATTGTGGACGAAGTCAAATTTTAAGACATATGGGTTTTAAACAATAGAAGCAATGTGTTCTGTGTCATGTCGGGTAACACGTGTGTCTGTTCTTGTCTTTGTGTCAAGCACCTTTTATGTTTTTGTGTCTGCCTGTGGTCACAAAGACAAGCTAAGCTTTATCCTCTGGGATTTGTGTCGCTTGGATATGAACCACAGAGTGATACTACCACAACACCACTGCTAGTCTCAAATCATTAGACACTTTGAATCATTAGTCATTTGTCATGGCCAGGTGGTTGTGTGTGTGTGTGTTCTTGTGTTTCTTTGTGTGTTATTGAGTGACTGAGCGGTCCTGTGTGCGACTGTCTCGATGAGTTAGACAAACAGTGAAAGAAAAAAAAATTGGAAAACAAAATGAGAGAGAAAGATGCAGATCTGCTCCACAGGTACTTTGAGAATTCAATACTAAATTAAGGCGCTGAATGAGGGAGATTAGAGGCCAAGACAGAAAGCAGGAAGAATTCAACACAGTGGGTATAAATCTATTCCTGCTAAGAAACGTACATACACAGGATATTCCTGCTGATTTGTTTTGATTAGTGAGAAACTGATAACTGATTAGATAACTGATTAGATAGCCAAACACAAATACATGAACACGTTTAATACATTTATGTTTCCGCCTAAATCCAGATGCCGGACACGTATGTTACTTCATCGCACTGATGCAAAATGCGGTGATTTAAGTGAAAGGACAACTTTAAGCTTGCTGACATGTGAACAGTGATGATGTTAACGTGTTGATGTTTTAGGTACGAGCTCCTCATTTTGTCTCGGTCGACCAGAGTCCCTCTCCCGTTCCGAATGACTCCATTCCGTGTCGTGTTCGCTCTCCTCCATGTTTGCTCGAGATACCTTTGTGCAAGTTTCCTGCCTGCATCCATGCCACGTGGATGAACGCATTGTCCAAATGATGAATATTCCAGCTTGCAAAGAGTGTGATTTGTGACAAAACTAAATAAATGAAGCAGCAATATATGAAGCTTTCTTCTATCATATACGGTACACTATATACAGTATAGCAACCTCCGAGCTGCAACTACATCCTGAAAATGGCGAATTTTGACAAAGACACGTGTGTGGATTTAGTCATTTTAAATACCACAACGCGCCTCCTCACGTGCACATGTTCCACCAAAACAACTCCTCTCGCGACACTATTTTACAAATGCACTGTTGCAGCATCCTAAGAACTAGCCAAACAACCCATTTAACTTTCACTCTTATTCCAGAAGGATAGTGGAGGGTGCCAGACCTACTGTATCCACAGCACTGGCACACGAAGTGTGGCGATGCGTCTGGCTATGCGAGACTGTGTGCCGCCAATATATCTTATGTTATACGTCTTGTGCACGATTTACATTCTGCATCTGTTTTATTAAGATTTTTAATTTGGCTTTCACTTTGGATTGCACTTCAGTGTAGCCAGATATGACACCTTCATTCAATTTTCACACCTCCTGTATGTTCTGACCAATAAAAAAAAGTCCATGAGAGAACAAGTGTGTGACAAAGCCTGCATCTCATTTTTTTTCCATGGCTGTTTCTTTATTGCCGTGTAAATGCCCTGCAGTTCATGGAGCCATCTGCGTACCATCAAGGCCTTCTGCTCTGTAGAGCTCAGGAAAATCCTTGTCCCTTTTATAGGGAGGCGAATATGATTTTAATCTACACATTGTGTTTGATGCCCGTTTGTGTGCATGTCACTGTATGAATGTGTGAAACGGTGGATCATAAGAACTCTCCCTTGGAGAATATAGCAATTTGAGATAGGATGGTATCACCCTTCTGCTCTTTGGCTATAATGAGCCATATCTTGTGTCACCATGGGACCACAATCGTCTTGAAAACAGTCATTTACTCACTTTAATCACCCCTAGTGCCCAGAGCATGGCTTCAAAAGCTCCCATATCCCATTTAATTCCTTTCCCTGGGGGTCTTTAGTTGCTGTGACGAGGCTCACTTATGTACACATTTCCATAAGCCTTACTTTTTGATAACTCAGATTTATCATATGTAATATCATCAAAGTGCAGTTTGTCACAGTATGATTTTGGCAATAAATTCTACATAAGATTATTGGTATATACAACTGAGGAATATGCGTACGCTCCAAAATGCAGAAAAACAGCATAACACAAACTTCAATACATGCACATCATATTTGACACCATTATAAAATATAAGTAGTTGGAAATAAGTGAAAAACCTGACGCAGGACAACGATACACCAAAGAGAGGAGAGTTAAAGGTCTTTAAAATGGCAGCCTGCACTTGTCAAATGCGCAACAGCTCTAAGGCATCAAAAGGATGAAATATTAGAAAGCAGAGCAATTCCAGAGTTTTAAAATGCTTGAGTAAAAGGAAGGATAGGGAGGAAGCGTAACGAAGTATTTGTAGCGATCAGTTTCAGTAACATACCAAAACAGTTCTTTGGTAATTATCATCATGTGTCAGCTTCACGTTAAACCTTTGCTTTTGTTCTGGACAGCATCGTTTCTTTTAAGTCCGAGTGGCTCCAGTTCGAGTGTATTCATCTTTTAAACTACAGTGTATTTTTTACATCTTACAGTATACATTTAGATTACAGATAAATACACATATGAAAACGCCTCTTCTGTTCTTACCTCACTGCTCGTGTGCTATGCATATACAGTAGGCTCGTTCCTGTAACTGCAACAGTACTAAATATTACGAATTTTTCACTGCTTCATTGGAAGAAAGAGAGCAGATTTGGTTGTGGTATTGAAAATGAATTTAGCTCGTTTTGGGGTCTTTGGTTCCGTGGAGACACAAAACTGAAAATTTGTGAACGCTACGATTCTCATCGCAATGAACCCAAGTGTGATATTACTTCATGGAGAAAAAGTCAAAAAGAAGAAAAGACTTTTGTTGGTTCCTATGGAAACAGTGCACGGTTCAGTAATCTGTGGTTTTGTAGGGATGCTTTTAGATAATGTTCAGTGGCTCGCACGCTTCAAACTGTCTTCTTTTAATTACAAGAAAAACTGGCAGTTGACGTCTCAACACATTTTAGTTGCGAAAACTGATATAGGTTTGAAACACTGTTGGGCACAAATGTTTGATCATGGTGGCAGCTGCATTGAAAAAATGTTAATTTAATCCATCTGTTCCATGTTCTTACATGCAGTGCCAAAAACTCAGCGGTTTCCACAAGCTTTATACCGCGTCCTGTCTGTCATTACAGATGAAGTCAGACATGGACAGTTGAGATGTTGGAGAATGAATTTTGTCCCATATTGACATTTATATACAGGGTTTTGTAGGGACCTCGTCCTGTAATGTGTGTCTAGACAGGAGATTAAGATAGCACGTTGGTGCTGATGCCTCCCATTTCCTAAGGACATGCAGATACACACTGAGTCTGCTTTTTAATTCACAAATATACGCAATATAAGGTAAGTCACATATCTAAATTTGTCAGGGGCATTATTAGGCAACATGGCAATGAAGAAGGAGGTGCATATATATATATATATGCATTTTATATATATATACGTATATATATAAGATATATATATAGGCATACGTTTGAGTAAAATTAGCTGAAAACATTCTTACAAAATTCCCAGTATAAATATTGTCTGATAACTGGTAAAACATTTTAAACAGTACAATACTGTTTTGACTCAGGAAGAGTTCAGAAATCAATATTTGGTGGAATAACCCTGACTGTCAACCACAGCTTTCTTGCGTCCAGGCATTCTCTCCACCAGTCTTTCATATTTCTGTTTTATTCCACTGCTAGTGCTAAAACGCAAGCCGCTGGGCTTGAATTGATGTCTTGTGACCGTCCATCTTCCTCTTGATCACATTCCAGAGGTTTGGGAATTTGGCGTGGTCTTACTTTTTTTCCCAGAGCTATACATGTACACATGAGGAATGGAACCTGATGTACATAGAACACGATGACGCGTTTGTAGAAGAAGATTTTTCCACATGCGTTGTATTTTTAGGCAAGTTTGTGCCTTGATATGCCTGCATAGAGTACAGAGAATACAGGAAACAAAGGCAGAAAGAGGTGAAGGGCATGTACAAAGGTCACCTAAACTGGGAATAGAACCAGGGACATTGCTGCAGTTCATGGTCGGTCAACTTTAAACACTTAACTATGGGACATCGTTGAAAACAAGATATTGATTTCTTATTCCCAGAACTCTGATTAAGTTATTTGTGCTCTTTATTGTCAATATTACACTCACATCTAGGGCTAAGGACACCCAGCCATTACACACCCTTCATTTGAGTCCGGTTTCTTAATATTTGGCAAATGTAACTTCAATATTCACTTTCTTGAACTTTTGTTTTTGGTCTCTGTGTCTTATGTCTTTGTTTGTGTGTGTATATATAAAAGTAAGAGAATACGCTCTGGGCATTCTCCAAAACAGGATCTGCAGGATAACTCTCCAAATATAAATATACAGAAGGGCACTTGGAAGAGCACAAACTTCAGCCAAGGCTCCGTAGTCCCATAACGCGATCAAAAGCCCCATCTTGCAATATTAGAAAAAAGGGGAAAAAATGTAATGGTTCACCCTTGGCTCATGTCCTACCCTTCCCCCAAGTTTCATGAAAATCAGAACAGTGTTTTTACACCATCTTGGTGACAGACAAAGCAACAGAAACAGAAACTTGACAGAGTTAACAAAGGGGAGAAGCACTGGCTGCATCTACAATTACAGGCAAAATATGGTGTGTCTTTCATCTTCTTCAAAAGCTGCTCTGTGGTGAAGACATAGATGTACATAAATTGGACTCCTATTTCTGAACCTATGATCTGATCTAAATCCGAACTGTAATTTGTCTTATTCCATCGCAGCGGACGCATATTGTAAAATAAGGCTGATGGATACGGATATAAATCGAAGATACCTTTTTTTTATATCAGCATACGAGGCTTTTTTTACGCCCCCTTGTGTTCCCCGCTGTAAGGAATTTATAAAAGTACTCGCATGACAAAGTTGTGTTTGCTGTTTCTTCACATGCGATGTAACATTCTCAGCTTCATTACCTACTTTACTGACATACTGTATTTCTCCTGCATATGTGGGTGATGTGGCAGGCTACTGTTAAGGTAGTGCTAAAACAAGTGTGAAGGAAAAGGACAGTACAGATGGTCTGATAATGGCATTTGCTCAGATCCTACAAATGCTATTATTGCCTCAATAAAACTGTGTGTTGCTTCAGTTAACAGAGGTCAGTTTTCTTTTTGTTAAACACTTTTTTTTTTGTTTTGGTTGAGCTTGTCACCTTTGTATTTTCGCTTCTATTCCTGGCACTGATGACGCTTTTTCTGCTTTTGTCTGTGCCGGTATTATTTATAGTCAGAATCTCATTGATGATCTGCGTTCGCTGATGTTCGATGGTTGATTTGTTTCTTCTTCTTTTTTTTTTTTTTGCGTGGAGGCAATTTTAAAAATCATCGTGATCACTGAGTGCAATGTGCCAATGGTAGAATCTAAAGAGACAATAAGACACAACCGTGTGCACTGCCGCCTTCCCGTGTTGCAACTTTTGCCTTTGTTCAGGGTCTAATAGCTTAATAGCTGTGTGAAACAAACAAAATACAAACAGATGAACAAGAAGCCGCAGAATAATGTCTCCCTCTCTGTGAGATCAGACGAGTCTGTCAGAGTACGTGACTATAAAGTAAAGAAAGTGCACTTTTCAAAGAATCAAAGGAAGTGAAAGTGCGCCGCGTCAAACATAAAATTGAAAAAAAATCACAAGCAAGTCTCACTGAATACAAGTGTACGAAATACGAGTATTTAAGATAAAAAATACTTTACTTCACTGCACAGCAAAATTGAGCTTAGTTATTAGTTTAATTTGTGTGAGATATGCATCCATGCACTAACCATAGTTTCTTTTTGCACTGATAATATAACCTTATGAAGTCTTGTTCAGAGGCACATTAATCTCCGTTGCTTTGTTACTTGTTTGAGAAGATGTCCTTAATCTTATATAAATGTGGCTGCAAAGTTTTGTTGAATCTACTCCCAGCAAAGCTTTTAATCATGATTAAAATTGATCTTGCCTTGCGATTACTGGATGTCGTCCCTATAAATTCCACAGCTTTAGGAGAGCCACGCATTAAAAGCTTTGGTTTGAACATGCACACCGGTAGGTAACGTATCGCATCTTTACGCTAATCAAAAAAACATTTAAGCAAAAAGAAGTAAAGTGGAAAAGTGAACCACCTGGAGAAAATGCAGAGGGTGACAGAAGAACAGAGATGTGTACAAATTAAATAAACTACACCTTACTCTCTGCACTGCAGTGTAACTGAATAGCGACTACTGTACTATGACGATGCATATCATGTGACGTAGATGTAGATCATTTCATATTAGGTTCTGTCATTTATATCACTGGGTTTCAAATCACACTCTATGAAAATGGATGCTTTGTTCTTCCACACGGGCACAGATGTAGGCACAAAAATGACATGAAGGCAAAAGTAAAAGGTGATGAAGTAAAGTGTGGTTAGTTCAAACCACCTCTTAAGTGAATTGACTGAATAATTACTGTATCGGGATATAAAATGACATATACTGAGATAATAGATTTTGGCCGTTTCACCTCTATTACCAACAGTAAAACAAAAAAGGCAGAATGCCGGATAGTTTCATTTGGGAGTTGCTCAAATTAATTGTCACTGAAAGTCCGGCGTGACTCCGTAATCGCTCTCTCTCAGTAACTGTCATGCCACACATGAGACTTTCATTTCATTTTGTGTGAGCAAGCAACCTGAGGCTTGGCTCCTGGCAGGCCGACACGGCCTCAGCGTCCTAATCTGCTTAACACACGTTTCAGTGGCAGGCCGGTAGTACTGTACAAATAAGCTGGTTATTTAACGGCTGTGATGGCGTGAGTGCGTGTGCGCAGGGTGATGACTGACATCCGTAGCAACAGTAACTTGGAAACAGCCTGAAGTATCATGTGAAGTTTGCTTGAGCAGTTAACACGGTGGGCGGTGTTAAGCAGCGGGGGAACGGGCAGAGGAGACAAAGCATCTTTTGGGAGGATAAAAGCACTTACTTGTGATTGTGTCTGTACGTGAGACAGGAACGTGTTAGAGGAACGGGGAAGCATGGTAATTTTGGGCTGTTTGAAGGTTTTACAAATTAAAGTGGTGCATTTGATCTCGCCTCAAAGTTTCTATTTCACACGAACACACACACAATAAGCTGTGGCGTGACTCTTTTCTGTTGAAGACTAAGGAGACCTTGCCCCTAGATACTATTCACAGAGATGATGTGGATGGTGAACTTTGCTGACTTGGAGAATAGAAAGGGTAAAATAAACTCCAGCCATGAAAAGAAAAAGGGAGGGAAAAGGAGAGGAAGCGGACAGGGTTTGATAAGGTCGCATGGCTAACTTTTGTTGCCGTGGCAATGATTCCTCGACTCACCTTGCGGAGGTAATGACCACATTTGACCTGACGGACACTATCAGTGTGTGCGTTGTGTTTTTTTGTGTGTGGAAATAATGGAGGCCAATTGTGACCTTAAAGGCACCCCTCACATTTCTGCAAAGTCTGAGCCACAGGCTGCCTGCTTCCACTGAATTATCAGTGATTTTCTCTGCTCTGTCTGCCTTTGTCTGGTTAAATGACTAAATATAGAAAAAAGGAGCTGACAGATTTTTGTAGATAAAATACAGCACCCTGCGCTATCAAGAGCGTCTCCCTTGAAAATGCCATGCAGACAAGAACACATGCATGGCTGTCAGAAGATATGTGATCTGTTCCCATCAAATTCTAGACTTAATTGGGCTTTTATTTATTGCTTCTACTTTCTTTCTCTTTAGTCTTACCAGTCTGCAAATCCTTTCAGCCGCCCCGCACTTTTTCTCGATGATTTTAGGGAGGAAGAGGAATTATAGCTGCTCCATAATCCTTTCTCTTTGCGAGGGTTTTAGATCATTTGTAGGAGTGAATTGAGGAGCTTCTTTTCCTCACATGACTGCTACTGGAGTGAGCTATTGTCCTTAGGTTCACTTCGTCTACAAGTTGTGCTCCTTGCCTTCCTGGCGGGTGCACTAATTCTGAGTGACAGCGCAGTGACGTCACTTGTACGTGCACATTTTCCGTGCACGTACGAGTGAAAAGAAACGGCAAAATCTGTTCTACCTGGAGTGCTGGGGGATTAAAAACTAGTCTCTCCAGGGGTATCTTATCTTTTTCACAGCTGTTTGGATGTCACACATACTCTCTCACACACACAGATGGCTGTGTTGTGTTCATGTCTTGACACAGGTATATCATGCTTACAGCTTCCAAAATGATTATTATGTAGAGAAACATGCTATAATTAATACCAGGGCTTTAATTGAATAAAACATTCATAAACAGAAGGACATGACAATTGCCAAAGCAATATGTAGGCTCTTACTCAAGAATGCGATTTGAGTTGCTCCCCTTATGGATTTGTCAGATTACTGGTATGGGTCCTGATCAAAGCTTTTTTAAAGCTCCTTTTAAGCAGCCTCGCTCTGAATTCCTTCCGCTAATTTATTCTCACTCAGACAGAGGAGAAGAGGAATAGAAGTGGAGAGGCGCACAGACAGAAATGTTTCAGAGATGCTCGGTCATGCCTCAACCCAAATGGGTTCCATTAGACAGTTTGGATGAGATTTTTTTTTCTTTTCTTTTGAAAGACAAAAAGAAGTGATAAGTCTTGTTGTTTCATTTCCATTAGTCCATTCTGACTTAGATTCACTGATTATGCTCCTTTGTGCCACTAACTAGGCTGATGTGGTCAGATGTGGTCAAATTGAGCACAGACATGAGCATATCTGATATCACTGGTACCATAGCAGCAATTCTTTTTTTTCCCCCTCACACATATGCACCTGACACAACACTTGTCTCTACTGTTCCCAAATTTTAAACATCAGTTTTCTTTTTCCCTTCTAATTACAGCTAAGATGGAGAATGTGTCATGAATCATTGTCACCTGTTGATTCGGACAAATCCCCTTAAATCATTATGATTATGAATGTAATAACTACTTGACACTTGAATTGAATGTATGATTTAATGCCTCTTCTGGTTTTATATTATATCTGATAAAAGCCTCTTGACATTAGAATTAGATGGTGACTCTGCAGTATTTTTTTTTTTATGTGCTGAAATGGCCAGTACCTCATGGAGAGCAAAAATAACCATTTCAGATGTCATTCAGCATCCAGCATTTACCTCTGATGTGCTTCAAAACTGCTGCCAAATGTACAATTCGAAAATAATAGAGGTCTCTGTCTTTTTGATGTAAATGTGGATGTAAATGTAAATGTGGAAATCTTTGAGCAGAGATCTGTTGATGTGAGACCTGTGTTGCACTCACTCTTTCAACTGTGGCTTTGAAGCTCTTCTGTCTGATGCCACGAGCTCTGGGCTTTGAGGTCAACCGTATCCTTGTGTGTATTTCCTGGTGTAACACTGTGGCAATAAAAGCCATTACCAGGGGCCCCGGGGCCACTGGGCTGTGGATGTAGCTTTATTACACTGGCCCGCAAGACGGTAATTACACTATGTCCACGTTGCCATGGTAACGTGGACGTTCTCAACAGCTAATGCAGAGTTTGTCAGGGGAGCGTGGCATTTTGTTTCCATATACCGTACTGCAGTCAGGCGTTCACCATGTGCATTAGTGTATGTGCCAGTTTTTCTAGCAGTGCTTCTTGTGTGTTTGCGTGTTCACCTCCAACAAACGCGTGTTTCAAAGACAGTAGACGTTGACCAGTAAGTTGTACTATCCACTGTTTCACCTCACTGGTTAACGCCAGGCTACCTAGAGACACTCACAAACACACAACAAAACTCAGCCCTCTTGGTTAGAGACATTACATCTTATCAGATCTGTAGAAACCTTAAGCCCAGCTCAAAACAAAGATGAAACCATTTTAGGTGTGAACCTGCCTGACTCAGCTTGGCTCCAGCCGACATCACCTGCAACTGCGCTCGTCAAATTGCTGTGGCTGTTTTTAGACTGTAGTGTTATGTACTGTATGTTATTCTCAGCATCTATGGGCTGTAGCTCAACACAAGCCAAGACGCGCAGCATTATTATCAGTTGTTTCCCTTGTGAAATGCAGTCTTAATAGTTCGTGTTTCCTCTGCTTATTATTATAAGGTGACACCAACTCCTCTAAAATATGGAACTGCTATGGGAATACCATCTTGCTTTGTTTTATGCTGTTTTATCAATAGAAATGCAGCTGTAGCAAATAGCTCATTATCACTGTTGTCATTCATATTTTAAAATACTACAAAATGCATACAGCTACAAAGCTTGAAAAGCCGGAAGTTAGAACGGAAACAAATACACCGTCTTGTCTTGTTGCACAGGTATAAACTGACAGGTTTTCAGATCCTTCGATTTAAAGATCACCTCATCTGTGGTCTGAACAGGCCTTTACAGATTGCATTATATATAAACTTATGTCAGCATGCTTTGGTGAAGTCAGGCTGTCTTTAAAGGAAGAAATGTGATGAATAAAATGAAAATAGTCTTTACCCAAGCCTCTAATAAATGCTCAGAGAGCGATAGTTTCACTAAATGTTTTTTCAAGTTGATCCTGGATTGAATTAATGAATCCAAAGTCTAGTAAATCCACAAAAAAGTGAGAAACAGGGCTTTAAGTTTCAAGATGGCAGTCTCCCCTGCAGTTCTGAAGTGAAAAGAGTGACTGTTCATTATAGTGGCTTCTGACACTGAGCCATGTCTGCATTGCTCTGTTGACTCAGAAGATTAGATCTGCAAGCACTAAAGCTAATCTGCCATTTATAGATTTGTGTGTGCATGTGTGTGTGTGTGTGTGTGTGTGTTTGTGTTATATCTCTCCGTTGAGCAATCAGCTGGCAGGGACTTTGGGGTTTCAGGTATTACCAGATGGGGACGGCACTGATCTCCTGTCTCCGGTGAAAGAGAGAGAGGAGAGAGAGGGGGAGGCTTCACCACATCGGTTTTGTTTAAGATGACACGCAGTCCATGCAGATTACTGCTCGTATTGTCACTGTGATATGAACATGCGTGAAAAACACACTGCAAGAGACTGCCTGAAACTCAACGAATAATCACTTTACACCATGAACCCACACTCGCCGTGAAAACATTTGATCCATCAGTGGGAGCTCTGGATACATGGCCTATGCATTCACACCATTTGTCCAATCAAAAAGACAATATCATAAGAGGAGTTAATGATGAAAAAGAAGACTTACATCATTATTTAGAGAGTAAGATAT
>JAPQRN010000027.1:16067128-16091539 GCA_037367275.1 Coranthus polyacanthus
GAAGACCATATGAAGACCATATGAAGACCATGTGAAGACCATATGAAGACCATGTGAAGACCATATGAAGACCATATAAAGACCATATGAAGACCATGTGAAGACCATATGAAGACCATATGAAGACCATGTGAAGGATGGAAATGTGTGACGTATAGTAGCATGTGCGCTCAAATTTTTAATAATTTTTTTTTAATGGCTTAAAAGGCAAAACGACGAAAATTATGTAAAACAAAACACGATGTAACAAGATGAAAACACACCTGTAGTCTCTGAATAAAGAAAATGAGTAAAATTAAGTTGACATTGAAACATTTGGAAGCTTTTTAACTGAGAATGTGAACAAAATAAACCCCAATGACAAAAGAAAAATGTATATTTTGAAAAATATAATTATCACTTTATACAATTATCACAATATATAAATTTATCACAGTAACGATAAGTATTTTATTGCCCAGCCCTATGATGAACCCCCGGCATGACTCAAAACAATGGCTTCTTTGAAACCTTTGCTTTGTCACAGAGGAGGCAGTAAATGGCAAACTTGAAAGATAAGAATAATTAATGCTGTAAATTAGCAGCTTACTTTGAAATGAATACCTTTTCACTCAGCGACGCAGAATACCTGCTTGGTAGTTACCCTGTTGCAGCACATGTAGGAGGACATTTGTCCAAGCTAATAGATTTTTCTTCATCAACTGATCTAAATCACCATAAAAACATCAATACACTGACTTGTAGAAGGATTGGTTTGGCATTTTCACACATACTCAGTTTCTAATCTTAGGAAAATGTTGATGGAAAATAATTGCATGGTTTTATGTATTTTATTTTTCTTATTTTCATTTTTCTGTAATTAAGCGCAGCATGTAAAAACGAGGGTAGTGTGTCTGTTGCCATCGCTACTTACAGTCTAATATGTACAGCACCAGCCAAGTAAGTTTTTAGTAGATCCTTAGATTATTTGAACCTTTGTCGACAGTTTGCAGTCGAGGTGGCATACAGCTACAAAATGATTCCTTCTCCAAGGACCACCAGTAGTTCTTGTACATTATTCATTGCCAATTACGTGGACAGTGTAGCCATAATTGCACCACGCTGTGTGATGTTTATTCCTTTCACAGTTCTGGGGCAATTTGAAGATGTTTTCCAACTATGGCTACAGGCACACACACAAACATGCAAATACTAGCGCATACGTAGAAGTCAATACTTTCATGTTGTACGTACATATAGTCCACTCGAATGTCACTGCCTGCGTGTGTCAACATTAAATTAAATTCGATGTCTGACAAGTCAACTTTTAAGGGAGGAGGTGTGGCAGCAAATACTGTTCGGCGGTCTATTCCTGTACCAACACTAGAGGATTCAAAAATATCATTAGTGCTTTATGACTTCTGTAGTGTATATTTTTGTTTGTTGTTTTTCTAAATGCAGCTCAGTCACGATGGCTAAGTATACACAGACAGCAGGGTTTTGTTTTTGGAACAAAAGCTTTCACGTCTCAGAGCGTTAAAGAGATTTCATCTCAGTCTGTGTTCATTGTAATACATTGTGTTTCGACAGTAAAACTAATGGTGCATTTTTACTGTTACTCATTCTGCTACAATTATATAGCCTTGATGTATGTGTGATTTCGCTATTTTCTATTATAGGGAATGCTAAATGCCACATAAATAATTTGTACTGCAGAGAAAGGAGGATTGACTCTTGCTGTTTCTTTGTCAGAATACCTCACAGCATGATAGTATGCATTAACCTAAAAGGTTGAATTTATCTTGAGGGAGTAATGTTGTCCAACATTATCCAATCCTTTTTCCACCACTCTAAACTATCTTTATTATATTTTAATTTCCTTACTGTGTCTTCACTCCTTTACTCCTTTATCTTTAAAAGTACTCACATCAAAATAAATCCCACATTGTTTTGTACTGTGAGCAGGCCCTCCTGTCTGACCTGAAGCCAGGTCTGCGTTAGCCCGGTGTGCCCAGCTAAACAACATTTTAGCTTCAATATTGCTTTCCATCTCGGATTGGTCCAGTGTTGTAACTAAATGTTTATCTCAGACACTAGATGAATCATAAGCCGTCACATAACATCCCATATCGTCTGGACTGGACGTTGCAAAAAGAACGAGTTTCAGTATCCGACTTTCCGAGCTTTATAAATACCGTTGCCCGTTGGCATTTATCAAATGTAAGACATGTGTAATACTTGTATTTCGCTTTCACTTTTGTCCGAAAGCAGTCATAGAAGTGGCTGCAAGCAAGCAAGACAGAGATAGACTAAGAGATGCACTGCCCAGCGAGGTTAACAGACAGACAGACCAGACAGAGATGCCCTGCAGGAAGCTATTAACCGCTGACATCAAACCTAAAGAGGAGAAAACCCAAGTTTACTTCATTACTTTCCCCACATTTAGTCTCATTGTGTTTTTTTTTTTTCTTTAACTTTTCCTCACTTGAAGAATAGTTCTATTTCATCCTGTCACTGACAACACAAGGGCGAGGCAGGGCCCTTGCATAATGTAGGGACATTATCTATGCAACTTCTGTAGAGAGCATAGAGTTGGGTGTGGGGTGACATTACTTTCTGATTTGTTGAGCGAGTGTCTCGATGGAATAAGCTGGAAGGAACATCAGGCTGCAGCACGCAATAAATGAACTCGCTTGACATTGTTATGTACAAAACTGCCAGTCAGATTTATTTATTTATTAATCGAACGTACCGGAATGCCGTTTCGGATCATCAGATGCAGAATATGCGTAATAATTTCTAATGGTATTTATAAGAAGTCATTCAATGGCACTCAAATGATTACATAAATGTAATATATAACTAACTGAGATGATTACATTTTGTGCGGTATAAATGACTAACTGAGACAATTTCACAATAACAGACTGACAGAAGACTGTTGGTTTATTCTAACAAAGTGGCGGACCCTGTGATTACAGCCTGAACAATACTGAATGTTTGTTGCTGATGCTGAGACCAACAAGAGGGACATTTTAGCCATCAAAATTGGCTGACTGATGAATTGTTCGAGTTCTACCTGTGATCCCCCGTGATTAAGTTGTATGCTCATGCTTTGCCTTTCAGTTTAATGATTTGGATCCTGACAGATCTCGACGTTGAGGTAAAACCGTCCACGTTTGAAAAAACAACATGTTAATCAGTGATCAAGAATGTTGGTAGCCTAAATGGAGGGAACACTGACAACTCCTTTAAGGCCATTATTTTTAATTACTCCTGTCTTCTCAGTCGCTTACCGCTGGCTTAACTATTTACATCCATGTTTGTTAACAGTTGCTTGCACTTGCCGACAGCATCTCGTGTTACTACTACGGGCCTGAATGTCACACTTGAAAAATATTGACCTGGTGTAAAAGTTGTACAGACTGTGCCTTGGAAGACTTCTGGAACATGAGTGAGGACATTACATTTATACGCATTGTACAGAAATGATAAAAAGTCATTAAATTATAACCGAGCGCAATAACAGCACAACTTTAGTTGGATGCACAACTCGTCCTGACCGCTAACGAGTAGCTCAGAACAGAACATTTTGAGCGCTATTTTGTGTCTGTGTGCATGTGTGTGGTTCCGTCCTGCAGGCTATTTGCCTCTTCCCAGATGGAGGAGTGTACCCGACTCAGCAGAGGTCTTCCTGTCTCCTCAGGGCAAGGGAAGTAGGGGGTAGTAGTGAATGTGTGAGTGTGTGTGACTTTGTTTAAGTGCATATGGAGGCAAGTATTGAACTGTCACTTACCGGGAATCCTCGAGGGGATAAGCATCACACAGGGGAGAGGGAAAGAAAGCCAAATTAGATAAAGGCTTTTGGCACCATCAATCCACAAAAGACAACTTTGTTAGCACATACCTTCAGTCGCTTATTGCTGCTGAAAACTAGACACAGTCACTGTGCGTGTGAAACGCTGGCCTTTTGGTATAAGCAGTCATCCACAAGACTTTACGCTGGTACTACTTGAGCTTACTTTTTACTCACTTTTTCCACCATAATCCCCAGACAATGGACCCACTATCGCTGCACTCGTCGATCGCAGACAAATCGAGAGGACTTTTACAGCAAAGAAATGAAATCCTGCTCTTTGTAGGTTGCCACAAATGCAATAAAGTGTGTAACCGCTCTGAGTCACAACAAATGAGAACGGAATCAGCAGGGTGCTCTGTATCAACTGAGTCACAGCTTTCTTAGGGGGAATTAAATGGTTGCTTGTATGTACATACAAAACCATCACTTCAAACAAAACACAAGAGACACAATAAGCACGTTTGTGCATAAATAAAGAGTTGACAGGTCCAAGGTTTATTGATAGATCTTATAACACCTACGCTGAGGTGCTCCTTTCAAAGGTGTGGGGTGTTGTTTGGTATTTGTTTTATCCGTGTCAATGAGTTTCATAATGACGGAGCGGCTGAGGTTAAATGCAGGTGCTTTTAAACGCAAGCAAAACTTAATACACACTTTTTTTGTTTACTGAGTTTACTGAGGACTTGGATTAAAATGTATATATAGTAAGAATAATTCAATAAAACGTAACCTGCATTTCTTCAGTCACTTTCTTTTACAAGCGTTTTTCAGACAAAAAGAGAGGATTCAAATGTTCAATGGATGTGCCGTGCTTTGTTTGAATGACAGGTGCAAATGGGCTTCTTTCTCACACCTGTCACTGTGCAGAACTGCAGATAGGCAATTTCACAAGGTCTACCTGTAGCACCGACATCTGAAATAGGCTGCAGAACACCCACTCAGTGCTAGATGTAAAGTTCCACACGACGACTCCATGATCGTGACCCCTGCACACACACAGACACATTCTTATGCAGATTGTACCCGCCACATCCCCCCAAATGATTGACACATTAACAGTGATATGAGTACAGTACAGTATGCATATTTTCTGTCATTTACTCCAACCTTTCTTTAAGATAAATCACCATGTTAGACCGTTACCCGTTCATTTGAAAATACGAACGACAAACAATTTTTTGGGATATTTGTTGTTATGCCTTCGCCATCTGATACGAGCTCCCCGTGCTAAAGCACAAAAGAAATTCACAGTAAATTGCTTCCTTCGTTTGCCAAGTTAAGCTCCCATTGGGAGAAATGAATCACTATGAAAGAATTAAATCTCTTCTTGTCTGGTCTTGTTCTTTGCCAGTGCTTTAATACCTTTTAATGTTGTGATAGTTAGTGTAGCCGGGAAGAGTGAGAGGATAGAATAAACAGCCTGTGTCTGCAGCAGGTGTGAGGAACTGATGCCCCCTGGTGACAGAAGTGTGCAAGAGAGAAGATAATGTGGAGTTGACTTTTGCTGCTTAGCATCTCAATGTTCTGAGTAATTAAAATGCATTCATTCGGGTTCTGTAGAAGAAACATTATCGGTAGTTTGATAATGAATCAGATTTTTTTATTGGAACATCCTGGGGCAGGGTTGAAGGCTTCGGATCCAGGCTGGGATGGTTGTTGTGCATTTGAATGATGCCATCTAGAGCCCTGATGGAGACAGTGCACGTTGATGCACTAAGCTGAGCTGATGTGCCTACTGAACCATTTCATGGTTTGAGATGAGAAGTGTCAAGCAAGAGAGTTAGGGAGATTAAAGCACACTCTCATGGTATGTCCTCCTCCCGCTCCCTCCTCGCTCACACACACACACACATATAAAGCATGCGCATGCACACACTTGGACACACAGTCTTCACTTGGCTGTGCGATTGACAGACAGATCTCCCAGAGGTCTCAGAGGTCCCCAGGGGAGGCGAGTGGTCAGTGACGTGGATATTCTTAATGTCAGTCCCTGACTGTCAGGGCAAAACACCCGCTAACTGTGAGGTGGTGACTCAAGAGGGCGATTTACTATTATAGTGTTACACTCTAGGCACTCTAAAGTAAGGCAAGTTTATTACATAGTGCATTTTGCACACAAAGGCAATTCCGTGTGCTTTACACAAACAAAAGAAACATCCAGAGGAAAATAAAAACAAAACAATGAAAGTTAGAAATATTAAACAATATAGTAATTTTCTATACTGTCACTGATGATTTAGAATATTATACCTCTGAGATGTATCTTTAGAGCACTGTGGCAATGGATTATTTATCTTAACTGTGCATTATTCATGTTTTAATTGCTACCATGATAATAAACTGTCATGATGTACCGAATGAGGTGTATTGCACAAGCATGTCCTCCTGCATGCTATGTAAATATCATAAGCTTTTATTTCTATTTTTACAGATATAATTCCTCATCTGAAATGGCGTATGTGCCACACAGCTGCAATGTGTATATATATATATATACTGCGTAAAATATTTAGATTCTTACTGCAGCTACGTCCACTTTGACATCGAGATGAACCCTTTTTTCTTCTTTGAAGCGTATTGTACATCTAAAAGGAGACATCATGTGTTGTCATCAACACCTCTAAAACCCTAAGTGCTTTCGTCTCAACACCAGAGGAGTGAGATCACACTGAGTCACTCCTCAACCAGCCCGAACGTGCCAAATCAATCATGCGGAGTCATTCATTTGGGCTTTTTCGTAGCTTTTCTATTGACAAAACTTGGTTTTTTAAACTATTGTGCCTCACTAACTCGCTGGAGACCGACAGGCTAAGTGTCTAGAAATAGAAACAAAAGCACACTAAACTTGGAACGGTGGCAAAAAATGAAGGAAAAATTGGCTGGCTCATTTTACCTTTTTGCCTCTGTGACTCATAAATCAAGCATTTATGTCTAAGAGCTGCACAATGCTGATAAGCTTTGATTTAAGGTGTGAGACAACTAGAGTATTAAATTGGCTTTTGAGTTTTTGAAAAATAGACAATAGATGTCCAGCATAAGTTTTATGTTCCTGAAGTAAAACTTAAACCAGGCAGTTTTCTTTAGGTGCTTTTACAGTAAATAAAAACCAACAAGAAACAAACAAACAAACAAACCCTGTATAAAACATATTTTGATGTAAGGACTGTCAACTGCACTGTAGAAAAGGTCCAAATGTAAGGTTGAATTAATTCTATAGAAACACACCTGACTACATGACACAGACTCATCAACTAGAGGAGTGTCTGTCAGGACTAATGCTAATTGAATGTACCAATTAATTTAAGTTTGATTCTTTCACATTTTACTTGCATTACCTTTTACCAATGTCACCGCAACAATTCTATGTATAGCACTGTGGTGAAACCGCTTCAGAGCTTTCCGTACATAAATATGTCAAATCAGTAAATAGGTCATTCTGCCGTAGCGCCAAGTAGTTTCATGAGATTCCATCTTTAATTCAATCTGTAAGACAGTGCTTTGACTCCACTCCTTTCCCTTCTGACCACCACACAATGCCACATCTCTTCCCTCTCCCACCACTCTCTCCATCTTGCCTTCACTCCGTCTCTCTTTATTACCCCTCTTTTCCCCCTTTCTACACAGGAGCAACCTTTTGTCTTTCATCTTATCCCGTAGCTTCAATTTGAGCTCGTTCATCCATTGTACTGTCTGTGGATCATATGTACGTCTCTCTCTCTCTCTCTCTCTCTCTCTCTCTCATCTTGGAGACAGTAGTGTTCATGCAGCCTCAAATCTAAGCCGCTGCTTGTCAGGCTGCTCCGTTTATGCGCTCTGCGCTGCTCTCCTTTCCTCTCCTCTCCTCTCTGCGCTATACTGCACTGCACTGCTCATCTCTCCTGTCCTCAACATCTCCACCTCTCCTTTTTCTCTTTCTCTCTTTTTTTCTTTTTCTCTTGACACATCCCTCTTAAAATACACGCTCTTATTCCTGTTGTGCGTTGCGCGCTCCGCTCTCCTGTTTGGGAAAATACTATACATTCTGGGGGTTTTTTTTCGCGCTAGAGCTGAGTGCGCTCAGGCTACTGGTGGATGAGGAGACAGATGCTCCCGGCGCTCCAGGTTGGGATTGCCTTGGACTCTGTGGATCTGTGTCAGCTATAGACGAGGAGGGGGCAGGGAGGGGAGAGAGGGGGCTGTCAGCTGCCCAGGTGAGCGCTTCATTGGCTTTGGGAAGTAAAGGCTTCAAGGTGGTGGCAGTGGTGGTGGCGGCACTGATCGATGGTCGTCCGTCGAGGGTCATGCCCTGGGACTTGCGTGTTTTTCGGCAGTTGGAGTTGGAGACCCTCTCCCATTTTTGCCCCCTTCGTGGGGCACCATTGATCCTGGTGCCGGGAAAAGCTGCTGGCTACCAGCGGCTGCACCGTGAAGAGTGGGCACCATGAACCAGTTGGACGCACCACGGCCGCTCAACTGGACCATCAGAAAACTGTGCCATGCAGCCTTCCTGCCTTCTGTACGCCTGCTAAAGGTAAAAGAACACAAGGGAAGGGAATGGGCTAAAAAAAATACACACCCAGGGAGATGTAGGCTGATGTAAAGTGTGTCAGGCAGCCCTTCTGTTATCTTACTACTTTCCATAGGATGATAAGTAAAAAGGGTATGAGGAGTAATAGAAAAAGACTGCTGGAAGAGGTGCTTCTTTACATCGAGTGGTTGTAAAACCTCAGAGGGGATAATAAAGGTCTGGAAGAAGGTGAATGTGTAGAGAGGGTAGGATGAAAATGGAAAAGCAGGAACATGCTGCAAGAGAAATACACAGAGAGCAAAAGGTAAATGAAACAAAGAGTGACAAATTAAAGTATAATAAGTTAGCAATGTGGTTCCAGGAAAGGTGACAGTACAAATGTGAAATATGGACAGTTGCAGGGAATAAGTAAAGGGTAATAGAGGAGAAACTTAAAAGGTAAATGATGAATCAAAGAGGTAGATTATAAGCGATGAGAGGCTTGAAGAGATGGCTGAGCAGGACTGTTAAATTAGAGATGACAGACAGGCCTGACAACATTTAAGGAATATGATGTGCAAAACCAAATCCAAGAGTTTGTGGAATAAATTCAATAATTCTCATAAATGCAGGAGTCTAGTGTCCAATGAGTGATTGTTGATTTTTTTCTAGATTTAGTTTGATGTGATTGCCAAACCACACATTTTCATCTCATCATCTGAGCAGAGGTCCTTGAGTGCATGTGGCTGCATAAAACATCTTTTTATTCATTCATTTGCTTTTATAAACCAGTTGCTGGCACTCTGGCAAGGAGGGCTATTGTTGCAGGTCTTGAATGCCTCTTCTTCTCGCTCCTTTGATCTGGTTTTATCAAAGTGTCTCACAGAACACTGTTGCTGTGATGTTGAACCTCACAACCACATCAGGCATTTGCATTTGTATAGATGGGTTAAATGAATATCATTGTAATCCTTGATCGAATGTGCATAGGATCTGTTTTGTGAAAGTGTGCGCGTGTGCCTGAGGCTGTACATTGCGAGGTAGCTAACGCATGCTTTGTAACTTTACATGAGGATATAATCTTGTTTGACTCTCCTTACACGTGAGCTTAGATCTGACCATATGAAACACCTCAACGTGCAAAGGAATGCAGTGTTTTTGCAAATATCCTCAGAAAATTCTTCTTAAACGTCACCAGTTATCAGTATACAGGTAGTTTAGTTGGCGGAAAAATAGATTTCCTCAATACTAAAACAAAAAAATAGAAAAATAAACCCCCAATGTAATCTGTGGGAATTCATTAAGCCAAAGTGGAATAAATTTGCACAAATTACAGCTTCAAAATGTTTTCTCCTTAAGCTGGAAGCCTGAGCATCAAGAGTTGACGTGAGATGATGTTATTGCAGGAGACTTTTGGCTTTGGTGCATTCCTCTGTGTGCTCATAATTTATGTTGAAAGTTTGATGCGTAATATTTAGTGGCATCTAGCGGTTCTGTTGGTTACAGATTGCAACCAGTGGAATACCCCGCACCTCATGCTAAAAACATGAAAAATGTGAAAAAAACGTGAAAATCCTTCTCAAGAGCCTGTGAGTGGTTTGCCCATTCTGGTTAAGAGGATAATAACTCCGGTCCAAACTCCAACACAGCACATGACAGTAATGCATGAATATTATATTCCATTTCTGCAATTAGAGCTACTTAAAGCTTACACCCTGAACCTTTAAAGCCACATTTCTGAAATCGTTTGCATTTGAAGTTATGGTGCCATTTGTTTTTTTTTTTCGAAAATGCTGTCGCTGTAGCAGTAGCAGTGGTATCTGTATCCTTTGTGTGTTCGCTCCATGGTTTAAACAACAGCTCTCGGAAACAATATATATAATGTGAGTGCTCCCAAGGAGACATCAGCCTGTCAGTGTGAAATTAGCCCGAGAGATCTGTCATTATTGTCGGAAATTTCTGCATCACAAGCATTTTTCCCCCATGTCCCGCTAATTTATTACCTTCCTGCTACCTCCCATCCGCATACTTACTGCTTGTGAGTGCGTGTTAGTGTCACTACAGTTTATAGGCTGTCAAAGATGTTTTCTCCCTTCCATTGGCAGGAAAATATATCCAAATATATCCAACAGTTATGTGTATGTGTGTGTCAGTGTTTGTATCTGTGCATAGGCCATTTGCTCGTGTATTGTGCACATGTTTTTCTGTGAGTATGTGCGTTTATGATGCAGCGCTACAGGCACAGTTGACTTTGCAGCAAATGTGTACTCTTCAAGGTCCATTTTATGAGCATATTATCAGAGCCCAATGGTCAGCTCAGAGTGTGTAAAACAGAGAAACATCCATTAACATCTACAGTAACACCACTAGGTGTCAATTAATCACGTGTCTTATAAAAATACACCAGCCTAACCTGCTCAACCGCCTGCAGACGACGGTTCACCTAGGATGAGCAATGCAGTTAACTAAAAAAAACTACTACACATCACATGGTTTTCTACACTCCACCTTATTTACCTGCCATTCCTTAAGTTGACCAGGCACAGACTCGATGAATGCCGCTGTCACATAACATTAAAAAAAACCCACTGAGATCTGACTTTTATCCTTAGTGTAAAAGTGTACAATCAGCATTCGTTCCTGGGTCAAATGACTCTGCAGTAGTCACAGGTATTCATCAGCTCCAGCTCTGGTTGGCACTGATGGAAACGTGACACTCCACCTGGGTTTACCTATTTTTCACTCCTTTTCCAGCAGAATGCTGTGCGGACATATCCAGGCAGGGACGTTATTTATTTTTCTTTACAGTCAGGAACAACGTACAATGGCGATTTTTTTTCGTTCACATAATGCAAGATTCAACGCCGGCAAGACGGCGAGGTGAGAGAGCTTCTTTTGGAATCTACAGTTCCTTGTTTTCCAACACATGTGTGACGTCGAATATGACAAACCGAAACCAAAAACAGAAACTCGTCTACTGGTAATGTGAAAGGAGTGAATCGCCTATTTTTAGTAGGTTTAAAAAGGATATATGACCTAATTCTTGGTGTAAAAACGACACAAGATTCCCTGCAGGACGTCAACTGGGTTCAGCAATCTGTGGGCCGTTAGGGTGCTCAAACCTGTGTGTTTTTCAGTTCAGAGTATAGATAAATTTAGTGGACCACACGGTCTCTTTCTTTGTTTGCAGTGTAGTTGCAGTTCTGATTCACGTGTTATGTCTAATTTCCTGGTAGAATACTTACTTATGTTCAAGATATCGCTCAATACTGAAAGTGCTTTCCTCTGCAAGAGGGTTAGTGCTACGCAAAACTGTCGTTTATAAATGATCCCAACTTACAATGAATCAAGTTTGTGCTGACATGAGTGTTCAACAAGTAATTAAATTCATTGCAACAGCTTCAATTGACCTTTCAAATGGCAGTCTATTGGTCAAGTGCCACTTCACAGAAGAGTAATGCTCCTATTAAGAGTGTTTCCTGAAGTGGGACAAGTTAGATAGGGAGAAAAGGCACACCTGAGGTTTAATTCCGGTCCATTTTCTCTTATTTTGGCACCTGTATATCCAGAAAGACATCCTAGAATGAAAGAGAGCCATACAGAGCATTTAGTCCCCTCTTCCTTTGTTATTCTTTCCTTGGTGGGTTTGATTGACAGTGCAGATTTATTCAGAAATGTGAAGCTGTCAGAACACGTCTGCTTTATGAAATGATGTAATATATGCTACATTGACAGCTGGGATTTTAACTAATTTAAGCCTAGGATTTTCTGCGGTTTCACAGAGATAATATGAAAGATTATATATTATATATATATATGTATTTATATACTATATTAAATTAAAAAAATGTCACATCTGTCATCTTTCATCCTCTCTTGTTGACTTTAATACTTTTTTATTCACCTCAGTTCAATTTAATTCCATCACGTACCTGCGTCTTTTTGTGCTTCTTGAAATCACGGTCTCTCTTATCTTCTACATTTTGATTGTGTGCTTTTTTTTTTTTTATCTTAGTTTTGATCATCATACTGGATTAAGTCGTCTAAAATGCATGCAGTTATCTTTTTATTTCACACCTCCTCACCCTGTTAGGAAATCACAGAGCGTTAATAGCTCTGCAGTGCTGTTCAGTAATTGTGTATAGAAAATGCGCCATTCAGTGAAACCATCCTTTCTTTGGTTTGCTTCATGAAATTGTTCATTTTTTTCCTTCCCCCTCTTGTCTCCACCTTGCATCTTCTCTCTGTTTCATCACGGTCTGCCGTCTTTCTGTCTTTCTTATTTTTTGCTCTCTTTTCCTCTCATTCCTTTTTATATTCCTGTGCTCCCATAATCATAAAGCATAGATAACCCTCCATCTCATGCAAAATACATGGGGGACGGGATGTTGCTGCTTAAAAAAAATAAATATATCTCTCTAATGCTAAAAATAAATTTGTGTTACATAAAAAGGCACACTTGCAGTGCTTTATCTAGTTGAACTGTGAGAAGTGGATATGTATGGAAGTTGAGCTTGTATAACAATCTAACATGACGATAACTACATTTCTGGTTGTGAATTCTGACATTTACATTACTGAGTATACAGCATTACCAAGAAGCAAGGTGCAGTCTGTCACCCATAGGTGGCACCACCCAGTTTTATATCTACAGTAGATACAGTAAAGTGGATAGATCTGTTTTTGAACAAGTTACCTTCACTTAAAAACAAGGGACTCAGTTTGAAAAAAGATGAATGAACACAAAAATGAATATGAATGAATATATATATATATGTATATACGTATATATATGTATATATTATATATATGTGATATACATATATACATATGTGTATGTATCTACTTGTTCTAATTCTGTCCCATATATTGGTGAAATCTGTGATATTTGACAGCGACTGGAGTGTAATTTTCCGTGTACATGTATATTGTTTCCTCTGGTCTGCTGCACTTCAGTTTGGTATGATACTGATATGATACTCTGTGTCAAACATCTTAACTGTTTTGATCATATTTCTGTATTGTTGGAGCAGTTTAAGTGTTGTAACAGAAAATTATTCATGTTTTGCTTCACTCACTCACTCCGATAAGCCATTAAGATCAAAAGGACTATTGCAATTAGTGAGTTTTGGATGACTTATCTTGTTAAACTTGCTAATCCATGGTAATGTCACTGATAATATCCAATTTACATTAGAAACTCTGTTTGATTTTATTGTTATTAATTCATTAACAGAGGCAGAGCTCATATCATAAATCCCAAAACTCACAGATGTAGCTCTTAATGATGTTCCAAAAAATAAGAACACACAATCTCCCATCGGTAGTCCCTCTCAAAGGCTCACAATTTTTCCGGATTTCCCATGGGATGGGAGTCAGTTTTGCTAATCATCATGTGATTGGGATGGGAGTGGGTGGGAGGGAATTATAAAAACTGTGGGTCAGAGTTCATATATAGAAAATTCTAATATGAATAATACATAGCATGAAATGCAGTTGAAAATCACCTCCTTTGAAATGCAAGGTGTCAGAGGTGCCAGAAAAGCTTTGCCTTGCCTAAAGACTACAACACAAGAACAGGATGGGGCAGGAGTCATTATTCTGGGACCGTGACAGGACAGGAGTCCACTCCTGTGTCACCCTCCAGTCCCTGTGCAGGTAAACAAGAAAGAATTACATAATAAGATACAATGTTAAAACACATAAAAGGGCCACAAATAAATTGCAATAAAATGAAAAACACACACACTTTACAAACTTCATAAAAAAAACATGTGCACAGAAAAATCTTTGGTCCTCCAGTGTTTATGCATGTATTTCAGTTAAAGTACTATTTTGGTTATTTTCTTTGCACCGTTTCAACTTTTTTTTAACCAAAATAGCCACTCCCTTTTTGCCACTTACTTCCACACTTACCGACAGATCCCAGCACATTCAGAACGTACGCTGGGATCTGTGTGACTGGAAGAAACAATGTGTTGTCGTATCTCTCTTCTTACTGCCTTTATTCCCTCTTTTAAAGGTGGGAAGGCCTCACAGGATGTCCCAGCGCTGTCTCAGTTAACCAGCAAATTCCACATTTAAGAGATTTCAATTAAAACGCTATCTCACTAATGAGGCAAAACGGCAACATAAGCTCCCAATTAACACCTCCTTCCTTTATTCAGGCGCACAAAGACTTAATATTTGCTAATTTGGCATGCTACCACACAACATCATGAGAAGTGAAACAAGCAAATTTGTCTTTTATGTTTTCTAAAATGTGGATTTTTAAACAAGAAAACCATCTGGAGGAAACAATGTGTTGTCATGCTGTTGTGCTCATTGTTTCTAAATGCATTTGTCCTGAATTAATGCAACAGATAGTACAAAATGAATACCTACCTACCAGTCAGCTGCTGAATCATTCATGAGAATCAATGCTGAAAGGACCTGCAGCTCCGGAATAAATGTATAATTGGAGAAAACACCCTTGGTTTTCACTGTGGTAAATTCTGAAGGGTTCGTTGATTGTGCCACACACACACTCACACAAATGCAGATCTGTCCACCTACAGTTCTGACTTTGTAGTCAGAGCAGCAGCGTCCATGACACCAGAGGTAGACTTATGAGCTCTGAACACTGACCTTTGACCTGTAAACTGGAAGAGTGAATTATATACTGATGATGAAGATCGATTAAATTATCTATAAAGACGGTAAGTCATAAATTCTCAGAATATGCAGCAAACTATCTTTACTTGTACATATACAGACTGGAATAATATAGCAGAACGTGGAAGCAAAGAAACTTTTTTTCGCTTTCAGTCCACAACGGTGGAGGTGTTGCTCTGCGGGTACATACTGATGAAGCCACTGAACAAAAAGTTCCACTTCTCATCAATATAAGTTGTTTGACAGTGGTAAAGAGTGTAGACACAGAGATTAGAAGAAAGAGACAAAGCTGTGGTGCTTTTTGAGAACCGCTTTCAGTCCATAACGGCAGAAAAATAGCTCTGTTGCAATGGAACGATATATTGAGTTTCAGTTCTTGGCAGTCGAAGTTCTTTGGTGTACATCTATTGGGGCTGCACAGTTTATCCTTTCAGCATCAACACCGCGATGTGCTCATACAAGTAAAGCAAATTTACTCAAACATGTCATGCTGCAACTTTTTTGCTGCTTGCTGCAAAAGGAGAACTCGCACAGTTCTTTTCCAACTCATCTACATGAGATGTCTGACTGACGTAACATGATTTACTTACATGATTTAAGGGTTCTTTGGTACATGGAGTTTGCTGAGTGAACCGCCAGTTGTAGACCCCTGCCCCCCTTAGCCAAAATGAGCCAGGAACAAGAGAAAACACAGAAAAGGAAAAATTGGTTGGAAAATGAAAAGTGCCCCTAATTTACCGCTCGTAATTCAGAAGACTAGTCAGCATCCTTTCATATTGTTTCAGTGTCATTGTTGCAATGTGTTCATGTGCAATAATCACATTGTGGTGACATGTCAAGTAAAGCAAATGAACTCAACCACAACCTGAAAATGAGCAAGGAATGGGAGAAGAACACCATCAAGGAAAAACAAAATGTCGATTATATAGTATAGATTATTTCAGCTACAGAAAGGATGATTTTGATCAAAAACAGGTACTTTGGTGACAGTGCTTTCATGGTGAGTCAACCAGTGTATTAAACGATCTAGTCTCCAAGATCACTTAAGAATAACCATCACAGTGTTCACCTGTGTTGAAACAGCATTAATGTTCAAGAAAGCATACTTCATGCTCCAGTCTTCAAAGTAAAAAGCCATTTTGGGCTTTTTTTTGTTAGTATTTCCATTTTCTATGGATATACAGTACACTCACCTAAAAAGTCCCCAGGATTATATCCCAATATATATATATATATCACAGGAAAAAAATATTGCAATGTCAGTTTTTCTTCCTTATCTTGCAGCCCTGGCATCTATGCATGCATTATGTGCATCTGGGTGTGTGATAAATTGCTGCATGTGTGTTGTTTGTTTGAGCAGTTCAAGCTGCTGTTGGTTTTCTTGGTTTGTAAGCAGCCCTGTAACCTTTGAAGTGTTTCATCTTCAATATTCTGCAGCATATACACACTGCTGAGTTTAATTTTCTATGTTTAAAGCATGCTGTGGAGAAACACTCTGGAATGCAGACCGACTGTATTTATTCCATCTAGTAATTGACCAGGAGACCGTTTTTCCAGAATACATGGTGTGGTTCAAATCAATCAATATGATGAGGTCTTCCATTTAAATGTTTCAGCAAATCAAAGTATAGCAGTGTGTGTATGTGTTCATGCTTCCAATGGGGAGCGAGTCCATTTCATGTAGGTTGCTGAGCTGCGAGCTGCGTAGGTGCTACTATGATGTATGTATGTAGTGCATTATCGGATATTTATTTATGCAGGTAATTTACAGCAAATCGATAAGGTCAACAATAAATCAATATATCCATTCAATCGATACGTTCCCATTTAATCAGTCTAAACATAAATGGTCATGGCTGTTAAGGTAATGAAAAGGCACGGTGAGGTGTGATGGAGGATTGGGAAAGTATTGAAATTGCGTTCCACCTCAGGGGACTCAAATTAGAGGCTCTGTAATCATCTGAGAGCTGAAGACACATTGTTACTGAGGCGTGTGTAATCAATCAAGCTGTTGTTCACGTTGAACTGAATCCAGCCAATCAGGGCCACTTTGACAGTGTGGTGAAACGCAGGCAGATTGGTTTCAAAATCAGCACCATGGACAGTGACAGCACAGCCTGTATACGCCTCGAACATAAAGACCATCCAAATCCCAGCTGGACAATGACATTTGAACCTATTTAAAACAATTTACGCAACGTATTCTAATTCATACATTAGTAGAATCTGTACTGTTGGAGTTTGACTTGTTTAAACCTCAGATAATCTCGCGGGAATATAGAAGTAGGCTTGTCTGACTGTGGACATCTGAGCATGTGGTAGCATATTAATTATTGATTTAACCCTGGTAGTTGTAGTGTTCGTGTGTGCCTTTGTGTGTGCAGGGCTGAGTCATGATCTAACTTCTCCTGATTCAAACACTGTTATAAACACTATAAAAGCTTCTGGTTGACTGCCACGTGCCAGCCTGCTCTGCCTGTTGACCCAGTTCAACACTTAACTTAACTCGGTGGAGAATGGTTATTTTCAACACTCAACCTGCCTGCCTGCTCAAAATGAGTGTAATTTATCATGCAAAGAAGACAGACTAAGAAGTTGAAATGTTATTCTTTTCACTCTTTGCATATTGCTGATTTATTATTTTTCCGCAGCTGTTAAGCATCTGGAGCTGTGCACATTTATAGTTTGTAGTTTTGCCTTTAGGCATCAAATACAAGCTAAATGTGTACATTAGTTTTTGTTTCTTCATTTTTGGGACTCCTGCACACAGTTTGTTTCTACATCACACATTTAGTGAGTACCTTCTAATCCTTGTGAACATTATTGACTGTAGAGTAGACTGAAGAAATTTCAAGAAAGATGTTTGAAAAGTTTCTTTGCACAAATATACAAAGTAAGGTTCTTGATTGGTTGCTAATGATCTATTCTATAATGATCTGCCAGTTTGTGTGTTGGTTTGGAGAGCCAGTGCTGCAGTGTGACAGCCAAATGAAGTGAATAAAAGATTTTCTTTAATATGAAGAGCACTGAAAGAGAATAGAATTCTTTATGACAGGAAGAGTCTTTTAACAAAGTGCTTTGATCTGAGAGAGCATTGGAACAGGGCGCTCTCTTTCTCTGCTTGCCTTCCCTTATGTAATGTCTCATTTCATCATTCTCAAGCCTCCGTCTTTCTATCTGTAATCTCTCCCGGCATCAATATCACCACTATCACTGTCACTTCCCTCAACTAGCTCATATTCTTCCACTGATCAAGAAGAACCAACTAGTATTACATCTGTCAAGACAGAATGAGACAGATAAGCAGTTGTCTTTGTAGTTGAATATTTTACATTACTAAAGTGGTTTGCATTGTCATGATATGACATACTGAAGAGCTTGAGTGATTAGTCATCCCACAAAATTCGTTTTATACAAATGATTTATTTAATTTACGTCTGGCACTTGAAACTTAATTGCACTCGGCTGTTGTTCTGTTCTTGAGCAGCACAACGCTGTTCTGCACTTGCATAGAAATTGAACTGGGACAAGGATCTTGGTTATGTTTTGTAGCATGCACACAAACACACACAGTTGTGTCAATACTTTAATGATCACCTCTGACTCCCTGTATACTTCTTTACTTAAGCCTTTAACACTTTCTTAGACTGAATCAATATACGGTGTTCAGTAAGACCTTTAATGCATTTCAACCATTCATAATTGTATACAGATGGGAGCATTTTACACCCGCCTGTTCTTTTTTATTACAGTATGTGTGCTCAGGAGGAGTTCACACCTGGCTGTTAATACCGTAACAGTTTTGCTCCAGTTTTTCTCCATCACTTCCCACTGTCTCTGTACAGCAGTTCATCGCTCACTTTCCCTCTGTTGTTCTACGCTCTCTGTCTCTTGTTCAATATTCCTCGGACTCCCAGCAACTCTTTTGTGCACCTTGTGTGGCATATTGTATCAGTGTTAGTGATCTCACCCAGGTCATTAGCTCTGAGTGGTGGCATCTTAAATCATGTTGGAGCAGCTTTATTTCCCCCGGATGCCGCCTCCAATATGTTATCCGCTGCCTACATTCGCGGATCAGCACACATACACACTAGAATCTCAATTCAAACAAGAAAAAACACTCACACCCAACTGAACAATGGTCTCATTTGCACAGGAAAGCTAATTTCCAATATACCCTAGTACACACACATCTCACAAATGCAGGCAGGTAAATCACAGGCACTGTTGCTTTATTACGCATGTGTGATTAGACTGCTTCATTTCTGGGTTGGCGTTGTAATGGTACTTTTAATAGACCTGAATTCCCTCTCCAGCACAATGGGGGAATTTGATAAGAAGTCCGTGCCCAGCAGAGACAGAGGGGTTCTTTTTCTCAGCTGATTTACATTTACGTGCGCACACATACACACACATTTGCATCATCATGAAGAGCATGAAGGGTCTTTGAAGATCAGCTATGACATAAAGGCTCAGCTTTTAAAGCTGTTGGAAAAAAAGGCAGGATTCCTGTGTTACTGTGGGGCTCACAGGAATTTAGACCGCATATATGCAAATTACCTTCTCTACTACTGTTTCCTCTTCCCTTTCTCGTTCACTCCATCCAGCTCTTTATCACAATGTTTCTCTCTCTGTATTTCCTCTTAACGTTACTGTGTAGTTGTTGTCCCATTTACTGAGATGAGCAGCTCTAAATCTCAACACACAATTATTGGACAGCACCCTTGGGGACTTCTAATAGCTGTAGTAAGTATTTGTGTGTACATATACACGTGTATGCATAAATGCAGTACATTTAAGTATGATGCATGGCAATTAGAGCTGTGCAATATATTGTTTCAGCATCATCATCGTCGCAAGTAAAGCAAATTACTCAACCATGATCTCAAAATAAGCGACAAATGGGAGACAAACACCAATAAGGAAGATTTGGGTGCAAAAAGAAAAGCAATTGTATAGCATTATTTCAGCTACAGAAAGGATGATTTTGACCAAAAACAGGTACTTTGTGACCATGTCATCATGGTGAGTTAAACCAGTGTATTAAACAACCTAATTTTCCTCCAGAATCACTTTAGAATAACCGTCACATCATTCACCTCCGTTTGTGTTTGGTGCATTGAAATTAAAGTCCAAGAAAGGATGGTTCACACGCAAAATGTATTCACAGTAAAAAGTAATTTTTTCAGGTGATTATATTAATTTTCTCTGCAGTTGCACTCACCTATAAAATGACCCCAATCATTCTAGAATTATGTTTTTTTTTTTCCACATAGAGCTATTATAGTCATGTGGTGGAAATTCCTGTATTTTAATAGCACAATATATAATCACGGAAAAAAACATGGCAAATGGTTTTTTTTTTTTTTTTTTCCAATACAATCCAATGCAGCTGTAAAGGCAATGTATAGTTTAGCCTATCACCTGTTGGAAATATTGAGCTTGCAGGTGTGGAGGTGTAAAAAAAAAAAAGAAAATAGACCAGATTTATCACAAAGGTAAATCAATGCGCGCCTGTGTGTGTGTGTGTGTGTGTTTGTGTGTGGGCAGTGCACGTTTTGTATGTGCATTTTGTGCATCCGTGTGTGAAAGTTTTGTATGTGAGAGACATTAACAAGATGTGTGAGTATGTGCGTATGTGTGCATACACGCTTGCATATGTGTGTGGCTGTAAATTGGATATTGGGACATGGAAAATGAAAGTGAACAGCATGGCCACACAGGGCTATTTTTGTCCTTCCATCCATCTCTCAGTCCTTCTCACGCTCTCTGAGTTCTGGATCCTCTCGCCCCCTCCTTCTCCCCAACTTTCCATTTCCCTGTTTTCTCTCCCTGTTGTCTCTCTCTTTCTCTCTGCGCTTGCTGAATATATCTGGTATATCTGTGGCCATATAGTCCAGTCAAACCAGTTCTCTTGGTCTCCCATCTCTAACGGACCAGCCACACTTCTTAAACTGTCATTACAGCCGCCTACCCTGAAGGGATGACTGTCATTTTACATCTATGGGGATATTATAGCAGTGCTCCACTTTGGCTTCCAGAGTGCAGTTTTTACAACAGTCAGGCTAAAATTATCTCTGCACTCCTCTTATAAATCATTTCCATGTGCAGCCTTTTTAATGTCCTGCACAGTTCTGCTGCCAAAACTCAGATTTTCAGTCTCTCACAATTTTATTACATAATATTTAGTTATGAATTCAGTTTTTTTTTAAATATACACATTGCACTGAGGTAGCACTGCTTTTGTACCCACGAGGAGAATTCTTTGGAAAATTCTTTTATACAGGATTTCCCTCCACTCCTTTTCATCTTCTCCTTACACGGTTCTACAGTAGACAGCTCAGCTATGGTACATTAATCTGTATCTGTAAAAATTCTATTTCAGCCTCAAGTACAGTTAGAGATGATTTTCAAGTAAGGACAAATAAGGGTTGGCCTGGCTGACCAAATAAGTAAAATGAACATAGGCAGAAGGCACAGAAGCAGAGATACTGTGTCAAGCCCATTCCTAATCAAGTAAAAACAAAAAAAAGTTGGTGGCATTTCAGAGGATTGTTGTGAATGGCTGTTCTCATGTGTGCAGACGGAGAAGAACAGTACTGTACAGCTTTATATTTATTGTTTTACAGTGATTTCTTTAAATACATCCACGTTGCTCCTGTTCTTAGATACGTTTTGCTCAGTACATCCGTAGAGTGTGGTTTCTCTAACGCTGTGCCTCCCTCTAGAGTGTGCAACAACAGTGGCAGAACATCAAGAGGATTATACACTCCATGAGGACAACCAGAGACTTAGACAGCACTGCTCTCTCTCCCTGCCTTTCAGCCTGATCCCAAAAGGCAGGAGGAAAGTGGGATGCATTGCTTTCCCGAGCCGAAAGAATGAGGGGAAAATGAGAGACAAAATGGGGAGGGGAAGAAAAGGAAAAGACGCGACAATAGTAGGGAAAGACAGTAAATAGATGAAGAGAAAAGAATGAATGAGCAGGCAGAGAAAGGTGCAGAAAATAGGATGCAGGAAGACGATGTAATGGTGAATGTGTGCCCGGTGCTCTGTGGGGTTGTTGGCTGGTGCTTTGCTGCTGAGCACCAGTTCCAGTCCTGCCAGCAACCTTATGTAATGAAGCTTTATCCCTGTCACTCCACAAGGGTGAGAGGTACAGCTGCACTCTGCACTCCTTCTGTTTAGGTGCCAGGAAGATATATTGAGCACGAGATCATTAGCGGAGAACATGAATGGTTCTTGCTTACGTAGCGTCTCGGTTTTCAGTGAAACATGTTTTGTGCTGAGGCTCAATCAGTTCGGTTAAATAGGGTGGACTTTACAAGAAGCTGCGCCTCAAATGCGAAACTTGCGTTTGACTTCAGGTAGAACAGTGGCTTGGCCATTAATATGCCAAGCCTGACTCCACCCACTGCTTAAGCCTCTAAAGTGTGTGTGTGGAGGTGGACCTATATCTGTTGAGCCATATGAGGGTCTGATGTTAATTTGGGGTTTTTGTACAGGCTGTGAGCAGGGACAGCAGCAAAACATATTTTTGTAGCCTAACAAAATCAAAATCAAACTAACTGTGCATTATATTTAGAATATTTCCCCCTTGCTGTCTGACAGCCCTTTCTGACAGGTAACTGATCCCCTGAAGCACTGTTCAGAGCCACCAGACTCCCTTGACAAAAACACCAATTTAACCTCGCAGAACCACTTCCTTGATCGATTAGTTTGTGATTGATATTGCGGGACTTGGCTCGGATAAAACGCACAAACAAACTAACTGATCAGGGCAACAGCTTCAGTTCCCTGTGGGGAAGTGGGCATGATATCGCAAATGATGGCTTTAGCATTGATTTTTTTTTTTTTTATAGTAAGTTCAGATGTAGAGAAGATCTAAATGTCTGACTCCACATCACCATCGACCATGCAAGATTCAGGATGATTTTTTTCAAATAATTTTTTGACATATGCCTTTATTAGATAGGAGCAGCGGAGAGACACAGGAAAGGGGAAAGAAAGAAGGAGAATGACATACATCAGCTGATGTGGTCATGCAGGATCCAAAGCAGGGACGCGTCGATGCCACCTTGGACATCAGGAACACCCCGGGTTGGAGACAGTTTAAAACAGGAGGTGGTGTGTCAAGCCATTTTCAGCCAATGAATTGTCACTTTTGCAGATTTGTATAAATATTAACACCAGAAATTGTGTTTTTTATCACAGTGGAGTCGTATAATTTAGTTGATAGCTCTAAAAACAGGTTTTAGTGTGCAGTACCTCTTTACTATGGTTTAGAATCAATTAATGGTACAAAACAGATATTATATTTATATGTCGGACTGTACTCATTCTCGTAGATGTTAGAATAATAAATCATGGTAAAATATTGACTGTGTGAATTAATTCTAAAGTAAATGAGGCAATGACCGTGTGCATGGTGCAAAACTGTTCTGGGAAGACTGAGAGGCTCATTCTTACATTAGATATTCTGTTCACGTATCCATATGCTTGTTGATCTATGGCGTTGTCCTCCAGGTTTCATTTTTTTTTTTTTATTTTGACAGTCCTAATTCAGGTCAAAGTTACAGGTCAGGAGGACAAGCAAACATTGCACAGTCCACTGGAGGTAGAACTGAAACGCTGCTGTTTTTACTTGTTGATCTTCAAGAAAGGTCATGTGTAGTTCAGCAGTGTGGGACACATGTAACACATCCCACAGCAGGTTGGGAAAAGGCAGTAATGCACTATGCTGGTCCATTTCTTTCCAGCCCTATGGCATGCTTTATATGCTTTTATCTCAGTCTATCATTGCTCCATGAGAGTGCATCTAGAACAGCCTATGTTTCAGTGTGAACCCACGACCTTGGTTGTTTTCATGATATATGGCATCTTTTGAGTGCTGCAGAGCTGCTTTTCTTTTTGAGAGCTGTTTCTGTGTTATGTCTGTGTATTAGAGGTAGACCGATTAATCAAATTGCCGATTAATCAGGCCAATTGCCATTTTGAGATAATCTGCATTAGCTGATTAATTCATGGCATTGGTTTGGCGATTATTTCACGAGGCAAAACAAAGCATGAATGCAGACACATCTGCAATGCAGGCAGCTTAAACTGTGGCAGGCAGCCTTGTCAGCGTGGCTGCTGCAGCGCAATGTTAGCACTCTGCATTTTATTGTTTCAAATATATGTACTGATAGACAGAGTTCAGAATCTTATTTTATTTGTATTTTATGAGATACGAAACGGAAGAAAATCCCATAAAATACTGAGCATCAGCCATTGAAAAATCCACACTGACCACAAACATGTATGAACGTAAAGAGGTGCTGAACAGTAGCTGCCGCCAAGAGAAGCAGACAAAGAAAGCCCAGAGAGGCTGTAAATGAGAGTCGCTATTTGGGGAAACCTCACACTCTACAGCTCTGAACCACAGGTGGAAACC
>JAPQRN010000027.1:16091809-16110386 GCA_037367275.1 Coranthus polyacanthus
TATGGGCAGTAACATCAGTCCATATTCACTTACATTAATATATGTGTGAACGTTTTGGCGGTAGTGAATGTGAAGTCGAAATTAATGTGCGCTCACATGTCCAGACATGCATGGGCACACACACAATCTCGCCATCGCTCTCATATTTGCATGTTTGTATGAAGGCCTTTTTTTCCCCCATGGAATTAGAGAAATTGATAGAATGGAGAAGGCAAGAGAGGTGGGAATAGGGGGAAGAAAAGCAATTAAAGTGGCAGTCAAATGGTAGCAGTGCAGCAGAGCATCGGATAGAGTTGGTCCCTGGCTTAATTACGTTTAGCCCCCACCATGAGATGTGTCATCGCAGCGCACCATAAAAAAAAACGGGAACATGTGGTCAGGCTTCATGTTAATGTGCGATTTGACTCCTCTGTCGCCCATCTGTTCAGAAGAATATAAATATTTGTTGTGACTCTATGAGAGGAGAGTAGAGCCACGCACTGTGAGGCGCTGGCTGAAATCATTAACAAAAAAAACAAAAAAAAAACAGCTTATTCAAAGAGTCAAATAATGCAAGATACTTTTTTTCAGCAATTTATTCAGAAAGACAAATGAATTTTCCACATTATTTAATGTTGGGGCACTCTCTTTAAATCCATAATTTCTAATTAATTCCAGTCAGATCCGGAGCTTTAATCTTGCGTTCATACAAGAGGATTGTTGTAGAAACGCTGATGCTCAAAAGTCCTTAATTGGAATCCAGAGGGTTTCCTAAGTGCCCAGTGTTGGCTAAAAACGTAGACTGTAGATAAAGCTGTTACCACCCTCCTTGTAAAAATGAAGCGAAAATCCAGTGGTCACGGGAGCTGTCATGTTGCCAGAGTCTGCCCAGCAGAGAAGCGGGAACGCCATGTTTGCGCCTCTGATGGATTCGGAACCGCAGTTGGTCATTATAGCTGTCAATCACCCATTTTTCTTTTTAACATCAAATAACTTATTAATAACAAACACAAATCTGACACAAATCTATCTGATGAGATCTACTTAAAAAGTCTGAAATAAAAAATGCCTGGATGTGTTTTTCCCATAGAATAGCATGGAGGGGGCGGGATTTATGCTGTGTACTGCAGCCAGCCACCAAGGGGAGATTGGGGCATTTTTAGGTTCAAATTTGAAATGCACTTGGTTATGTTAACTTACATTTTTGCATCCCTATTGCAGCTGATGCAGAATCACTTTATACAGTAATTGAAGCTGACTTTCTCTTGCATGCAGTCTCTGTGTTAGCCAACCACTTAGCATACTTCTGTTCACTTGATATAAGATAAGACTTTTTCCACATACGCTATTATGAATATGCCTGTTCAATAATAACATTTCTGGGGATGAAACTCAAATATTGCATTAAGAATCGTTTCGCAGCTGAAATGAAGCACCCTCAATCTCATTTAAATGTAATTGTGAGGTACACAGATATTCCCAGCTCTACTTCATATCATTCCTTGCCGATTCTCTTCACCACCACCACCACCTCCCTCAAGTCCTCCACATCCATCTCATGCCCCTGCTTCTCACCGTTTGTCTTACAGGAACATGTCTATGGGCTGACAGCTAGAGAGCAGAGGAAAAGAAATCCAAAGAGAGGGAGAGAAAAGAGTTGTGAGCCGCAGGGTGATGAGGTGTTTCAACAGTGGAAATAGAGAGGGGGGGGGGGATCCCATTTTCGGAAGGACACAGAAAAAGAAATAGGGTGAGGACTGAAAGGAAGTAATGACTTGCTTTAGGAAAGGGAGGACAAGTTAGGAGGGGGGAAAGGAGTGAAGAGGTACAATTCAAAAGAAAAAAAACAAGAAGAGAATAGGAGAAAAGTGTGTGATCAGTAGAGAGGAAATGTCTGAGAGTGGCAGAGGTCATCCAAAAAGAGAGGGAGATGTGTCCGAAATGGAGACTGAAACCCTGCTAATGAACAAGGGTGTGAAAGAGACAGGCTGTGAAAAAGAGAGAGCAAGACAGAGGTTTCAATGGCCTTGATCGTTAGCCAGCTCTGTTTTTTGGGTTTTGTTTTTTTTTTTTGCCTTATCAGGCTTGTCCAGACATGGAAGAAAAACATATACCCACAATGCACTGTGTCTCTCGCCCATCCGCCTGGAAACTACCCCTAACCCTATCCTATCAGCTCAGAGGTCGGCCGCCAACGCCAGTGGTGCTTCATCTTTGGATTCAGGGAAAGATTGTGTGCAGTGCAGAGAGAGGAAACCATACACAAACTCACAAACATGTACACGTGCGCATGTATGTTTGGGCAGTTTAGATCATGGTCTACATATTCAGTCAGCAGTTCATACATGACACACGCAACACAAATGTGCACAGACATGTAAACCAATCCAGATATGTTTCGATGTGTGGATCGAACTGTCATAGTGAAATTTTAGTTGACAATCAATTGTCATACAAATAATTGCAATGAATGATTTCTCTTTTTCTGTTCGTTTTATGCCTCTAGTATCATAATATAAATCTAATAATAATGTCTTTATGCAAATACAGAACACCTTGATGAAGAAGAAGAGACATTTATTGACACTGAACACTGAAACTCATTGATAAAAATTGCTTTGGAAACAAAATTTACACAGCACAAATTTGACATAAATGTCTCACTGGTAACGACAATAGAAGTTAAGTGCCTCGAGACATTAAAGATCATTAAAAGAGCACCGGTCAAATCTCAGATGGTGGAAAATGATCCACGATCCAAATGATGATGAAATATGCCATTTGTGTTGGTTTGATCCAGTTATACAGGTTTTATACACACGAATGGAGACAATTATGCAAAGTAATTGCATTTAGCTTACAACTGTGATAAGGTGATTATGTAATAATTGCGAGTGGCCTATGTGCGGATAAATAATTAGTGACTTTCCTTGCTGTTTCACACTAGACCTGCATGCTATGGGGAAATTTCCTCATCTGCAAAATCTGCAATGTGTGAAAACTGTGTTTAATATGGCGACGATGATATGACTGGCGAAACATAAACAAACTAAGCCCACAGTTGTCACCAAATTGACACCAGTTAATCAGAGGGTAGCTGACAACTAAATGAGGCTTCATCTGACTGGCCACATGGTGTGAATGCATGGTCCACGCATCAAGGGCCCAATCTGATCAAAAGTTCACATTCTGAGTGTGAATGAACGAATGGCGTTTGTAAATAAAATGATTTTTCTTTTTTTTTTTTGGGGGGGGGGGGTTCCATGTTTCAAGTACAGGTTGAGATGATGGTGAAAATACAGTCTCTGCAGTGGAAGTGCAAACAAAATGGATTTTGAAACATTTGCAAACATGTGAATGGGCACATGCACAAACTCAGCTGCACTGCGCTACAGCTGCAGGCAATATCAGGGGACGCTGACGAGTGTGCTCCCCGCGCTCGTATTAAATAGCGCCACTGCATTCATCACAGGACTTGTTTAGTGACATGTAGTTTACAATGAACTGTCCAGACTTACCTTGTGTGCGTGAAGAGGCCGGTCAAACCTTTAGTTTCACTTTTAAGGCCTCTTAGTATGTGCGTGGCCATTTGCCTATGCTCCTTTACACCTTTGTGGTGTGATGAAGGTAGTATGTGTGACACTCAACTGATTGACACTGATGAGGCGGCTGATGAGTTTCCTCAGCCGAAGGGGAAAAGCCAGCAGACTATGTGATGTCATTTCAACTTGACACAGGCGTGAAAAATCAACATAAAAGCTTTTCGAATCATTCTTCTTCCATTTGAAATTAGATATAGTGTGCATGGTGTGAGAGGGAGAAGCTGAGCGACAGAGAGAGGAGGGTGAAAGTGAGTTATGCAGTGCGTGAGCAAAGATGTGAATGCAACTCTGTGGAAATTGGATTGAGATTGAGATGCAATTCCCCAACCGGAGCATACAAAAACATTGTTATGCTAAAGTGAAAATCTCATGAGAACATATACCAGAAGAAGAAACGTGACTCTTTGCATTTCACTTTATCTGCATGTATGTATGCATCATACAATAATAATGAAAAATATAGAGGCTTTTTTGTTCTCCCATGACTGCTGCTAACAGACAGAAGAGTTTTTATTGCAGGATGACATTGTTTGCGTTTTTGGAAAGTCAGTCATTTCTCTGTATCCTGTTGATTCTGTCCATCTGTTGTAGATTAACCCGCATGTCATTCTGCCAACCACATTACTCTCTGCTCCCAAGGTGCTGACTGAAGCACACACACCTGTTGGACAGACACACCTCATGACAAATTGAATCTGACTATAAAATCATGAAGGTTATTAAGAAACAGAAAAGTCTACTGATTGTCATTTGTTTGCTACTTTATGGTGATCAGCAGGGGATTCAGCAGGAAGCTGACGGAGAGAGAAACTTTTCTAAACTCTGTAAACTCCAAAAAGTGGTGTGCATGATTCATTTACTGCCTACACCGAAAGAGCCTTTTTATGACTGAGTTGAGTAGAAAGTAAAATGTTCCTTGTTCTTTTTGTTTTTTGAGATGTTATGACAAGATCTAACAGAGTCTACGGAGCTGCTACGGTAATAGTTTTGTTTTTGACACCTTCCACATTTAATTCTGAAATGTACATATGCGTTTTCTGCGTAAAATGCCACTTTTAGGAAACAAGCAAACAATAATGTGCATCACCACAGTTTTTCTACAGAGCAGTTTAAACAGCAATCTTCCTGTAGCAGATGAATAGTGTATTTTACTACTGTCACTGCTGACTTTAGAAAAAAGCCAATAAACTGCTCTTTTACTTTCTCTGAAATGAATACAGCCAAGGCCTTTGTTGTTTATTTTTGCGGGGTTATGCTGTGTGTTAAAATTCAGGCAAGATCGCTTTCTATATTAATGTGGCTAGCTTGTGTGGGAAGATGTTTAAGTGGGTGAGGAGGTATACAGAAACTGTGGGCCTTGTTTGAGATGCTTTATGTAAAAAGAAATGTTCTGTCAGTGAAAGATATGAAGATCAATGTGTGTATGTAAAGTCAAGGTTAAGTTTGTCAGTGGTGCTGCGAAGCTCAGGTGACCGACAGCTCCCCGCTGCGAATGTGCACACTTTAGTGAATGTGGATTTGCTGACCTAAAACGTGAAGCCAAGTCATTTCATGTGAAGTCAGGCTGTGACATGCACCTGCTTTTTTTTTTTTTGTGCGTGCATACAGCACTGGAAGCTGAGGGAGAATAAGGGAGTGATAGCGTACAATGAGACTAGTTGCGCTGTGATTGCTGTGCAGAGTGCGTATGTGTGATTGGAAGCGTTGCTGATAGTCTGATTATTTAGGTGATGCCGCTGTCTTCTTAGAGGAAGCTGACCTGACAGTTAATTTCACTGGACGCAGTGTTAACCTGACACCTTTAATCGCAGCAACTGAGCACAAGCATTACTGACAACACAATGTCTTTTCTAAAAGCTTTCTCATTCATTATTGTTAGTGTTTACAATTTAAAACTCTAGCTGATATGTTTAGAGGTATTCAGGTGCAATATCAGCTCTCACTTATGAGGATCAAGACAGGAACCTGCATATTAACTGATTATATCTTAAGACATAAGGTCTCTGTGGGCTCAGACTGAAACAGAACTTAAAAGCACAACTATTCTTGCCTTATCTGTCGCTGGATGGCATTCATTCATGTTAGTGTTGTACCTCTATACAGCCACAACCCACTTAGGTATTATATAACTGATTACATGACTTAACTTAACAATTATTTTATTACACTAATCCACCTCACTGCTGGACGGGGCCAACGCTCACTTGAGTTCTTTGTGTTCACGGTAGAGGAATGACAGTTCTCTACCATGTTCTGCTGTAATTTATGGTCACACTAAACAAGTTCATGTACTAGAACAAACCCACAGCTACCAAAACCACCAACGAATGAACGCTACGTCTCCACAGACAGTACCGCTCACTGAATGAAGTCTGAAACTCACAGTCACTTACATATGGCTAATTTAACCAGTGTTATTTATTGGTTATTTTTACGACTCAGAAAAATGTGAAGAATTCAGTAACATCGTGCTTACTTCATCAGTGAGCATACCCGTTCCACTTTTGTTCTTGCTAATGTCTGAGTATGATGGTGAGATTCCGATGTAGCAACTGCAGCACATAAGCCGACGAGAAACCTAGCGAAAACCCCAGAATCAAACTCAAAGTCCCGTCCATGTATGTGTTTATGTTTTTTTCTCCTACTTTTTCGCTCCCTCCCTTCCTCCTTGCCTCACCAATTAATAAGCATTTGCATGTTTTGACTGCAGGAGATTCTTCTTGCCGAAGTAATGATGTGCAAACACAGGCCATTTACTGTACCATCCACTTTCTCTTTGTCCAATTAAAGGGCACGACACAAATCCCGGCTGTGCAAGGACGAACAGCACACAAACGGGTAATTATTTGCAAGATGCTGTGGGCGGAGAAATCTTGATTGTTTGAAGAAAACACAGATAAGTCTGGAAGGCATTTGTCAAAACCATGGACATGTTCCTCGCTCATCGTTTTCGCCACTTGTATTTCCACACAAACATTTGTGATATTAGAGATAACATTGTGCATTTTATCTCTGCCAGGACTCACATTTACACAGCTTGACTGGGGGATGTCATGTGAACCACAGTGAGACAGAGAGATAAAGAGAAAGAATGTAAGATACACAAAGCGCAAAACGGAAAAAAATGTTGTGAATATTTCAGCAGTGAAGTGTCTAAAGTGCATATTTGAAATATCTCTGTGGTTGGGTAATTTCCTAAACTAAAAGAAAAGGAAGGTAATAGACCGGGGTTTTCCCATTGTCACCATTATAAGGCACCATTTTGGCCAGCACCTTAGTCAAATGAATCAACACTAATCTTATGGTTGTAGTCAGTTCCAAGTGGACTATAAGCTTCTTGGGTGCGTTTCCAAACTTTAGCACAAAGATATGTTAATAATGGTCCAAAATGATGTTAAATGATATAATATAAATATGGAACCCAACCTGAGTGTCTTTGTCTTCTATAAACTATAACAGTCTCCTATAATTGTGTTAAAATTAATGCACAGTTTTTAGTAAAATACCATCAGTTTTTTTGTTTTTTTTTTTTGGAGGAGGGCCACCACACAACCCCCAACATTGCAACCACAGCACCTAGCCCTCCAGAAACCTAATGAAAACCCTGTCGGCATACAGTAAACAGTGTGTCGCTGAGTGTACGTATCAGAGAGAAGGTGCAGGGTCATTTGTTGCCAGGGGTTTTGTCCTCATTATCCTGTCATGACTGTGGTTAAACAAACCATTGCCCCTGCCCATCCAATTAGACTCCGCAGCTCACCACCAATGACACATAAATAGACACTTCATTAACATTGACATAGATGGATTGAAAGAACGAAGCGACAGACATTCGTCCTTTCTCTAGTTTTTTTTTTTTCTTTAAAAGCTGCCTTTTAAGGCATCATTAGGCGACAAAACGTCGATCAAGTCAAGCAGAGATCTGAATATCGCCACCAGGATTTGACCAAGGACGGCCCAACAAATGTTCAAGTCGCACTTGAATGGTTTTAATTTTTGCTTGTAATAAGTAGCCTACAGGAGCTGCAAAGCAATAATACAGCTCAACTCTTACTTCTGTCATTTCCATCTTGGCTACAGTTTATAATGATTCATAATAAACCCTATGGAGTCTGTTTGCAGTGTAATTACAGTTTTGTCATTTGCTTTGATGTGACTGATATTGAAGCTGTCGTGTCAAGTCAAGTTGCAAGGTGGTGCCTTTTGAATTTTCCGCATATTAAAGTGATTCCCTGTTAACAGCATGTTATATTGTCAGACAAACAGGCATTCACAGATAACAAGAAGACAAATGTTTATTAGTGTTGATGGATGATAATTTATCTGTCGAGTTAAGTTGGAGGTTGTTTTCTTTCCTGCTTTCTTGTGCAGTTTGTGGGAGGGGAATGCGATCTTTCTGCTCAGTGCGATGCGTGCGAGTATTTATACTCTATATACTACGTGCAGACTGTAAAGGTTAAAGGTTTTATGTATACTCTGCTGCAGCCTCCTAATGGGTGCTGCCTACACTGATGTTCTCCTTGTCAGTGAGCTTTATCATCTGATTTAAATTAATAAAAACAGCGGGTTCATGTTGTTCAGATGGTGCACTTTTCTTTTTAATTTACAAATTAGAGGACTTAAGGCATGTGACTTGGACTCAGGTCTACTGTTCTGGACATGGCTAAGCTTGGTTTGCATACTGGTCATGTTTAGTTTTGACTTCAGCTGTAAGAAAAAGATCATCTTCATACATGGCTGATGTGAAAACAATGAGACAAAATGAATGGAACCCGAGTGAGTCCTTCACCTGTTTGTCTGGTACTCTCTCATGTAATTCCCAGCCATATTGCAGCTCTATATCCTTAAATGGCGTTGTGCTAAGCGTGTAGGAGGGACAAATCATTTTAATGAGCCGTGCTGTTCCTCCTCCTCCCACTTGTAAACTTGTCTTTAAGGCCAAGGTTCATCTTCGTTTAGCTGGCAGACCCTTGTCGTGAGTGTGTGTGGGAAATGCCAAACAGTGATTAGCTGACACAAAAAGGGGAACTCTACCTACGTTTACGCTGTAGTGTACACCGTGCTGATTCTGTGAACGTGCCAGGCGCTGAAGGTTGCGACTGTCGATGCTGTATAATGAAATTAATGTTGCAGAAAAGCAGACAAAGAGAAAGTAAAACAACCCTGAAAGCTTACGGTCACGCTGATGTGACCTATTTGGCAGACATATTTTAGAAAAGACTAACAGCAGACATGCTTTTATTTGATGGATGTACCAGCGTCAGTGAGGTGGCCAGGTTAATATCAGGGAAACCGCTGGTGTCACCAGGGTTGAGTGCAGCTGCTCCAAGAGGTTTGAGCTTACAACACAGCAGGGGGAATGATACATCCATCCATGCTGGTGAGAGAACTCAGCAGCTAGAGTTTACCCTTTGAAGTGAACTATCTTCCCGTTTAAATACACTTCTTCTTTCTGACACATATATTTAAAATCCTTCGGAGGAATTACCACGAATACTGTGGCCAAGCCGGTTTGTGACACCGCCAGTCACAACAGAAACAATATCTTAAATGCATATAGAATAGAAGTGAGTTGGGCCTTGAAAGAGGATAAATATGTTTGATTTAATTTAACCTTTATTTAAAAGGCTCTTAGGTTAAGAATCTCTTTTACAAGAGTTTGGCGGCCGAGACAGGCAGCAGCTCAGTTAATAAGGTTTCAGACGAAGTTGTAGCCGTACATACATCCATACAAACACAGAACAATAACATAATCAGTATCATAAAATGACAAATGCAGTCAGTCAATATTCATCACAGTCATCAATGTCAATATATAAATGAATCCGACAAAACATCTACAGCGAGATCTGCCTGCGTCCAAGTCATTTCTCATCACTTTGAAAGCATCTAATGAGACCAGCACCTTAAGTGTGAGTGTCGGGTAATTTTGCAATTGGTTCCAAGCAGAGGGAAATATTAAATGCACTCATAGCCTTTGGAACGTAGTAAGTTCTTTTAACTTCCCATACTTCTATGACAAATGTAGATTTGAAGGTATGAAGGAAGGAGACCTCAAATAGACTTGGAAATAAAAACACGTCCAAGTCTCCAAGTGGACAAAGCAGACCATCTAACACGAGCATACAACAACCCATGATAAACGAGGACTTTAAAATTTGTACAGGAATCTCAATGCCCCGTAGTAAACAGTATCCAGGGTCTGTGAGCACCGAGAAGATGCATGCATATATATATCACATGGCCATAGTCCAGCATGAACATAAACGGAGAGTATTTTTTTTTGGCAGGACTTGAGTCTAAAATAAAAACCCAGTTTCATTTTCAGTCTTCTTACTAACTGCTGAATATGAGCTGTAAAGGAGAGAAAGCCATCAATTAAAATACCTCGGACTCAATCTCAGAAACCTGAAACGTGGTGATAGATGGAAGGTTTGTAACTCATCTTGTCACATTTTCACTCCTGGATATTACCTTCTGACAGAATTCTCAAGCCAAAGAAAAAGGTCTTCTTACCAGTCAACCTGACCCTCAAATGTAGTGTATGTCTGTCTGTGAATTTCCCTCCCAAGTCCCAACTTCAGAGTCTGGAGGAAAAACTTAAAATAGTTGTAGAGGCTGTAAAGCATCAGCTGTAAAGCATCTCTGGCTTTACATGTGTACAGCAGGAAATTGTAAGCTCCTGGAACAGATTCTTCTTCAGTGATCTCTATCTACACAGCACTTCTATCTTCACAGCAAAGTATTTGATCCAAAGGCTTTTGTTGTTACCTGGCATCTGAAACCTGATACGCCTTTGCCCAGGTCAATAAAGCCTATCTGTCCTGCTGGTTGTGCAAATACTGGAGACACTAGCTGTGAACCATCAATAATGGCCCACCTTGAAGAAGTCCACCTGTTTCTCCATGGATTAGTGACAGAAAGCTGGGTTTAATAACACCTAGCATTGGCACAGACACAAAGCTACAGTACTGTGCCATCAATTATTAGTCATAAATTATCCACTAACAAGTGAAAAAACAGGCTCATCTACCTTCAATATCTATCCAATGTAGCAGCCTGAGAGACACACTCTGCATCCTGAACTCAGACCTATCAATCTAAGCCGAGCTCAGCTGCTCTTAAGCCAATCCAACTTTTCACTCATTACAGACGGCGGCGGCTGCACAGCTGCAAAACAGAGTCATACATTAACCTCAATCAACATATTATGGGAAAATGCAATGCAAAATTCATTATTTTTTCCCAGTTTTTAAATAATTTACAAACCACATGCTGAAAAATGAAACCGATCTAACTGGTCAACTCTTTGTGGCTGAACGTAGAGCATTTAATATTTCAAAAAAGAAAACTTTTACTAAAGCTAGATGCGCTTTAGGCATATTTTATCGTATATATCTCTGGCTCCAGAGAACAAATGTCCATGCTAGAGTGTTTGATTTCTTTTGCATGACGTTTTGCATAACTCCTTTTCCTCTGGCCCTTTTTGTACCATCTCATCACGGTGTCTCTTCTTTTCCAGTGCAGCTAAGAAAGCGTATTTTGCTGTGGATTTCTCCTTCTCGTAAACAGTGAAAGTTGTCTGCCTGCATGATTGACATAGGGCCTGTCGCCAAACTTGCTTTGACCAAGTCAGACCAGCTCTTTTCAAGTACTTAAATACCTGTCTACAGAACGACAAACATGATTTAAGTTTGAGTCTTTGAAGAGAACTGCTGACCGCTGAGCATCCTAAAGCAGGGAAGATACAGTTTAGACAGTCTCATATTTAATAGATTAAGGACCTGAGCACTGCAAGCAATGACTTTGCTGACCAGACTCAGACTGGTAACAGCTTTTATTTTGGCTTCAAGAAAGAATAGCCACAGTTTTTAAAGCCTGACTGCTGGCAACTCAACAAAACATTTGACAGTGTAGCACAACTCTCAGGCTCACACAAGCGCCTTCACTGAAGTCTCAGATCCCATCTGAAGACATCATCCTGACCTGTCATGTTAGATGCTGAAGAATGGACTTGCTCATAAAGACACAGAGAGATATTTTAGAGTTGCTGTTTTCAGCTTCTTTTTTTTTTTTGGTAGATTCCCTCTCACTGTGATTTAAAAAAAGTTATACTTCATTAGGTTTTGAAGGACCGTTTTGGACCGTTGTGGTACGCTGCCAACTTTCTGCCTGTGGAAGATGCACAAATGCAGATAGAGAGATTGATTCTGTGTGTGTGTGCTAATGTAGGGTTTTTGTAGGCAGATCCTGAAGTGTCTTTTGCAGAATTTCCATATGGTTTGGACACCCACACTGTGCTGTACGATAAGCAGGTCTTATTAGAGGTCATGGTGCAGTCACACAACAACAAGAACTGCTTTTTACTGTAATGCAGCCTCATTTTATGTGCGTAGCTATTGAAGCACAATTTTGGTGGAGCAAAGCCTTCTCTGTGCTAATGTTTATGATACTGTATATTTTGTACTGTGTGGTTACACTGCCTCAATAAAAAATGTAGCTGTATTCACACAGAGGTAGTGTGGATAGGGGAGTAAAATATCTGTTTAGGAAAATACCCTCATTAGTGTGGACTATGCCTTCATTTTGGTTTCCTACATATTTTTTTTATAGATACAGTAGTATATACTGTATGTCTTCCTAACAAAGAAACAAAGTCATGCAAAACAATGACTACACAAGGGTTAACGTACACTAACAAAGACAAAGTGATATTTGGAGAGGGACAATAGGATTAGGGCTCAGGTCTCAGTAAAGAGCTTTGTGTCAGAGTAGCTTTGACTTCTTATACATTAGTGAGGTTCTGCTCAAACACAAAGTAGATCTGATTCACATGGATGAGTTTCTAGCCATGGGCCCTCCACAGGGAAATGAGATATTTTACTGTCCTCCTCTATACTTTTCAGGCTCCCAAATACCATTTATTTGTAGGAATACGAAAACAAAATGAATCATACATCAGCAGTGGGATAAAACTTCATTGGGTTCACCCGGATCAACTTTTGTATGTGCGCGTTTTTATACTCAATTTTTCAGAGTTTTTCAGTGTTATTTATTTACTTATTTTAACTTGTTTCTGTTCAGAGGCAATACTGTATGTGAGAGAAAATAAACCAGAGGCTGTTTATTTGAAATTGCATTTGCATTTGGTCCTAGTAGGTTAGAGGAGGCTCAGTTGTGACAGGCAGATGATAAATCAATGATATGGCCATATTTGCTCTGATCCTCACACACCTGTGACAGACAGCATCATTAGTGGTCAGACAGCTCCATCGATGGGTGATAACAAATCACTGTACTCTGCCACTTTCTGGGAAAAGGGCATTTCTCAAATATGTCACAACATACAATAATTTGCTAAACTGTGCGGCAATGTGCAAGTTTCCACTGCAACATAACTGCACTTTTACAGTGACCGGATGTACTGTATCTTTATATTCGTATAAAGCAAAGATTCTGACAGTCTAACATCAGCGATGCTCAGACTGCCCTTGGGCAAGGCACTAGGGCTGGGTGATATGGCCAAAAAATTCAATCTTGAATTTTTTTTTCTGTGTTACGGACAATTCATAGGTTTTTTCTGTGTACATGAACTCAAGATAAAATTTGATTCAAAAGTACTTTTCTTTATTAAATCTGTGTTTTTATGACAACGATAACAAAAAGGATAATTTGCAAGGGTGTCAATGTGCAATATTTGCTAAAAAATACAAATATTTCTCAGGAAAATAAAGCTCCACTATGACTGTAGAAACATTTTCAGTGAATATATTACAACACACAAACAAGTTGTATTTTGAATTTTTGTTGAGCAAGAAATGTCTCCAGACTAAAACTTGTTTAAAGCTGCAGGAGCCAAAATCATTGGAAAAAAAACGCCAGAATTGGAAAACACACACCTCGCCTTTGCAGCTCTCTCTCCTCTCGGTCCAAAACAAAAGACTGAATATAAATATATGACCTGACGCTGTTTCGCACTGCTGTGGAAAAGAGATGACACTTTACCGAGCTTCTGCGTCGAGCCACGGAGTTGAGCAGTAGAGTCACGTCTGAGGAAATCTCAAGAGCGATCTGTAATTACAGCTGTAAATATAAACATATTTAACCTCCCTACCTGCCTGAAAACACCTGTGATTCGTCAAAGTCTGCATCATGGGGTAGATTTCCTACAGCCTGAAAGCACAGCCCGCAGAAGAGGGCAGAATTCTCGTCTCCTCTCAGACCACGTGAATTACAATAAGCTGAAAGGTAATGGTGTAATTTTTAATCAATAACACCAAAACACTATCAAGCACTGCAGCTTTAATCGAATTCATTTAATATATTGCCCATCCCTAGAAGACGGCTTGCTATCACAAATGATTGTTTCTTAGATATAATACGAGTTAAATGTTTTAACATTTAACTTCGTGGACGCTCCCTTGATGCCAGTCAGGATCATTTTATAAAGGCTGGGACAGAGTCTGATAGGGTGCTGTCCCTCCCAGGCTTGTCAAATATCACCTGACATACTGAATCATGTTTGAGGGACAGAGGAGGAACAGATAAACAGAAAAGGTCTCATCCATTGTCCTGGCTCCTCATATCCTTTTATTAATATTCACTACGTCTGGGTCTGATTTCCTGAAGTGATTCAATTCCAATTCACAAGGTTTAGACTCAGTATTGATTTGGTCAGGGATATTTCAATTACAAAAGCAATTTGATATGAAAGAGAGAAATAATGCAGTAAATTGCACAAGGATACGTCTAACCTGGTGCATTATTGAAAATATTAAAGCTTGCATTAAGTCAGTTTTTGTTTTAGAGTTTCGGGGGCATGATGTGTCTTAGCAATTGAGAAAATCTAACAAAAAAATTCTTGGGATTTTATTAATGGATATCAGATCATTCAAATGAAGATCAATTTGAATCCGAAAATCGATTTTTTTAATACCAAGCCTGATGTTTCCATGTAATTCGTATATTTCCATAAACCTGTCAGGAAATTATTATTAGGCAAATATGCAATTATTCTGTGTTACCGTCTATTCTCTGTTTGTGTGTGTGTGCGCGCGCGCTTGCTGCTATTTCAGTGCACATGAGCATGCTCCAGAGATCACCACTCCACTTCTCAGTTATGCCTGAGGGGCTACGGTAGGGGGGCACAGGAATTGGAGGGGGGTTCCTCCTAGTTTTCAGTATCCATGGTAACACCATCCTGCCCTGCCAGGATCTGTGTCAGTGGTGCTGACACGCAGAAGAGGCGATGGAGGAAAGGAATGAGTGGAAAAAATAGCAACGGTCTGAGAATCTGAAAGGTGGAGCATATGAGGAGGAATGAAAGGTTGTCTAAAAGGGAGCTGGGAGAAGGGGGCATGGATAATGGAGTTCATGGGGAGGTAGACAGTGAATAAATGGACAAATAAACAGAAAGAGGAGTAAGATATAGAAGTGGATATGGGCTATTAAAGCAGAAAAACTACTATGGTTCAGTGACCTGGGAAGTAGCCGCATGTCCATAGGGTAATAATGCTATGAATTCCTGCATCTTCCACCCACATCTCACCCAACATCCAACTCCCACCCCCCCTCCTCTCTCTCTCTCTAGCAGAAGGTCCAGCACTGGCACAGAACATATTGGCTGGTGCAGAGGAGACTTCCTTCCCCTCCCCAGCTCTCTTCCTGTCTGTCTCTGGGGATCCACTCTCTCTGCTGCTCTCAGTTGTGTGAGTCAGATTGAGTTTACCAAGCAGCCAAACTGCTTATTGATCGGTAAAAGCTTCCCAAGTGAGGCACACCAAAGAGTAGATCTATAAATGAGTGAAGGCACATGATTTGAATCAAAAACGACAGAGCCTTAAATCGGTGACGATCCAATGGGGAGGTGGGTATTCTGTGTTTTTTTTTTTTTTTTTTGTATATGCGTGTTTGTGTGTAAAATAATACTGATGGGGTGCCAAAAGAGGAAACTTGTCAGCTGTTCCCGCTGTGCTGCAAACAACAGGGAGACAGACAGACAGAGATAGATATTGTGCGTGTTTGTGAGAGCCTTGTATATTTGTGAACGCCTGTCTGTGATTGTGATAAATGGATTCAGTTGTTCATTTCTGTTTCGGCTCAGTAACCATAAATACGTGTTCTGTTATGTCGAATAACGCTGGGATCTATATTACACTCTTGCTACCAAAATGAGATGTTAAACTGAGGATTTTTTTACACACAGATACACTCTGCTGGTCTTAAAAGGAAGTCATGTCTCCATTTATTTCAGCAGAATACCTCTTTAATGTCTTCATTTATTCCAATTACATTCCAATTTTTCATCAGAGCTATTGATCACATGTTTATGCATCATTAGATTTCAAACAGCTATCAGTGTGGAATTAGAAAGAAGACTGTGCTGCATGATACATCTGGCTGTGTTGAGATTTTAGAAAGCCACTTGACACATCTGACTGCCGCCTTCACTTCTTCAGGCGCTTCTTCCTCACAGAGGGAGTGTGAGTCGCATTAATGACAGCACATCTGAATCACTCTGTGCCCGCTGTGCTGGTTATGATATTAAAAATGAATCATTGGCCATGTACACATGACCTTTGAGATACAGTGCGTCCATCATATCATATATTGATGAAAGCGACAGAAGGATTGAGAACTTCGAAGGACAGTGAGGCGAGGAGGAGTCAGAGGAGGAAGACCGTCAGGGTCAAAGTCAATCAGTCTAAGCCTTTATGGCACATTATTTTCTTGTGGCCAGAGCATGCAGGATTTCGCTCTTCCTTTTTCTGCACTCAAACCCTCTGTTGGCTAGAGTGTAGCGGTTGCATGAGAAGCAATTTCACAGCCCATGGCCTAAACCACCTCCAACTTCATTACAACATCAGCAAGTAGCCTGCTGCGCACATGGACAAAAACACAACAGAGCACTGTAGAGTCCAATAGCTCTTGTTGCAGCCTTGAATCCAACACTTTATGAAAATGGGAATAACATGAAGAGTGTCCAGGGTAGATTGGCAGTGGTCTGGTAAACAGCAAATCCCTTTGCAGAACAGCCAACAGTGCAGAATAACGCTAGACTAGAAACACAGTATGGAGCAGTAACACGCACACAAAGAAAGAAAACTGAACACACATCAAAACACAACGAGACGCAACAAAACACAAGAAGCATCAATACGACACAACAGACAACGCATCGTAATACAACTTGACAGCCCAACATAGCAGATCTGAACACATAACTTTACAGCACAAGTGCCAACTCATATCAAACCTTCACAAAATGACACAATACAGAATATCATTGCAAACCACGGCACTACCTCTCTATGCAACTCCCACCTTTTTCTTTCTTCTGACTCCTTCTGGCCATTAAAAGGTGCTGGGTCATTTCTTTCAGGCTACTCGACAGGTGTTAAATGGCAGTTTACTAAAGCACCATGTGATCATTTGAATGACCACAGTTCACTGGCTTGTTGCTCTCCCTGTCATTCACTGCGGCTCGTTGCCTCTCACTCTCTCTTTCATCACTCCGCTGGCTTCTCATTTCTTCTGATGTAAGGTTTCTCACTCCCCTGCCCTTGACTTGACGCAAACAAAATGGATATAGCTTATCTCTCCCTTCTGTCAGTCTCTTTTTTCATGTCCTCTCTGGCTGTAAGTCCAGTTTTTCCACTGCTTCTCTGTCACTGTCTGCTTTTTTTTTTTTCAATATTCAGTTTGGTTTTGGAGCAGCGGAGATAAGGTTCTTCTCATTTTTCTTCCCTGCTCTTACTCCATCAGTCAGCAGTGTCACAATTTTTAGACTGTTTGTTGTTTCGCCTCCCACCACCACCTTGTCGTTCCTTCCCTTACCTTGCCTCGCCTATTCTCTCCCCCACCACTTTTCCTCCAACACCATCTTTTCTCACTCCCTAACCCCATCCTCGCCCCCTTTCATGCTGACACCAGAGCCTCACACACACCTCCAGCCCACCAAAGCCCTTTCAGCCCCCCTTCCCCGTCACAGACAGAATGGCCATGCCACTGTTGATTAGAGCCTGCATGGCCAAATGCTCAGCTAGGCTTAGCGGAGGCCTGTGGGAAAGAGAGCTGCTTATTCTAGCCTCAGGAGATGGATTGGAAACGACGGGAGCTAAAACAAGCTAGCATTCTCTCATTACACTCACACATTCAACACACGTGCGCATGTGCACAAGTTTGCAACTAAGGCTCTATACACACCAGTCTGCTCAAGAAGAAAACAGATTTCAGTTATTTTCCTCGTACAGTGTGCTGATGGTGGCTTATGCTTTGTCCTTGTTTGAAGAAAGGTAGAGATGACCTTCCATATCTCACTTATCATTTCAAGAATCAGTTTTTTCAGGCATTATCCAGATGTTGACATCATAGTCCCAATGATAATGTTTAGTATGTTCACCCTCTTATGCTCTGCCCACACTAATACGGATTTTCTTTTTTTAAATGGCTTCCAAAGTGAAGATTTTTAAAATCCCTGGTTTGAGTGTATCTGTGTGGACATGGGAAACGGACCATTAGGAAATGATGACACATCTCACCCCAGTTCACACATACCACTGTTGCTTTGTGTAATGAGCATTGACCTCTATACGTCAATGCCTGAAACAACAATAATGGCATATACTGTATATAGGCTTCTTTATGGTAGCTTTTTAAGTCAGTGTAGTAACTGCAGTAGATCGTGGTCGCGGTCGAACACAGTTGCGAGACACACACCGGTGTTGTAGTGAAATATATGTAATATCAAAAATACCCTTCAAAAAACCTTAACCAGCACCGATTTTAACCCTTGTACGGTATTCGGGATAGATTGACCCGTTTGAAATTTTTATAAAAAGGAAAATGGTACAAGTATACAGTCTTTCTCCCTGAAACTCAATGGCCTTAGCTTATTTTCTGTGATAAACATGTTCACATATGCTACTATACGTCACACATTTCCATCCTTCATATGGTCTTCATATGGTCTTCACATGGTCTTCACATGGTCTTCA
>JAPQRN010000027.1:16113016-16144945 GCA_037367275.1 Coranthus polyacanthus
GGACTAAAGAGATCAAAGAGATAAAGAGATACGACCCATTTTTGACCCGAGGTCGACCAGAGGATCTCAAAAGTCAAGACGACGCAAGGGTTAAGTCAAGTTTAGCAGCGTCTGCAGTTTAAAGTCCCCCAGATACAATGGTTTGTTTGAGCGTTTAGAGTCGTTTTTTTCATTTTCATTGTGTACAAAGTGTTGCATGTCGTCATAGACCAACGTATTTGGACCTCATGATGGCACCGTAGGTTATTTCTGTTATCAAAACCAGCAAAAAAATGTGTCAGTTATGGCAGTTTTACTTCAACGTGACTTTAATGATTAATCAATCACAGTTTTTTGTGACACACATACTGCAAAATTTTAAAAATCGAATTTGCATTTTGAATACAAGTGTTGTCTCAATTATTGCAAGAGTTTTTGTCTAAGCTTTGACTTTTACTGTGTTAGCAGTCAGCCAAGTTGTAATAAAATACTTGCAACCAACCAATTGATGAATCCACTAATTATTGCAGCTCGATGGCCAACCCTAAAAAATGTCCAAAATTCAATTTGGTGGCCAGCTGATGAATGCAAACATGTTTTGTTCGCTTTCTCATTTTGTTCTCCATCACACCCAGCCATGCTTTTTCGGTTTTCACTTCTCGCTGTCCACCATTTTGAATATATTGTATTTTCACTACAGGATTTCTTTTATATTGCTCTCTGATTTACAGGTGGGAACAGGTGCGTTCTATAGAAAGCTATTTATGCAATGCTCATGAGAGGTGTTTAGGATTTCAATCAGGTTTCGTATAAATCAAATGTAATAAATACAGCGCCGATTGAAACAGCAATGCTTCTACCCTCCTCTACTTTAAAGGACATGGTATAGCTGCAGGGAAATCCATAAATTACATATAAATCATACTATAAGCGTGAGTGCAGCCAGCCATAAACTCTATCAGGATAACAGAAATCCCACTGCAGATAATTTCAATGAAGGTCTCCTCAAGAACACCGAGTTTAAAGGGTCAGACTCAGATAACTAGCCACTGATAGGGTCAGTGATGTGATAAATGATTTTTGATCACTGAGTAACATCCAGTGGATATTAAACACGGAGAAGCAGAGTTATTAACCACCCCGTAGATTGTTTTAATATTTATACAAGCTCTGTCTTCAAAAAGCCCTTCAAAAGTGTGTGTAAAGTGCTTTGTTTGCCTTTTTTGACACGCAGAGGAAATCCCTCTACAATGAGTACAGTATCTTCATCAAAAATGCTGCCTTACCTGTACCTTATACTGGACAAAGTGGCCTTACTCTGAATGCACTGTTGTTCATTTTACAGCTCTCCTCCAGTCTAGCTGATGTCATTTCTTTTGCGCATTTGCCAATTTGCATCCCAGCTAAATGGAGTGCAGTAACAGACCTTTTCCAGTTCACCTGAGGGAGCTAATAAAACTTGCTTTGGACCGAGGTCTCAGCCTGTGCTCACCACTCTTGGCCACCCTATACACCCGAGTGCCAGCTGCATGTAGTTACTGCATGCATTAAGTACAGTCTTGTCGAGGAGAGAAAGCACTTATGCAAGTGAAATAGCTTCACTGACCTGAAGACACAAACACTGGGTTTATCTTCCTGGAGGGTAGCCTGCATGAATAACTACTGACTACACACACACATACACATTGCTACTCTCGCCGTCTCTCTCTCTCTGTGACACACATACGCACACAAAATGAATTTTCCACTTGTTTCAGCATTTTGCAGCTTATGAGAGATTTAAAGTATAAACCCCCTGCAAAAGTGGCAAAGGAGTCACAGAGCTGATTTACTGGGTGTGCGATGTGTACGTGCTGGTCTTTGTGGATCTGGATCAAGCATTCACTCACAGTGAGTGAGTTGTTCGCACGTGCATTGTCTTGAAGGTCATTCTTTATAATATGCGGACCTCTAACGTTACATATGCTCTCATTGGCTGTTGTAAGAGGCTACGAACAAACAGGCTTCATAGAAGAGAAGGACAACGTAGAGAATAATGATAAACACACAGAGACAGCGGCAGAGAGAGTACGAGGAGCGCGGCATATTAGAGAGGGAAATTATAATGGCTATACTGATTGTGTTTGTACTGTATTTTAATTGTATTTGTAGTGCAGTTCAATCTTCTCTGACTGGCATAGGTCAGAGGAGCTTTTTTCTGCATGCTAATCTCAGAAAGTGCATGTATGGTGCGCAGTTGGTCTGTACATTGACCGGTCAATTCCTCTTCTGTAGGACTCTTGTAACACAAATATCTGCACTTTGTACCCCATGCATTTTGAAAAAAGGCTTGTTACTATAGGTGTCAGCATCAAGACTGGTTTCAACCTAAATGAACCGGACAATCACGCACAGAAAAGGCAAGCCCTTGGTGTAACCACTGGCGCAGAAGACGCATGACACTTTTTAACAAGGCGAAAACAGCGCAAGTCTGTGCAGTGTGATGTGCAGATCTGTTAGCTTTCCACAGAAAGAGCCTCTGGAAATGTACTTCAAAGGGCCACTTTTTACAGAGTGCATTTCAGAGCCTGTCCTTTTTCACTTATACTTGAGCAAAGAAGCTGGATAAGTACTACTTTTACCAGTCTTTTTTTAACACAAGTGCCTGCCGATAAAGAATGTGCGTAGTTCTGCCACCTCTGCCTGTTTTCTATTTGCATATTTTTACCAGCTCACATATTCTAAACTCTTCCGTCCTCCTCTTCATCAGTGCCTAAAAGCATCTACTTCACCTCTCAGTTGAAGATGGAAGGGAACAGACTAAATGACCTCTCCTGAATAGCTCATCCACTCCATTAGATGGTGAATTTGAGTGGAGGGCGCCCATTTAGTCCATTACTGGCTCATTACAGAGCACGGACTTTATTTGGCTGCTTAAACGACTATTTATTGTCAATAAACTAAAAACCTTCTCTTTTCTTTACATAATCAGTTTTTATAGAGGAACGGGGATTATTGTCATTATGATATTATTGGGTATTTAATGAGTGTTTGCGTTAATAGTGTGATACTTCTTTAAAATGGAAAGCTTTTATGTGACAAACCAGTAAAAATGATTAATGTTATGTGTTGCAGTAGTTCATTGTTAGTAAATCTGGAGTCTTTACATAATCTTGTTATTAGGGTTAAGGGTGAGGGTTTGTTTCTTTTCCATACACAGTTTTGACAGAACACAAGAATTCATTTATCTCGGGGAACCGATCTGCTTTGGATATCAACGTATTGTAAGAAATGCTTGGCTGTCACAAAAGGATAGATAAAAGCATTTAACACGGCTGTCAGCGCTTTGTGATCTACACAAAACGTAATCTAGCTGCCATTGTTACTGCAAAAAAAAAAAATGTTGACAATCTACTTTGCTTCTACGATCTAAATATACCCAGTCCGCTTGTTAACAAAATCGAGTTGCTTAAAAAAATAAAGTGTAAAATGAAAAACACAAACAGATCTTTCTAGCGCGTTCATCGCTGGTTTAATAATGAACTGTCACTATAAATAGAGGGCATTTGTTGTGTGTCTTAAAGGGGAGTTAACTCGTGTGCAAGTGGCGTTCACTCAACTGTCTTGACGAAGCAACACTTTTTTCCTCTTTTTAAGGCGATGTGTATGATTGTGTGTAGGTGTGTTATGCCTGTGTGTGTGTGTGTGTGTGTCGTTTATCATAGCGCTTGCACTCATTCCTCACACGCATGCACCTGCCTCTGGTGCTTCGCAGCATCTGGACTTCATGGACTCAGGTGCACTCCTCTAAGCATTCTCACCGAATGCAGCAACCCTTACAGCAGATCCGGGAGAGCAGAGTATTTTGGTCTTTATATTCAAGGTTTTTGGCCTCGGTGTGAGTTTGCATGTGTGTGTGTGTGAGTCTGTCTGTCTATTAAGTAGGATTACAGTTTCTGGAAAGTACATTCTCTTCTCTTTGTGTGTTTTTCATGCTTGTGTATTCTTAAACTTCATTCAGTTCAGATTATAGCCCAGTTTCTCCCACTGTTCATGCTAATAAAACCCGCTCTGTATTACTTCAGGCCTGTTAATCCTCTTGATGAAAAAGGTGGGAATTAAGGGGGGTAAACCCTTGAACTGTACAAATCAGCATTACAGTTGCAAGTGCCCAAAGCTCACATACATAAGTGTGTGCGTGTCTGTGTGTGTGTGTGTGTGTGTGTATGTCATTTAGGATAAAATAAAAATGGTGAGCAAGCTAGACGAATGTCATATTGCTTCACCTAATAGGCTCTCTTGCCATTCAGACTCCCCACTTGGTCTTGATCTCTGACAGAAATTTGCCTCAAGGAGATGACACACTCTTTCCTCAGTAACACACACACACACACACATGCACACACAAACCCTGACAGTCCAACTTTAATTTGAATCCAAAACAGGTGAGACGGTTTTGAGAAGAAGAGGACAGCAGTTAATTCTCTGCACACTCACTTTTGCTTCTGGTGCCTACACTGCTGTGGCATTACGGATACATTAAGCGCTCACGTGTTTTCACAGGTTGTTTTTTTGTTTTTTACTTTTCTTTATTTTATTCCACGTCTCATATGCAACGCCATTTTGGCTGACTGGAGCTCAGAGAGGGGGAGGAGACTGTGAGGGACGTGTAAAGCCTGTTTAGTGATGTTTTAGGGACGGCTCAGTATCCACCTTTTGCGCCATGAACACACACACACACACACACACACACACACACACACACACCCAACATGCACACACACTCACACACACATCCCAGCGTTGCTAACAGAGCCGACTGAGTGGCAGTCTGATCTAGTTTGCTCTGATAAGATCCGTCCAGTGGTTTTTAGTTTTTAGGATCATGCCTGTAACAGTTTTATCAGCCTTGTTTTTGAAAGGAAGGCCACAACAATGCAGCCAATCACAAACTCCAGGTGAGTCATTAAACATAGCTACGTGTACTTCCCAGATTTTGCTCTAAATTTTTGTGAGATCACACGTTCTTATATCGTTGACCACATCTTGATACTCTGTAGTCTTTTCAGTCTCTAAAATGTAAGTTTTATGTTGTTTCATGTTTAGTGCTATAACAATTCATTACTGCATTTGAGAAGATAGTTTGAATGAATAAATGTTAAGCAATGTTCTGTACTGAAGAACCTTTGAAGTATGCTTTAATATGATAAAATGCAAATATCCACTGAGTAACTGAAAGTGAAGAACAATACATCCAACTTGTCCAGCGAATTAAACAGAAAGATCAGAAATACAAATCAAAATAAGAAGAAAATGTATCAGAAGAAAAATAGTCATATGTGCCATATATCTACTGGTTTGAAAATTTCATCCTAAAAAAGTGAATGTCATCCGTGTCTGTCAAGATTGAAAATGTAAATATAAATCAAAACGTTCTGTCTGAGATGGTGGTTGAACCGAATTCACTGCAGAACAACACAGAACAGAAGATAAAGACTGAGAAAAGGTGAATATTAGAATTTAATAACTTTCTGGGTTACCAGAAGAACAAAGGCAGAGAGTGTCTCGTACATTATACCTCCTTGTTGATTTTTTTTTTTTTTTAGCTTTTACAAGACTGTTTGTAAGACAATGAATGCTTAACGTTAACACATGCTTTTGTGAAAGAGCTACAGGCAACCGCTATACGCATATAAAGGCTGAGTCATTCATGTTTGTTAAGAAGAAAGGAGAAAAAGGCAGAGGAACAGCGAGAGAGCAGAGAGATTAGGCTGTTGATTGGATATGGTTCTCAATTCAGCTCCCTGCCAGTGTCAATAACAAAGAGGAGATACAATAGTAAAGGAATGGGGGCGAGGGGAGGTGGGGAAATTGGGTGGAGGTGGCTCAGGTTGAGTATAATGGAGTCAAGACCCCAAACAGGCTGTCAGATGCTGCTCACTTGCCACACAGTCAGCCGTTACAGGCACACGCTCCATACAAGCTGTTTTGCTCATGGTTCGGTATGTTTTTGTTTGCGTGCCTGCAAGTGCACCCTGGTGATAAATCTTAATTACACAATGGCGTGCAGGCCATGTGCCATCTCATCATACCATGTCAAATCTCATGAGCAACGTCGGAGAGGGTGGTAAGTAGCAAAGACAAAGAGGTGCGACGGTATGAGACAGAAAAAGTGAGAAAATATGAATGCCATACATCAAAAAAGAGAGGATTTGAAAAGGATAGAGGTGATCAGCGCAAAGGAAAGGACAGTCGTGTTTGCTGAGGTCCCTCTTTTAGGCATCTAACTGGAGAACATCATGGCTTTTCATACTGTGTGCCTGTTTTTTCCATCCGCCCTGTCAATACTAATCTAATCACAGAACGTCTGCTGTTACCACTGCAAGGATCTAGTTTGTGCCCGGATGAGCTAGCGGATGAATACACAGTTTTAGCATGTCAGAGAAAGAATGGGGCTGGGGGCGTTGTTGTGGCCCGCTGAGTCATCGTGGCCAGGGTGATCTCTAAAAGCAGCCCCCCAGCCCCCCAGAGTAATGGTTAATCGTGGGAAGTCTGGTGTTAGGGTAAGTGTGCCCGTGTACGGGCTCAGCCTGTTTGTGGCCAGTTGCGGTGGGTTTTGGCGTGTCGTGGTGTGACAGGGCCAGTCAGGCGGATGCGGCGTGTGTTGTTGTAGTCATGTTGGTGGAGAAAGCCCTGTACAAGCAGCTCTTAGCTCTGCTGGCTGGGAGAAGAGCAGGGGCAGCTCTCCCAGAATGAAAAGCAGAAAAAAAATGCTGTCCTTTTTGTTTTCATGGCTTTTGTGTTTCCTCTGCTGTGGGTTTGGGAGTCTGTTCTGTGTGTCCTCCTGGTTGCCTGCAACTTTCTTGTTGGGACATTTGGTCCAGTTCTGGACGTCTGGTGTTGTCCTCGGTCAACACAAAACATCACGCAGATACAGCCCACTTCCTGGAATGGCAGTGGCAGGTCCGGAAGTGCAACCTTTGAACTGTGTTTTGAGTACTTGTACATTTGAACAGCACGGGGTAACAGACTCACAGATATTTTTATCTCATACAGAATGCAACACACAGCTGCTTTGAATGAACTAGATTTTTCTTACAGAACACATACGGTAACAGTAGTGACCACATATGCATTTGTAGGGGATTTATGGTTTTGTTAGAAAATCCCAGGCAGCTACTGAAATTTCAAAAGTAATTTTTAAGCACAGTGCTTAAATCCATACCTACTCCTACTTTTTACAGTCTCATCACAACTGCTCAGTAAAGGAGGATATTAAACCTGTATAAAAAAAGGGACTGTAAAGCTGCCAGAAACCCGAGACTCTCTACTTTGTTGTATCTTATCAACATTACTAGTTATGCTACTTTACTGAAGCTGTTGTGTACATTTGTCACACACATGCATTTTGCATCTTCTGTAGCAAAGAATTGTGACACACATGTTGTACAGACAGCTGGCAATAAAACAACATACCTTTTAGCACTGTGTTAAGATATATATATATATATATAAGCAAAAGTCAAAGAAAATATAGATATTAAGTTCATTTATGTATGTTATGTACAGTATTTAATGTGACACCCTAGCTAGCTTAACTTGTAAACTCTGCCAGAGACCATTTGCCACCCTTACAACTGATTAGTCACTGATAAAATTCAGTTGTAGATTGTAAACAATGCCGAAAAAAAGAAGCAGGCTTGATTTTTTTTTTTTTTACTTAAAAAGCTTAGGATACAGTGTAATTAGCCCCGAGAAGGATTTCCTACAGTCCAGTCCTCTTGTCCTATTTATCTTCAGTAACAAGGATTCATGCGTCCATCTGCAGAGACATCCATACAGATGTTTATCAGTCCTCAATCCCGCACTGCTGATGTATCTCAGGCTGGCTCTGGTGCTCTACACTGTCTTTCTGGATGTAACCATAGCAGGATAATTGGCTCCAGTCAGTCGCTCCGTCGCTCAGACCTGCAGCAGATGCAGCTGCAGACAACCAATAGTTGGGCATATGCTCCATCCCACTGTGTTGATTATGTTGAGGACTTCCTTTTTGATACCTTTTACAGTTCAAGGAAACAAAGCGCACACATATATAGAGGTTCAGGTGCACTCTTATAAATATGCTCACATACAGTACATGCAGTAAGGATGTGCACACTCAGCTGGCTGCATAGAAGAGTACCTAAGGACTGGAACTCTGACATAATTTACTGCTTCAGTGCATTTAACATCCACTCTCTCTTTTCCAGCTCTTCAATTCATCTGGTTTTTAGGCTGGAGTCACTAAATAGCATAAAATATTTCTGTCAGAATGTCTTCAGTGTGTGAATTATGTGTGAGGGACTGTGCAGCGACTGTGTGTGTGCCATTTCCAAAGTGCTTGGATTTTTGTTTCGTGAAATTGCAGAATTTCTCTTTTAATTTTTAATTTTTCTAAGCACTTTGGAGACACTAAGCCCTACATTTAGTGCTCTGTATACAGATCCAACAACTGGACTACTGCTTTTACAGGAATAGACAGATACGTACAACAAAAAACGAGACTATGTTATTTCGAACAAGCAAAGGAACATCTTCTTTCGAAGGGGAAGCCATAGACACAAATGCCCCTGTTTGACAAATGCTGACTGAGTTCTTCTCATCTTTATTCTTGCAGGCACAGAAATCGTGGATAGAAAGAGCATTCAGCAAGAGAGAATGTGTTCATATCATAGTGAGCGCCAAAGACCCCCATAGGTGAGTAACAACGTAAAAAAACAGAGCGGAATTGAATTCTGATAAAGATGTTTTCACTCATGTCGGAATATTTGACATTATTGAAAATGCTTTAAAATAGAATATGACTCATCTCAGAATCTAAGTTTTATTTGGATTATGATAAAAGATGAAAAAAAAAAAAGAGTCTGAAAACAGTTTTATCATTCAAGGCCTTAGCTGATGTGCTTCATGTGATAATCAGCTTCACATACAGTAGATTAAGAGCCGTGTTTCTCCAGTGACCTTTTAAAACATGCCTCAGAGTAATATCACGCTGGCCTCTATTTGCATCACAGGTAGAGGTTATGCACTAATGAGCAAAAATACTGGCATTATACATTTGAAGACCACCAACAGTAAGTTTCGCTACTGTGGTGACACTGACACACAGGCACCTTCATAAAGACAGTTACATTTTAAAAGGTTATTGCAGGAATGTACTGTTCAGACAAATGTAACGAAAAAGGATGTTTCCAGATTCTTATTTTTACGTTGTCAGTATAGTACTGTTACTATGACATGATGAAAAGAATACTTAAGAAGAACAATCACTATCTCCACTCTCAGTGTTCTTCTCATCCTGCTCTGCGAAGTCGCAGTGATGTTACAGCTAATTTTGTTCCCCAGGGTGACAAATTCAGAGAGTGAAATCTAATTCCTGCAGTGCCGGCCGTCATACACACTCATATGCACCCAGGAAATGCCAATGCTTGTTTAGATAAACATAATTAACATAAATGGAAGGCAGCGGGTGAAAGCCAGAAGCAGGAGGAAGGAATGTTCCTCAAGATCAAATCAGCTTTTCTCTTTTTAGTCAAAAACACTTGTGTTGATGCACAAGGCAGACCGAGGCATAGTACCTTTGGTAGGAGATGACGGAAACATGAAATGATAATCAAAGCCTCCTGACTTCCTTCCTCTCAGGGCTCCCACTCCATCCTGCAAGGTTAAACCACAGAATTTGAAAGCAGTATTCACTACATCTGAATAAGTATGTACTTGTGTCGAAATACTACAATCCATATAACTGTCATCCTGCTAATTCCTAGTTGCCAAGAAGGAGAAGGAGAACAAGGGAGAGACCGAGGTTTTTGAAAAGCATATGATGAAAAGACAGAGCCTGTAAAGATTGCAGGGCCCTACAGATCCCTCGCTTCTTCTCCTCCTCTCACAATCAGAAGATTAAAGTTAGATGACAAGCTGTCACTTGAGCCTTTCTCACCTCTTACAACCAGGCATACAATGATGGCAGCTCTCATGCTCTTTATTCCCTCTTCTCAGTCACACAGTCTCTCACCCTCTCCTCTCGCTTTCTTGATGGTAGGCCCTCCTCATGCTCCAACTCCCCAAGACTTGAATTATTCCCACTAAAGGACAGTTTAATAAAGCAATCTTACTTTCACCTGCACTTTTTTTCCTGTCATCCAGGTGCTGTTGTGGTCGTCTGATAGGTCAGCATGTGGGCCTGCCCCCGGGCATTTCATCCAGTCAAAATGACAAGGCAGAGCGCTTGGCCAAAAATGACAGCCTGTCAGAGAAGTGGTCAATCAGCAAACACACACAGCTCAGCCCCACTGATGCCTTCGGCACCATTGAGTTCCAGGGAGGAGGACACTCCAACAAAGCCATGGTGACTCCCGTGCATTTACAGTGATGCATATTGTCAGTGTCCTACAGTAACCTTGCTTGCAGATATAGTCAACATCCCTAGACAGCAAGTTCAGACAACCCTCACAGTGTAGTTTGTGGTTCTGGATGTTCAAAAATACAGAGTCGTGAGAGTACAATAATGTAAGGTAGAGAGGAGGAAAGCTTGATGCTTACCTAAGTAATATGGAAAGAGTTAACCAAACTGCTGTTTGCTTTATCTTTTTTGGTCAGCTAATACATTTCATTCCCATAATCCCAGGGACTAATAGAGGACAGTCTGAGACGGAGGGAGCTGGTTGCCAAGTCCTTAGTGACACCCCAACGGCCAACAAGGCTGTGGGATGAATGAAAATGACATTTCAAGCAAAATCCAAATGCTAAATTGAAATGGCACGTAATGAGGACTCCTCTGAAATCCTCCTATTGAAATTGCATTGTTGTAGCACAACACACAAAATGATATGAGTAATTCAGAATAATTAAAGTTCAACGTCCAAATTAATCAAAGAGGCGTAGTTATCATTAAACCACTGGTTCAAAATAAGGTAAACAATCAATCAATCCAAAAAGTAGTCTGATTGTACTTGTTATTCACACCGTCATCAACCGTGATGACAGATTGAGATCACACCAACTGTATCATTCAGGAAATTCAGATTATTAAGGCTGAATTATGTCTGATATATTCCCAGTGTTGAATTATTCATTCAGACACATGTCAGGTTGGGTGTCTGAGGGTGAATTAGATAGATAAACAGATGTTCTATAATGCATGGGTTTCTCCAATCATAACAAACATCTGTTCAGTACCTTATGTAACTTGAAAATTTGCCATACGCTCTGGCAGGTCTGCAACACTGGTCTAATGTGTCAAATTCTATTCCATACCCAGTTTGACGTGCTGGTCATGCCCAACCTGTACGGAGATATTCTCTGAGGTAAAGTGAAGGAAAATAATTTTTCCTTCACTTTACCTTTTGTCAGACAGGATCAGTCGTTTTTCATATATAAAGCTTATAACTGTGCCTTTCATTCACATGAAATGTTTTTTGTAGCGTGCAGTTTCACTGTGTTGAGTCACAGCACGACCCTGACACATGTCCTGCTGTTTGCAGTACGTGCGAGTGTCTTATGACACGAAGCCTGACCTGCTGCTCCACCTGATGACCAAGGAGTGGCAGCTGGATCTGCCAAAGCTGCTCATCTCAGTCCACGGGGGCCTGCAGAACTTTGAATTACAGCCCAAACTCAAGCAGGTCTTTGGCAAAGGGCTCATCAAAGCTGCCATGACAACAGGAGCCTGGATATTTACTGGAGGGGTCAACACAGGTAAAGTACACACATAGATCTTGTCATCTGTGGAATACTTGAATGATGTGCGGCTCTGCCTCTTTTTTATTAAAATTGAATGGCCATGCACAGATGGGTGACAAATCAACGGAAAAAAAACTGATGGGAGGGATCTCTTCCAGGATGACAACGCCCTCCTCTATAGAGCACAAGGGCTCAGTGATTAATACATATGAAAATGATGTGAATCGTGTGCTATGGCCTTGACGTTCACCACATCTCAACCCAACTGAACAGTTATGGGAGGTTTTGGACCAGTGTGTTGGACAGCACTCTCCACCACCATCATCAAAACACCAAATGAGGGAATATCTTTTGGAAAAAAATTATGTTTATCCCTCCAGTAGGGTTCAGACTTGGAGAATCAATGCCAAGGCACACTGTTGGGTGGCACAAGGCAGCCCAACACCTTACTAAGCTACTTAATGTTTTGTTTTTTTTTTCTTTAATATGTCACCCATTTGTATAAGTGCAGTGTGATGAGTGTGCTCACATTTTGCTCATAAGCTGTTAAATAACCATTTGTGAAGCCCCTTGGACCAGTTAAGAAGCTGAACCGCTGAATCAGAGAGATTGAGTTATTTTAAGTAATTTATGAGCACTTAAATACACTTACAGATACCCATATACCAGGTAAAGTGATAGCCCTCAGTTATTACTTTATACATACTGAATGAAAACAAGAAGTCTCCAGTGCTTACTCTTGACATCAATCATGAGATTGTACATGCACTGTATAAAAGAGCAGTAAGCCCCTGAAGACAATGTGCAGTAGGATTTTCCCCAACAGAGAACAGACATTTGGCAGAGAAGACTGACCAAGGTCTTTGGTGAGTGAAGATATTTCTTCTTGATGTTAGAATTGCAGCTGAAAAACTGGATGATATCGACCTGAAGCAGCATTTGTAAGGAGCTCAGTGCATTGAATCTGGAGTTGTGTTACACTTTGGGTTTGAATGTGATGAACCTAGGAAATAGAGGAGTGGATAAAGGCTGCAGATATCCAAAAACACAGACAGTTGGCCAGCACTGGTTGTGACAAAAGCACAACGGTTGAACTGAATATAAGGGGAAACTGAAACGTTACCTGACAGATTGACAGCATATGAATTATGTATAAATATGAAGTTTTCATGCATAAGGGAAGCAGTGTCCCTTCCTGAACCGGAGATATATTTCTGACTTCGGTAAGCTGTCAAGCACAGTACTGTACCTTGAAACATAAATTCAAGATCCTATTAAAGTATGTGTTAATTATTTTTCCTTCACTTTACCTTTTGTCAGACGGTATCAGTTATTTTTTCATATATAAAGCTTATCAATGCTGTTCGACTTTGCCAGCAATGTGGGAGTTCAGTGTTTTTCTTGTATTGTTTCTAGGTCACAAAACGGGAAATATTTTTAGAAACTTCATTAAGCCGATCCGGTTTGATATGAGAAAATAGAAGGGATAAATAATGTTTGATATGAGAGATAAGAACAGATGGGAAGAAGTGATATAGCACGAGATGTGTAGAGTGAACGCACTTGAATGCAGAAAAGAATAGAAAGTAAGATTTAGTGACAGAATGGGCGCAGAGGCAAAAAGAACGAGAGGGAGGCCTGAATAATGGATGGAGGGATGGATTGGAGGGATAGTTAAGGGTGGAGATAGAGAAAGAATGAATGTCAGCAGGAGAGATGAGATGAGATGAGCTGGCCTCCAGGTCTGCTGCTGCTCCCCTGACGGTAAAAACCAGAGGCCTCAAGCTACGACCTGTCCACGTTTGAAGCCGTGTGTGTGCACATGTGCGTCCACGCGCTGTTGTCCCCCTATGTCTAATGGAATCTATTTATCTTTCACAACAGAGTATCATCATCATATCAAACCTAAGTCTAAGCCATGTATCGATTGTGACAACTGTTCACAGTGAAATGGTTTCTTATCAGTTTCTCTGTCCTCTCAAACCCTCCAACATATACTCATACATGCACACACAGGGGTGATACGCCATGTGGGTGATGCACTGAAAGACCATGCCTCTAAATCGAGAGGGAAGATCTGCACCATTGGGATTGCTCCATGGGGCATCGTAGAAAATCAGGAAGATCTTGTTGGCAAAGATGTAAGTATCTGAGGCTACGCTATTTGTGAGAACAGTTACAAACTGGATGCATGCATGCTTTACTGTGTGTTTGGGAACGCCACATGCTTGCTACAGTTTGCCAGAGTCTCTAAATTGCTGTTGACAGCTTATTAACTGAGATGCTGAGTAAGCCAATTCTGTCTGTGATAAACAATCCTTCAAAGTGAGCCGGACAGCTGGCAGAACCACATGAGACTGCGGAGTACATGCTGACTCATTCAAATCTGGGGAATCAATGTTATGTTATAGTTAAAATTTCATCAGAATGTGTCCTACTGAACAAGTGAAGCATAGACGATTAATGCTGGTCGCTGAAACGAGATGATTAAGTGCTGAAACTCTTTTTCCATGCTTGATTGGGTTCAACCATGTGCCTAATGGCCAGATGAGTTTACATCAGTTTGACAGGCACAGCCCCAGTACACCAAACCCAAGCTTCAAGTTATCAGCGCTGAGTAGATGTTTTAGTCTGATTTAGTGGTATTTAATGATAGCAACAACCACATTTTCAACCAGCATGTTTCAGCGCATTACATGACATTAAAGGTCCAGTGTATGAAACAAAATTTAGAGGGATTTAGTAGATCTAATTGCAGAAACTGAATATAATATTAATAATTATGTTTTCATTAGTGTATAATCAAGGGAAATTAAGAACTGTTTTGTTTCCTTATCTACGTCTCCGGAGTCTGTTTCTACTGTAGCTCAGAATGGGTTTTTTCATCTGTTCTCCCCTTTGCATTCCCATTCCCTCCTAAATTTGAATGTGGACCAGAGTAATTATTCCCTTAACTAAAAAAACTCAGAACAGACAAACTAAACACGGGCACTAACAAAGGCTTTCACGTTTTTTGCAGCCACCATAGGGGAGGGAGAGGGAGGTATTCAGTTGAGTGCAATCGGCAACCCCACCTCTAGATGTCACTAATGTTCTCCACACAATGTTCTCGTCTCTTGGCCAGGTGGTGCGTCCATACCAGACCATGTCCAACCCTATGAGCAAGTTGACTGTTCTCAACAGTCTCCACTCCCACTTCATCTTGGCGGATAATGGCACCACAGGAAAGTATGGCGCTGAGGTCAAACTGCGACGTCAGCTTGAGAAACACATCTCCCTGCAGAAGATCAACACGCGTGAGTGGAATTCAGTGTATTTGCTTGTCGTGGTTATCACCTAACTGCCCCAGTTACCTTTACTGTGAAGTGGAAATATTTTAATGCGACACACCATAATGAAACTGTAATCGTTGTTTTATCTGCAACTCCTCTGTGGGTTAATTGAGTTCAGAGTCTATTTTATAACTGCAACCAGACTAAAATTATCGTTACCTTCTTTGTACTGAACACATGCTGTCAGACAGTTTATTTTTACCCAACTGTGATACAATTCTTTGAGCCTTTGAAAATGTCCCTTCCTTCACAGTGTTTTTCCTCTTTTAAAGCTTTCTGACAGCTCCGATGAACTCTTTCCTTCATATGAACCTGCTTGATAATCTTTGCGTTCCTTTTTCTGGGGCATAGCACAAGGCTAACAAACCATACAAAATTTTTAATCGCTGTACTTGCGATGACTGGTTTTATACATGCACATAAAGAAATGAAAAGGAGAAAAGATGTCCAAACAATAGAAATAGACCACTTTTAAACCACTTTTAATTTTTACAAAGACACCAGTAACAGTACTATGACACACTGCAGGGAAAACTTACCAGATGTTATTGCTGTTCTGTATTTTTGCAACAGCTCTCTGAGTCTTCATTTTAAAATGTGCATCAAACACAGGCACATTATAGTGTCTATGTCCCACATGTATATTAATGTGTATTTTTGTCTCCACTTGCACATTTTTGCCTCTGTGCAGAGTGATCTTCTGCTACTTATCTCTTGTCACATTGCATTTCTCCATTTTCAATTTTTCATTGTACCTTAGTTAGAAACCAAATGGATTTGTATGAACACAAAATGCATTTCTCAGTTTCTACTTGCGTTTTTTTTTTGCCACACACACACTATCCTCCCTGATACCCTTTAAATGCACAACCCAATAGCCGCTCACAGCATTGTTTAGAATGTGTCAGAGCCAGAAACAAACTTGAGTCTGAGGAGTGCTGCTTTCAGCAATGATTTATTTGTTATTACCTTCTTTTGTTGTCAACATAAAACTATTTCATAATCATTTCCTGAGGGCTCGGTTGACATAAATGCACAAATTGAAACATCAGTGCTTTTGTAAAAACTCAAAGTGTCAGGAAGTAAGTGTTACCAAATACAGACTAATGGCAAATTAAAGGAAAAGCCAGCATAAAGTGTCTTTAAGGTGCTGGGCCACCACACGCTGCAGCTTTAGTGCACTTAGGTCTGTGAATTCTACTGATGGGATGAACGCCATTCTTTCAAAACATAGTCCCTCATTTGGTGTTTTGATGATGATGGAGGGTGCTGTCTAACACCTGTCTAAGGTTTTCCTTAGGTTTCTGGTGGGCTTAGGTGCTGTGGTTGCAGTGTGGGATCTGATGGTCCTACACCGAGAAGTTATTTGACTAAAAACTGTGAATTCATGCTCACATATTTTTAGACTATTACACAAAGTTTGTTGATTACTTTAGACACATGACTGGGGGATTTGGTTGTCCTCTGGAAATACAATTTATAGACGATAATTATTACCATATTCACCATATCTGTGTACAAACATTTGGAAAAGGTAGAACAGATTAGACATAAACAACGAAAACCTTAAAAACAAAATCCCACTGGGGACCAACTCACAACTGCTAGATCTGACAAAAGTAATTTCGTCGATGCTTTTCACATTGATTTAACATTAATGCAGCTTAGTTGTTGCCCAGAATATCTCGGGTGCTGTGTTTAAGGCTTATAATGGTAGGAAAATCCTGATGTCGGCCAAGAATCCCCCCCAGGTGTTCAATAGGTTTGAGATCTGGTGACTGCGAAGGCCATAGCATATGATTCACATCATTTTCATACTCATCAAACCATTCAGTGACCCCTCGTGTCCTATGGATGGAGGCAAAAGACCACTTCCATCAGGTTTTTTTCCTTTAACTTGTCGCCCGTCTGTAGATGCACCCATACATTGTCCCATTAGTAATATTATCACATTCAGCATTACATTTATACTGAGCGTTTAAGCTTATCTTGCATAAAGTGGTGAGGCTTGAAAACCTTTCCACACCTCTTAAAAGATTTCCGTGCACATAATTTTGCTTTGCCTTTGTCAAAACCATTTTTTTTTCACTGCCAGGCCTATTCCCGAGGTTCACCAGTGGAGACATTTTAAAGATATGTGAAATGTCACTATAAAAAGTGTTATCACAATCACTTTACTCCCAACACCTTCAGGCTTCAGGGATTTAAGACATGTCCCTCGGGGCACGATATAGAAATTGACTTCTTCACTGCTTCTCTCTCATCTAATCATGTGACCAATGGACTTCCCTTTGTCATCCTATGCCTGGACTCATACAAAAGGGGCTGGGAAGGCAAAGGGACGCCCAGTCGTCATACAAGCATCTGACTATCCATATAATGGTAATGTACCATCCCTAATTTAAATTCCTCATCTGAACAGCTAGAACTAATATCAAGATCCAAGGGGAGCACTAATTGTGGCAAATTAAATCAAGACTGGTTATGATGTACAGTCGGGGAAGGTGCAGAAACAGTCCCAGTTTTATTAGACACCAAAATGAGGTTTACTACAGTCCTAAACACGATATTATAACTCTAGAAAAGTAACATTCTAGCAATTATTTTATCTTTAATAGTAATGATAGCATAGTCATTAGTAAAAATGCAGCATTCACCTTGCATAGTAATCTACAAGGAATGTGTGCCAATAAAAAGGGCTGAAGCAAGCCCCTGCAGCCAGTAATCTGTAATTACTATTTTCAGTATACGTGTATGTAGTTCACGTATAACCTTTACGCCTTCATTTCCTGCTCTTGCGGTGGCAGAGAAAGACCGTTTCTTGATTTGATTACCTGTAAGTCGGTTGAGGAGTGTATCAGTTTTCCTCACAGCGGGCTTCGTTCGGGACCCAACGGTGGTTTGAACGGACTAACATGTGGAATGCGGGCCACGTGTTACCAGAAGCTTTTGGTTTCTCCCTTTTTTTCTTAGTCGCACACGCAGCACACAAATACAAGATGCAAGAAATGCGGTGGATAGATATGCGTAATCTCCCCCTGTGGTGTTTTTGTGCTGTCTGGGCAATCCTGCAGCTAATCCTGCTGTGCCTGCGTGTGATTTTCCATGGAACGGTGATCACCATGTGAGTGTGCTGTAGCAATCAAATTGGCTCCACAATATTATAACGCAATTTTAGATATGGGAATTGATTATATATGGCATATAGTATATGATTCACATACTGGATATACTGTAAGTATGCTATTGCTCAAATACCTAAAAGAAACAGAAACCCTCAAGCTCATGATGAGTGGACTGCATGTTGGTACATCTTGATTTCTTGTTGCCAGAAGATATTTTTGGGCATTTTGCAGGTTTTCACTTCACTTCGCGGCAGTACTATTGGCACCTGTCAAATCTCATCATTGTACCACAATTGTGAGGTCCCTAAACGTTTTAACACAACCCTAAGCGATAAGATGTGTGTATTCCCTCTCCATCGTTACTCTTCCAGTCAGTGTATTTGATGTTGTGAAAGGTGTCGCCTGCTGTGGTTTTGTACCCTCTTTACTGAAAAGTGGAGAAAAATATCTAAGGGACAGCTCTGGCTGTGTGTAAACAAAATAAATGGCTTTAGACAGGACACTGGCATTGAGAGGTTGTGAATATGTTGGCTGGAGCCAGCATGTTCACACGCTATAGTAGTTCTGTGTCCTCCGTGCTCTGTATATGCATGGTGCTCTCGTGATGTGCTCAGCCACACATGGTCTAGTTTGATAAGTGGACACAGATGCAAATTAACCTGGATTACTGTGACACAGATTCTGTTCATGCCAAACAGGGCACCTGACCAGGGAGTGGAAGGATATACTGTAGGTTATATAAACAATCGTGAGCATACATTGCATAATTATTTAATGCACCACAGGTGAGCGTAAAACAGCTGCTATCAGAGGCAGCTGGTGCACGCTCTGATTGAATAAGTCTAGTGCTGGGCAGTATGAACAAAAAAATGTATCATAGTATTTGTATCAGTCTGGAGGCGTCACAGTATCTCACCTTTTTTTGCATGTCTGGGCCTTTATATAGGTTTGTTCTACTGTCAGGAAGGCATACAAACACAAAACGCATTTTCATTTCTTCATGTATATATAAAGTAGGCTCTGATTAATATGTACCTTTGCAGAATGTAAACCATTTTTATTGTGCAAACTGCAGCGTAGCGAAAACAAAACTTGAAGAAATGAATAGATATGCCAACAACTTTAACGCTGCATCCTTTTCATCACAAAATATTTCAACATATACCTCGAATCCATTGTTTTAAGCATTGCTCTGAACCAGTCTTTCTTGCCTGTCTGTAGCGGGACCATGTCCTCTTATTGTGTACAATGTCACAAAGAGAGTAAGCTGTGGGTAATTGTGTTATAAAGTTATAACCATTAGTAAGAAGGGTACACACCGTTAATAGGGTTCTCCTGTCAATACACTCTGCACAGCTTCACACAGTATTATAGAATTTACTGTCTGGTGTTTTAGCCATGTTATATAGATCAAGGTATATAGGTGGTATATAAAACATTCCAAATGTATGGGAAGTGAAAACGGGTATATTGGTTTACCCCGCTATATCCCCAGCACTACATAAGTCTTTGTTGTGACAAAATGCAGATACATTCTCTTCCCTCTTTAACTTCTCGACATCTCCTGAAGATAGCAGACAGTGTCAAGCTTGAAGATGAAGAAAATCGACGACATGATTGTCACCACTGAGCACAAGCACTGCTCAGCTCTTGTGACATGCGTCCACGAGTGGCTCCTGCTTTTTACTCCTGCACCTGTCTCAGATAGACGGGAGGGAGGAGAGCGATAAAATAAATACAGCGGAAGGGGACTGAGGGTGAACAGAGGAGGAAGAGAATTATGTGAAGTGCAAAGGAAGGTGTGAAGAAGCTGAGGAGGATGCAGGCAGTGAGACGCACATTACCTTGAGGTGGCGGTAAAAGTGAATAGACACTGAGAGATGGGGCCATAACAGGCTTCATCCATGAGTGTGTTCTTATTTTCTCGCTGAAGATTGAACAAAGAGGAAAAATAACTAAAAACTTATCTCGCGCTGTTACTCTCACCCACATGAAAACCATTAATGCGTTGAGTTCAGATAAAGGCTGCACGAATGAATGAGGCACCTTGAGTGTCCTATATTCTAATTCACTTAAATAACTTGGAGTATTAAGTATTTCGTATATTGAATGTGAGCACGGGTACATGTTTTTAACTCTGTGTCTACTGCGTGACCTTCACTGACCCTCCAATAGCAGCAGTTTCATTAATCAGAGCATACGTAAACGATGAAGTAGCTGCGGTAATTGAATCCAGGAGCCATAAGGCCTTGTGTTGCAGATTAGCTGTGACACCGTGACCTCGACTTTGGAGCAGCCCATATAGAAGAGATTATTGTTAAGCTATAGTACATGAGATGTCAGGAAGGCTGTAATACTTCTATCTTGAAGCACTACATTTTCTTTAAAAGCAGAGCTGCTCTTGAATGTTTTTTTTTGTTTTTTTTTTGGATGAAAATCAAATTATCATCTTTTTTTTCAGTGTGCGGCTGTTATGCTTTTCTACACATCTCACACGCACAGCTGCGGCGTCACAGTTTGAATCTGGCAAACAAATGTCACCCTCTGCTGTATGTAATAGAGCAGAAACAGCAAGGAAACAATATGCAATAATCTAATATGATATTTTCACGAGTGCTCTGGTCAGTGGGTTTTGGTTCCTGTGGCGTTACCTTATTGGTGACTGGTTAAATCAGTGGGACGGACGCAGTGGGTGTGGACAAGTAGATAACATATTTCTGAGCAAACTGGGAGACAGTGCGGAGACAATTGAAGTGATTGGAGGTAAGGTGTGTTCATGCATGACTGGCCACAAAAAAAAACATAAAAACATGTCAACATGATAAACATGAACTGCCAGAGTGTTCAACCCTGTGGTGGAGCGATAACAGAGTCAGTCGTGGGAGCGGCTGGATACAAGACTTGCTTCAGGTATGGTTCCAGGTTGAGGATGTGCATGAATGACAGCATGTTATGTCGTGTGGAAAGAATATGAGCGCACGATCAGTAGCGGGGACTGCAGTAAGTGTCTTTTGGAAATTTGGTGTGGCTAAAAAGCTGAGACTAGTATGTTTTAACACGAGAAGTGTCCACAAAGATGTATGTCAGTTAACAGACTACTATTTGTAGTCAGTCAAATTTATACACGATACAGTTTTAAAGGGAGCAAGTTACATTCAGGTGGGTGTTTAATTAAGCCCGTCGTCCATTAGATGTGATCAATGGTCTGATATTTGTGAAGCTTGGGATGCTTCAGTTTGAAGAACAATGTAATTCATCGTGTTTTTTACCTGATCAGATTTGATTAAAATATATATTATGTCTCTGTTATGCATTGTACATGTTTTCTCCATTGAAAAGATAAGGGGTTATATAAAATAAATTGACTTGACCCTCCTGTGCATTCCAGCAGTTTTATTATAACTGTGATTGGCAGGGGGAGAGGCAAACCGTCAATGTGACATGTTTATGTTTGCAGGAGTTGGCGTGACAGGTTTACTGGATTTTATGTTGGAGATGCACAGTTATATGAGTGGAGTGCAAACAGTCAAACTTTATTAAATGTCTAAAGACAAAAAAAAAAGGTTAAAAAGTTGTAAAGTAATATTCCGGATCCCTTGATACTATTTTAACTCCCGTTATAACCTACCGTATGTATAGTATATCTTCAGCACTTTCACAGAATCTAACTGCAAAAATCCATATGTTTTTATGACTCACCTGAAAAGAAGACCTGTGGTGGAGTTCTTCATCTTTTTTTTCTGTTTTATGGTGGTTGGCATCAGCGTTAAGGTACATTACTGTCACCGACTGTGTGGAGTGTAGAGTTAAAAGCCCAGTTTAAACCCTGGCTCTGAGGAGGACCTTAGCGGCCACCGTAGGGGAGGGTGATGTGAGGGGTATTCAGTTGGCTGCAATCAGCAACTTTACCACTAGGTGCCACTAAATATTACGTTTTGAACCTGTAAGATTAACAGGTGTTTTCTCCTCGCTCTCTTCTTCTGTGGCGTTCGGCAAACCTGCTTCGAGGTGTATAAACGCCGCAGACTGTCGCTCTCAGGTCCCGTGAGAACGTGCTAAGCAGACCTGCTGCCCATATCATGTCACCTTGCAGCAAAGACAAGGCAGCATAATTTGCGATCATAGATAGAAACAACCTGCCCCAAATATATAGAAGAGACACTAAGGGATAGGGATGGAAACAGTATTGCCCAATCTCAGCCCACATTTCTACCGCTGCGTAATACATACCATCATGTTAACAAACCCCAGCACCATTCAGAATTCTACTTTCATAATTAAATCTTTTAGGCTCGTTCGACCTTGATCTCTCTATATATTCAACAACTGGTAAAAACATGACTGACCGTCTTCAAAACTAATTAGTCTGAGTAGGTCAAAAATGACAGGGTGTGTTGATGTCACAACACAAGTGAAAAAGTAAAGTTTTAGGGAAGCTTTCACCTTTTCATGTACCGTACCCCCCTGACCTTTTGTTCTGTGGCCCGTTGAGTCATGTTGCCTCCACAAATCCGATGTCTCCTGTCTGCTTTCATAGTTGCCAGGATAATGGGTGTTCATGTGTGTGTATATTAGTGGGTTTTTTTTGGTGTGGGGGGTGCGAAGACAGCGTCCCACATTCTCCAGCACACCTCCTCCAGTCATGCTGATACTAATTTGACACATACAAGGACAAACTCGTAGATACTCGCGCACACCCACACACACACACACACGCGCAGACACACACAGAGGATGAGTCATTGCTCGATCCTTAATTAGGACCATTTAAGCATGTTATGTGTGTCTCGCTTACACGCTCCTCTTTCCCTCCCCAATTCCTTCTGTTCCTCGTTACTTCCTTGACTCCCAGGCAAGACAAATATAGAAATTTGTGGCCAATCTAGTCTCATCAGCCGCCTTTTCTTCTGGCCTGGCTTGTTCCTACTTTTTAGGGTACGTTCCCTCCTGAGAGATGAGGTTTGGGCACTGGGTTAAAACTATAGACGAGGAAGAGCGAGACGGGAATGAAAAGGAGAGAGTAGGAGTTTGACAATGGTGTTTGTGTGTTGGAGTGCTGCATGGATTAAGTCAATATAGGGAGAGTGTCTTAAAAGACGGAATGCATGGAGACAGACGTATGTACAATACACTGTGTGTACAGTAGACGGTGTGTTTTGCCACATTAGATACCTAACATTACAAAGGTAAAGATTCGCCTCTGTTGTGTTAGATGCGTGCTTGGATTTAGGAATATTGGTTTGTGAAAAGCATGCTGAAGATGTAACCTTGAGCCATGAGGGGGCTTTTTCACGACTATTTAAAGACTGATGATTAATCAAGAAAATGAGAGATTAATTGATAATGAAAATCATTAGTTGCAGCCCTAGATAGGTCATTGGATAAATCAGCGTATCATTAGTATATATGGGCATCTTTTTATTCTTAAAATCTGAGACTGTTTTGGCCACTGAAACAGCTGGAAATGCGCTTCAGTAAATGTATGAGAGTCCGATTTAAATTGATCTAGGAAATAAAAAAGCACTAGATTTGTCTGTTCACTTTTACGTACTTTCAGAGGCAGCGAAGTCCTGTTATCTGGAGTACAGCAAAAATAAAGAAACAGGAGGGACAGACAGATTTAGTATACGGGAAGCCCACAGAAGGAAGTGCTGCAATTTAGTGGAGTATGCAGTAAGAAGAAATTGAACTTCACTAAATAACAGACCAGTCCTCCAGCGATGGGTTAACATTATCATCTAGAACAATACGTATTCTTTTAAAAGTGCAGACTCATAAAAAGCACACTGTATTCCTTCAAATGCTACTGGATATAAAGCAAGAATTCAAGCACAAAATCCCCCTCTGCGGAGGAATTCAAAGGACTCTTAGCTTTCTAACAATCACAGGATTGTTAAAAAAGTATACCAGTGCAACTTCAGTAAAAGTAGCGGTAGTTTGCAGTGTGTGAACCCTGCTAATGCTGTCTGAAGCCCGTCGAGGATCTCACACAGTCACACACACATTATTAATTTAACATCCGCAATATTAAACCATTAGCATGTCCAATAAAATATTAAAGCAATAATGATTCAATCAAGAAAAGGTGCAATTCAGATGTGTTGCAGACAGCCAGAGCTGATTTAATTGAAATAAATGGATCATCCATGTTTTAATACATTTATGTTTCAACCCGGGCTGAATACAGTAGTTTTGACTATAGGTAGTCGGAAGAATGACTCTGAACGTGTGATCAGACGTCACCCTAAAAAGCGCCAGAGAACAGAAAAAAATACATATTTAATTTGTTGTTTGTTTAGATATGTGTGCATCTTTCGTTGGGGGCGAGCACAAGGAAAATGTTCTCCAACCAATCAGCCATGACACAGCTGTGCTTTCCCCCTCCTCATCGGCTCCACTGTGAGTTTCAGTTGAACAATAATCTGCTTCAGCTGCGTTGCTCCCGAAGCTCGCTAGTCATCAATATCAATGTTTGATCCGACACGATCGCAACCTTACGCTCACATGCAAGTAACAGCAAAAATAGACATCCAAGAAAATAGAAGAATCAGATACAAAATGCAAGTCATTAGCCTGCTTCTCTCTCACATCCTGCGCTGTTGATGTATGGTCGTGTGATGTGTTGTGGCACAGTGACGTTTTACCTCTTTGAAGTAGGCGAGGCCCCTAAAATATTCTCCTTATGTAACTGTCCCTGTTGCAAGGCCGCACGAGGCTGTGTGAGGCAAAGCGTAAGGCTGGTGGGTATGTGTTCGTGTGCACACAGTGTGTAAGCGCACATTTGTATGTGCTCGTCTGCCTGCGTGTTTGAGAGACAGACTAAGCTTTCTCCTCCTTGAATTATGCAGACCAGTGTGAGGGCGCGGGGCGGGGAAGATCCGGCAGTTACACAGCTTTTGAATTAGAAGAGTCAAAACACCTGGCAGAAAACACAAGCTCATAAAGCAGAATTAGAAGGAGAGAACGAGAATGGGGCGGCTTTGGGAGGAAGAGGAACTGGAAAGTGGAAGACAAGAGGGCAGGGAAGAGCAACGTGAGGGGGGGAAAGGTTTAGGAACTGGATTAGCGTTACACCACAGATACATAAGGGGTAAGAGAGAATGGGAGTGTGGGGTTTTACAGTGTCTCGGAGGGGATGTTCAGTCGTATAATGAGAAATAGAGCGCAGGGAGGAAACTTGAGGATAGAAAGAGAGGGGCAAGAGTGAGGCAGGGAAATCCTTTGAGGGTTAGGAAATAACTGTCAAATCCACAGTACCCTGTCCTGTATGCAGTCTTATCAAGTGCAGAAATCCCCACCTGCTAATTATGCACAATTACCCTAAATAGCTTGTGATTAGCAGGCAAGAAGCCATTTTCCTGTGGAACTGTGGGGGATTTATCAGTGAACCTCAGACACACGCAGAGACACACAGATGCCTATGCCACAGGAACAAGGCACAAAGTGGGCTGGTTATTTTTGGTACAGGTGCTTTTAAAAAAAAAAGTAACTCTGCCAGAATTAGCATACAGTGTCTTAACAACAGAGTCGCGAGACTTCACAGGTGCCGTATTTACACCTTGCTTTCAACAAATATGGATTTTCTATTTATGCATCAATCACAGCAGGTGCATTGAAGCTTTTTTTGGGCTATTCTTTCTCCGTTTTCCTGTTTCTTTCCCCTTTCCTTTATTGTTGGCCCATTTTTTTTTGTCTGTCCAATCACTCTCTTACCCTCTGTTTCTCCTGCTCCCTCTCTTTTTATGCGCAGGCATTGGTCAGGGTGTGCCGGTGGTGGCTCTGATTGTAGAAGGAGGCCCTAATGTGATCTCCATAGTGTTGGAGTACCTCAGGGACACACCTCCGGTCCCCGTGGTGGTGTGCGACGGCAGTGGCAGAGCCTCAGACATCTTGGCTTTCGGACACAAATACTCCGAGGAGGGAGGGTATGCACTCACATGATTATTTTTTTTGGTATTCTCATCTGCTCCTCTCTGAAGAAAATACAAACTTCTACCAATTTTTAATATGAACATATATCAGACTTGTGTTTTCATGTATATTTATGGACACATAAATCGTGACTTGCCTTGCACTTTGCAGATTTTTTAAGCTCTCCTCAGAGTTTCACTCTTATTCAACAAGACACTAAGGATTTTCATCTCCTGTATTTTCAGATTTCATTTATACAATATTCTCTGAAATACAGTGGACCGTCTCTGTTTGGAATAACATACCTCCATCATTGCTATCTATTCATACATTATCCTTATTGAACAAATATCTGAAAAGGTTTCTAATTAGCATAAATTGATAACACTGTATGGATTTTATTGTCATGCATCTCAGCTTGTATACATATTGTATTGCTGTTTAGTACTGAAATTACATGTGATTATTGATCTTTATATAGGGGAGGTATCTTTATAACAATGTTATTGGCTTCTAACTTCTCTTGCACAATGTTCAAACTTTTTCTAGTTTTTCTAACTGTTTTTTTATATATATACAGTATATATTCATACACAAATAAAACCTTAAACTGTAATGCAAGGGATGTTGCAGTTACAGTTTAATGTTTACAGTGTAAATACAGTGTAAATACAGGTTTCCAGTGATACACAGTTTATACTGTTATACATTTCTGGGTAAAAGAGGTGGCATTAGGATTAAAACTTGAAGTGATGCAACAACTTGCAAAAATGTAACCATTTCATAATATGCGCTGATGCGTTTCTTTCATAAGACAAACATTTTTGGTTCTTTTCCTCATGTGAAACACGACGAATGCAGAATTGTTTTTTACAGCCTTACATATCAAGGTCCAGATGAAGGTTAACTCACAGAATCACATCCCACCGTACGTTCAAAGATACAGTAGTGCTGAGAGTCCCAGTCAACCTTGGTTTCACTTACTGACAAACAAATCTAATTTGCTCGCTTCCCCTCTGCTTCACCCTAACCATTTTCTTCTCCTTTCCTGTGTCTGTCGTGCCTCCTGGGACTCTTTTCTTCTTTCCACACCTCTCTGCCTCTCCAGCATAATTAACGAATCTCTGCGAGACCAGTTGCTGGTGACCATCCAGAAGACTTTCACCTACAGCCGCACGCAGGCTCAACATCTGTTCATCATTCTCATGGAGTGCATGAAGAAGAAGGAGCTGGTGAGTGACACCCTCATTTACATACCCTACACACACATGTTTATGTACACATGCCAGCAAATGCACATATGTATGACATATCGCATATGTAATATGCAGATGCAGTTTATATGCACCTGAAAGAACATGTAAACACATGAGTAATAGTACATGAAATAATCACAGAGACATGTTTGCTCATACACACTGTTAAACCACCTACAACCAAAATATCGTCCCTTCACTCGGGCTTTGATGCTTCTGCTGAATAAAGAAGTCCAAAAATATGTGAAGCAGGAACAAATGGATTTGTCAAATTAAGCTTGCTTGTCATTAAACTTTTATTGAAGCAATTATTACGCCATCTTTTATGTATGACATGTAATGTTAAGTGGATGTAAATATATTCAGATGATGTTAGGGGCCAAATGGCCTCCACCTTGACAGTCTGTGTCCCTTTGGCATTGTTTAAGTCAGGACACATGTCTCGTCAAGCACAGCTGTCACACACATGCCTCTTCCCCGGGGATGAGGTCAGATGAAGTCACATGAAACCAACATCTTATTGAGGCTGTTAAATGCTGCATGAATGGAGCTGATGTGTATTTGTATGTCGGGCATCTCTATTAATGCGTGTCTCTGTGCACGTGTTAATCATGCTGCACTGATCACAGTAGCAGAAGGTACAATAAAGTGTTGCTACAGTCATTGACTTGAGGTCGAAAGCATGTATCACCACAGCACGTACTGTAATGTGCACATGAAAACACCCCCATGCAAACGCTCACAAGATGAGTAACACATCCTCCATTAAGTCTTGTTTACCAAACAAACAGCTAGCAGCTTTTCACGTATCTTAGCCCTGCACCAATACTTAAATCTACGACGCTACTTGGTACTTGCTGCTTTTGCCTCAAGTCCCTTTGTGTTCTACTGTACTGTTCTACATTAACCAGATCAGTGACCACTGGTACTGGTGGCCATAGTAGCACATGCATGCACTCAAGCCTCATTTCATCACATCTTTTTGGTCCCAAGTACTGATCAGCACATGATGACTATCTCTGCTAGCATGCTCTCTGATAACATATTTGAAAGATTTTCTTTGTATTTCTTCCATATGAAGTCGTACTCTGCTCAGCAGACAAGCACTGCAATCATTTGTGTCCATGCACCATGCAGAGACGCTCAAAAAGATTCTCACTCTCTGCCACCCTCGTGTCTCTCCCCCTAAGTTGGTTTCACTGGCCTCGTATTTATCAGGCTGATAAGCATCACAGGGGTCCTCTTCATGATCACACTCAGAAAGACACACATGGGTTATGTCTGAGATTGGACTGAAGTAAAGTAAGGCAGCCAAGGAAAATGAAGAACTAAAGAGAGAGCAATAATCTGAGAGCATGGTCAGCCATTTATAATAAAGAAACCAAAACAGTCATCAGTGAGAACAGCGGTTTTAGAAATCTCAGAATTCTAAACCACCCCTTGCACGATGGTCTGCATCAGTGGATCCCAAACTTTTTCAGCTCAACAGTTTCATGTGTCCTTGGGACCTAAGTGCCATAATGTCTGTACTGCCTCTTCCATTATCAATTAACAATGTTGAATCAAATACACATTTTCATCTTGTTATGTCTTGCTGTGTTTTTTACTTACTTTTCATCTTTTTACATCTTTTTTACTTCTTTTTTTTACGCCGTTTTCGTTACGACTGAGGCTTCTCACATTGGTGAGGCCAGCTTTCATGAACTCTTCCGGACAACACTCGTCCTCTATTTTAATTATGAAAATGAATTCACATGTCATGTTATTGTTATGTATTTTACTCTGACAATTGGTGACCCAATAAAAATGCCCGCGACCCGTTTTGAGTCCCGACCCTACGCTTGGGAAAGGCAGGTCTACGTGGACGTTATTTGTACCAGTAAAGTCATTGTGGCGTTTAGTTACACTGGTTTATTTGTCGCTTCACATTCAGTTCTAAACTAGACATGTTTTACTTTAACGGCCTCGTGTGTAAGATTTAGGGGGATTCAGGGTGATCTAACTGCAGAAATAGAATACAATGTTTAAAATTACGTTTTCAGTCGTGTATAATCACACAAAAATAAGAACCGTTGTGTGTTCATTACCTTAGAATGAGCCGTTTATATCTATATATGTATATACAGATGGAGTGGGTCCTGATTCACAGAGTACGCCATGTTGCTCCACCATGTTTCTACAGCAGCTCAGAATGGACTTCCTCTTCTTCTTCTTCTTCTTTTTTCCATTTTATCGCGGGTTTTAATGTGTATTACCATCACTATGTTTAGTGTGGACCTGAGTTAACGTCTCCTGAACTACAAAAAACAAACACCGGCTCTAACGAAGGACGTGTTTTTTGCCGCCACAATAGGGGAGGGCGAAGGGCTCAAGTTGGTTGCAATCAGCACCTTCACTGCTAGATGCCACTAAATATCACACACTGAACCTTTAATAAGATTATTTGCACCAGAGATTCTAAAGGACACACATCGCAGGCAAACTGGCAAATGAATTCATTTATTCTGTCACGCTGTTAAAAAATTAACACAACAAGTATTATAAAATAATAATAGTAATAATAAAATAATGTCCTCTGCCAGTGAGTAAAACTTTTGTTGCGGGTTATACTTATATTGGAGATGCTGTAAAACGATGATATCTCTATAATATAGTAACTGTACCTCATAGTTACCTGTGATTACTTTTGCTTACAAAAGCTGCACAGCGTTAAAACCCAGGTCAGGAGCAGGGTCATGAATCAAGGTGGGATGACATGCTTTGACTCATTCAGAATCATTTTCAAAGTGCATGTGTATGTGTGAGAGAGAGAAATACAATAAGAGTGTGAGTTTGTCTGCGTGCCAGTATGTCCATGCTTTAATTGTCTTGGCTCTGCAGCAAGAAAGCTAAAGAGTAGGAGGGAAGAGGGAACGACTAAAGGACGGGATGGCTGGCATAATGTATTAGAAGGGGAGAGAGTGTGCCTGTTTTAGAGGGCAAGTGTGTCTTGCTGTTTCCTTATTTTCAGCATGTAGGTTTATTCATGTAGACATTTTCTGCTTCAGTTATTTCCCTGTTGCCTCGGCTTTGTTTATCATACTCAGGGCTGTTTATGTTTTATATTAAGGTGCAATGTAACCGCAATGGGTGATGTGTGAACTCTGAAATGTATACGCATTTGTATACCTCTTTATGTTTGTGTCTTTAGTTTTACCGTGTAGTGAAAAAGACAGCTGTATTGAAGTTTTTTTTTTTTTTTACTGCTTCAACTTTCCCGTTTTGCGATTGAGCATAATGAATTTTATCATTAATATATTTCTGCGATGTTAGTTAGGCAGTAAATTCTAAAACCAAGAAGTGCTCTTTGCGGTCGCAAACAAAAGTCCCAATTATCTGCTTTATGCTTTCATTAAGTCTAATTTAGGAGTGTGCTGGCTCAGCTCCCAGTAAAAATCTGTTCTGATGAATGATAGTTTATTTGGTTCCAATGCAGAAAGAGGAGGGAGAGGAAGTAATTGCAAGACTGATCAAAGGGTAATGTGCAGACTCTTCAGTTTTTACAGAGGAATATTATGTAAAGTATATAGATGATGCATTATATGAGTGCAATAAAGGAAAACGCAAAAAGGGAGCGTAGGCCACATTTGTATCAGTTTATCTGGATAATAGGGTAATTATCCTCATTTATGTACTTCATGGAGCTTGTATCTTTTATCTCCTCTACACAAAGGAGGAACAATTTTATATGAATGTTAAACAAGGACACTGGCAAAGACTAAATGCTTGGTTGGAATTAGGTTAAGTGTTACCAAGGCCTGTTGTCATGTAGCTCTCTTTTTGCTAAAAATGTGTGAATCCAATTATACAAGAGAAGTATTGCTTTCTCTCCCTCTGCCAGTGGTGTTCCTCCACAAAGGAGGACCCTCCTGGTACTGTATCTCTCAGCTTTGGTATGAATTATTTAGTGCGGAATAGTCCTTATATGTTTAATTCGGATTAAATATGGAGGAGGAACCACCAGCCCACAATGTTCCTCCGCCTCTTGACAAGACAAACTAAGAATGAGTAGGAGGAAGATGAGGAGAGAGAATAAGTGACTTAAATGGACCATGAGGAAGAGGCAGGGAGGGAGGGTAGGAGGGGCAGATGGAGGAGGAGATGAAGGGTGGGAGGAAATGAGACAAAAAGTAAGAGAATGGAAAAATAAGTAGCTTGGGTGGAAAGCAAACGTGGGCACAAGGTACTGCTGGGAGTGTGAGCCAAAAAAAGAATAAAGGAAAGAGACAATAACTTGATTATCAGCAGGGCACTTTTATCAGTTTAAAATTTCATGAATAGAGATTCCTCCACAAACTTATTTCCCTCCCTCCTCTATTTGCCTGTCAGGCTGAAGAGTGTTGGTTTATGGGTTTTCCCTGAAACTAATAAATATACATCTAAATATTTTATGCTCCAATTTATGCAGATGAAACCATTAGCACAGCTTTGTCTGGTCATATATTTACTATTGGAAATATATCAACTGCAGAAGATGCTTTTTAGAAACGTCAGCAGTTTGGAGGCGTCTGTGAACTGTGTGTGTGTGTGTGTGTGTGTGTGTGTGTGTGTGTGTGTGTGTGTGTGTGTGTGTGTGTGTGTGTGTGT
>JAPQRN010000027.1:16149238-16162121 GCA_037367275.1 Coranthus polyacanthus
CTTCTCCTTATTAACCCGCAATCCTGGAGCGCAACAGCTGCAGAACACGCAACATGAATGACCGTCGACTGATGTGGTGTTGATGAAGTTACCGCCTTGTGTAAATGCGCACGACCTCTTTTGGAGTTTGGAGACGCTGTGAAGCGCAGCCAGCTGTGACACCAAACAGAACATCTGAACCAGTGTTTCTGCCCAGATATCCCAGATACATTAATTGGCACGTTATTTTACGAGTCAGACATTAATCAAACACGTTTCAGATCTGCCAGAAAGACAGAAATAGATGAAGCCTTTTATGGTGGACACGTCAGTAGATTGTGTTATAACGCGAAGTACTAGAGATGCAAAACAAGCAAAACTGATGAAAGTTGGTTTGTGATTGTGAAGAGCTCTGTGTGCACGTCTGCTCATTAAAGACACGCAATTAGAAATGTTCATTATGGACCAATCTGTTGAGCTCATATGCGGAGAAATGCCTGAAAAACTAGAAACACTGACGCAAAACAAGGGCAAGATGCACTCAGGTGCAAAACTTTATGGCCATGTTTACACCAGCATATCATTAAGCACATTTTTTTTGTGGATACGTCCTTAAAACGGAACAGATTGTGGGTACAAATGCAGCGCAATTAGCAGTCACAGTCTGTTCTTTGTGGTTTCAGCCCATTATAAGGAAAAACTTCTTCAACAGTTAGTTATTATTTACATCATCTGCTTTGATTTCTGACAGAGATAGCAGTGAATACTTGGCCTGTGTTCATTTGTGTGCTGAGAATGGCTGCCTGCAGTGTTGGTGAAAACCTCAGGGATTTAACCATACACCCAGATGAACCAAAACAATCAGCTGTAAGCGGCTGAAACTGTACAAATCACAGTGGGTGTTGATTCTCAGTGTGATCGGCAATCCTGTCAGCCATTTGGTCTTGGTATTTATATTTCTTTAAAGGGCCGTTCCAGTCATTTTAATTATTGCGTGACGTTTTTGGACAAGCAAAAGAGAGCTCAGACAGATTAGACAGAGGAGGCTGATCACAGTCCACACAGCAGAGATCAAAATATCAATTTCCCTAGTCTAGGTCAAGCTCCGAACATGATACACGCGATGTACAACTACGAGCCACAGAGGACATTACCCAACTATTTTCACTGCCAAACTCCATTTTAAAAAGAGTTTTAAATAAAGATGCTGTTTTATGAAGCTACCAACAGTTTTCCACTTTGTATGAAAAAAAAACAAACACCTGGACCATAATCACTTAGCATGAACACAGCTGCTCATTAACTCAGTATCCAGAAAGAGCTAATTATAGAAAGACACCACCAGTCACAAAAAATACTTTATTGTGCCTTTGAATCCATTGCTTTTAATGTGTATGCGTTTCCCGTTTGTTTTTATTTGTCAAAGTAATTCCTCTTGGTGTCAGTATTTACTTTTAAAAAGAAAATTTGCCCTAATAATGCCATTAAGACACATTAGCTTGTTTTTCCCCAGCGCTAAAGAAATGCTTTCGTCACAGGCGCTTCACCACAGTCCGACCTTGAAGCCCATGATCTTTACAACTATACAGCTGCATAAAGGTTGTCACAGAACCACTCAGGTATAAAGCAGTAATTCCAGACAAGCAGGTAGTCATTTAAAGGCTACTGCAAATGCCGTCCAGTTTCCTTCCCGCACGTCACGATACAACACAGAATCACTGTGCCCAGAAATGGCAGCACATGCTAAAGTCATGACTCAGAAAAATATACAGAAACATGTACAGTTAACACAAGCTGTGAACCTTATGCTGTAACAAATTGTTATGTAGTTAACAACAATGAATTGGAAAAGACTTGTTTGCAAACCTGTCAAGTGCAGACCCTAAATTAATTAATTCAACCCCTGATTGTACCTCATCCTATTTTCCACTTCACTGCCTCCCACCGCCCCACCTCCTTTTTTTTGTACCCTCCCCTCCCCTACACACACACACTCACACAGACAGGAACCATGGATCCATACTTTCGATTGGTTGTTCAGTAGCTTTTATTGATTAAGGTCGCCCTTGCCTCTTCATGTATGTGACACTAACCAGACCCACTGGGGTTTTCACACATACTCTCTCCCACGCACATGTGAACACAAAGCTACGCACTTATGCACATGCGCAATGAAAACAGTGAGTCCAGTGGACAGCTTAACAGGTGAGATATGATTGACTATCTCAGCGACGGTTCCTCAGAGAAACATTTCATGAGCGAGAAAGAGACTTAACTAGCGAGTTTGGAGAGGGAGAGAGTGAAAGAGAAACGTGTTTTGCATAATTTATGTGTAGCAGTCAAGATGCATGATTTCTTTCCCCATGCATCACTTCATCTCTGACGCTGGCTCTTTTGCTCTGTAACTTTTTCTGCGTGCACATTTCTCGCTCATGTGCTTTCCGTTAACTGCATCTGTTGCGCTGTTTGCCGTTCGTGTTCACTTTCTGTTGCCCTTTTTCATCCGTTTATTTTCACATTGTGGCAGGAATGGCATTTAGATGAACGCGATAGGGGAGAAATTGAATTCGGTGAAAGAGAAGAAAAAGGAAATCAAGAGGAGAGGAGATCAGGGATGTGAAAGGATGAAAGAGGAACATGGCAAAACGGGGGCAAAAAAGGCTTTATGGTAAACAGCATGAGGGTCTGTGCAAGACTCATTCTGAATGAGACGCGTTAAGGCTTTTAGTGTAGAATAAAATCAGTCACATCCTGCCTGAGAGCCTTTTAAAACACTGGATTAGACTTCTGCTGAAGAACTAAGCTACCGCCTGAAGCTCAACAAAGCACAGCAGAGTCAGGAATACACAGTGAGGCGAGAACAGAGCAAGAGGAGGGAGAAAAGAATGAAAGGAGGGAGTGTGTGCCCAGGTTAGAGTAAGAGATTAAGAGAACAGACAGAGCAAGAAGGAAAGGGTAGCTGCAGACACATGGCGTAACAAAGGGGAGTTTGGAGTAATTGATGGTCCTCTGTTTGTGGTAGTCAATATCATAAAGATTGGGTCCTTAAAGCCAGTTGGCTGCAGCTCAACCTCTCTGTACGCAGGCACACAGGAAGCCTGGGGCCTGAGATAAAGCAAGGCCATCCTGTCTTTTAATATACACATATCTCCTCTGAAGCTCCTATTAGTGAGCTCTGCATCTTATTAACAGGGCTCTGTCTGAACTCGCACCATTAAGCTCCGGTAATGCTGAACAGGCCTTTAAGTCTGACTGAACACTGTGTAAAGCAATGATACTGGTGTGCTTATTAAAAATTACACTGTCTTGTCTATATGCCTGGGATTATTATATTTTATATTACATTGGATTTCTCTAAAGGCTGAGCCAAACGTTTCTCCCACCTTTCTCATTTTGGACTCCACTTTGTGTACGTAAAATATTGATGTGAACGGCATAGTGTGCTTTTCTGTTACATCTCACTGGTGGAAAAGATTCAAAGTGTCCCGACATAAAATGCAGTGATGTCTTTTTCGCTAAATATTTAAGCTACAATATGTTACTTTTCCCTATTCAAATATCTACAAAGACAGATTTACATTGTATCAGATGTTTCCTACAATGTTCAAATGTGAAGAAACGCACCATTTTCTATGTAACGGCCCGTTTCATTTGGTCACTTAATGTCAGCAGCAGCTGTTTCATTAGAATGAAGTGAATATGCAGCACTAAACAAAATGTGAATAAACCTTTAATATAGTGGCCGTGGCAGTGCATTTAAGTAACAAATGAAAACAGATCAGTTCTGCAGAGTTGATTTTTGTTTGCTGCTTTTTCAGAATTTTCTCCTGCCTCAAAACTTATTTGCTGACCTCCAGCAAATGCTTAACCGGTGTTGACCAAGCTCCTCTCCTGAAGAACTACTGTCGAAAGTATAACTGTACATATCTAGGCCAGTTTCACTAAAGAATCGTATGCTCACATAATCTCGTTTAATGTATCACATTCACTCACATTTGAAAGATCTTTTCCAAAACTTTTTACCAAAGCTGGCTGAAGAAATTATCATACTGGAATTGCCTGAAATCTCAGCAGGTTCACCTTGGCCAGTGCGTCCTACACAAGCAGCAAAGCTGTCACAGAGATAAGAGAAAAGGCTTTGTTTTAGCAATGTCATCCAATGCGTTTTATCCTTATTGGTCAGCATGTCCTTGAATCTAAAAGGGAAGTTTCATTCTTGCAAGTGTCAGTATATCGTTGAGGCGTTTATGTGTACATGCTGCAGTGTGTGTTTCTTCTTTTGTTGATTGCATTATTTTCATGTTAAACCTACTGTAAACCGTCACGGACACAAAAAAAGAAAAAAAAAAAATGAGATGAAATGAGAATTTGCCTCTATGTTTTATGCAGAGACGAGGAGAGTTACATTAAGTGACGCATTAAAGATTGACCGAGCTGTCAGTCCCTGGTGAAAAAGCATCTTGTCTACAGACGCACATAACAGGCACAGCCAAAGGCAGAAACAGAGCAAACAAGCTCTCAGCATGAAAGCACAGGTTGCAAGTACAGAGCAAAACTCCAGGTAGACGAAGCTGCTGCAGCCCAAAAATGTAGCCCTCAACCTCAACACTTCAGCAGAGGAGCAAGCTTCCATTAGTCAGCCGCTCCACGGCGCTACAATTTCAGGTCAGAGCAGTCCCACCACAGTGCAATACACTAAAGTTTAAAACTAGCAAAAGCTGCAAGTCTATAAATAAACAAAATTTATAATTACAAATTGAAGGGCACTCACTGAGCACAGACCTCCACCAAGGCCTCCAGTCCTCTCTTTTTCTAGTTCCACAGTATTATTAAACCACAAATTATGAGCCGTTTCCTCCTTTTTTCGTCATTTGGTGCCACTGGTTAGTTTAACTGTCTGTTACCATGGTATGAATGCTACATACAATAAACGCATCCACACCATCATCATGGACAGACAGAGCTGAATTGTAAAATGTGATGTATATAGCACAAACGATTATAACTGTCTCAGCAGCAAAAGTAATTGCGTTAGTAATAGAGACAGTGAGAATGTAAGGATATAAAATGATTACAAAAGATGTGTTAAAACGGATCACTATTCAAGTCGGTTTATTTTATATAGCCCAATATCACAAACTATAGATTCGCCTCAAAGGGCTTTAAAATCTGTACAATATACAACGCCATCTGTTCTCACACCCGAGTGAGGAAAAACTCCCCAAAAGAAACCCCTCTGAACGGCAGAAACAAAATGTAACTTACGGCTACTAGACTAGCACTAATTAAAAACATGGCGCATGGTTGTTCAACCTTGTACTAGACAAGCATGCAATTTTAATCTAGAATAAAACATTTGTATGTATTAAGTACAGTGCTGGTCAAAATTATGGATGTGTAATGACCAAACATATTATTTTGTGTGTCACCTTGCTCACGTCCTCCTTCAGGTGCCAACGCTTCGGCTCCTGATCAGTTGAGTTTGGCTCTGGCCTGGAACCGAGTGGACATTGCTCGCAGTCAGATCTTCATCTACGGACAACAGTGGCCTGTAAGGAACAAATGCAGTATGAATTACCAACAAATAAAAAAACGCAACAGCAATATTGTTCAGCATTGTTCTTCCACAGGGGTTTTAAATACTGCAAGTTTGTTCTTGCTGTCTGTTTAAGCAATTAACATCGCCATTCTGCACTGTCTAAACAGGTCATTTACCGCACGATTTGTTTAGCATCACACCTCAGTCTAGCATTGTGTTTTACTTGAGGTTTAACCGTCCTTACAAAGCTCTATTAATAATAATAATTAGTAGAGCAAACAAGAAATGCTGTGAAAATGGCCGTGCGGAGAGAGGTGCAGCATGGATGACGGGTTCAGCAAAAACACAATAGTTGGAAAAGACATAAATATGGGGAACAACTGCAGAAGTTGACAGTGAACATAATTGAAAATATGTGTTTCTCACATCTTGTGGACAATACAATTGGTAGCTGTCTTTCCACAACATGCAGCCTCACTCACGTGTTGTGTAAAATCTGTAAAGCATTCAGAAAACCATTTAAAACTGTACATGTAAAAGGTGACAGCGCTATAAAAAGGATCGTGTTGTAGTGAGCAGGGAGCGATGGATAACAGCATTGAGAAGTCACTTAAACATATGCACTGTTTACTATACATTATGTACTGTGTGTATATTTTCCAACCCACGCAAACTAGGTCGGCTCCCTGGAGCAGGCGATGCTGGATGCCTTAGTTCTGGACAGAGTGGACTTTGTCAAGCTGCTGATTGAAAATGGAGTCAGTATGCACCGTTTCCTCACCCTCTCCAGACTGGAAGAACTCTACAACACGGTAATAACAAATGCACGAACAGCGGTGACAGCATGGCCTTTTAGAATATCTCCTGGATTACCTTCCAACCTCCATTGATCCAAACTGTGTGTCTATGGAGTTTTTAGAGTAAAATATTCATGAGACTTGCACATATTTCTTTGTATTTGTAAAGAGCAGAAAAGCACGCACTCTAAGTGATGTTATGTTCACTTACCTGTTATGTTTCCGTCTTTTTTTTTTTTTTATGTCAATAGAGACATGGACCGTCCAACACGCTGTACCACCTTGTCAGAGATGTCAAAAAGGTATGACCATTGCTTCGTCACTTTAGCTCTGTGGCTGTTCAGGCTGTATGGGAATGTTGGCTTGAATGTGTATATTAAAGAAGACATGACTACATACAGTAGAGTTTGAGTTGCTTTTTTTTTTGCAATGTGGTCTACTGTCTTTGCATCAGTTTTTTTGTGTTGAAATTTTGTTAGCCCTAGTTGCTGTTAACTGCAAATAGAGGCCGGCTTTTCTCTTTCAGCTGGAGTTTCAGGCTGCAGTGGCTGCGTAGAGCTATGCACGACTCTCATCCCTTTCATGGCTCTTCAGCAATTTACTCTGTTCTTTCTCTTAGGCACACACCGCCACGGTAAACAAACACTACATGTATTAAACATTGTTTTTCCACAGAACTTGAAACTGAGCAAAGTGAGGTTACAGCGAAACTGCTGTGAGACCTCAATAGATGCCCATATTTGATTTCTGTTTTTATTCATATCGTTACGATTATTAACTCTGGTCTTTCTGTTACACACTACCAACACTTTGAGCACTTTGGGCATTCCCTTACAAAGATACAAAATTGTGCCTCACATCTGAATTATTCTTATGTCTAAAACGATGACAGACTGCACTGACATCTTGAGGATTAATGGCAATAAAAGATAACAACATGTCATTTTATATTCAGTCCATGTCTGCTTGCCAATTAGGAGCAATCCCACAGTTGAAAGATGATGGAGAGGTCAGCAACACCACCATTAGCATTGAGAAGTATTCATTAATTAAAGTGTTACTGATTACAGTAATGCCATGTGCTCCTCTGGGAGTCTCTGCAGAAGCTTGAAGTTGTAATCACTCTTTCTTTACCTCCTCTCTGTCCTTAAACGCAACTCTGAACTCGCGTTGCCACAGAGAAGCTACGTGGTTTTACATTTACATTACAACACCACACCACTTCACACATGTGCAAAACACACTGAAGTGCATGGCATAACATCACCACATTCTTAATGCAGAGCTTTGTGTACCTGCCATAGTATAGTTGAATGTTTTGTGTTGTTGTTCTACATTAGTACGATGCTAATTAGATCTGATTGCTCAGGTTGAGTCAATGTCTCATCTCTGTCTCCTTTTTTTCTCTCAATCTTCTCTAAAGATTGTCAGATCATACTGTCAACCTCTGGTGGTTCTTATTTTGATTCCCACAAAGAGGTTGTGCTAATAAGTGCTGTATGAGCTGGTGAGGGTTGCTTTCAGCTTTAATCTGGTCCATTCGTTAGACTGTGTGAAAACTGAGTCAGAAAACAGAGAGAAGAACCAGATTGGGTTGTGTACTGCAGCTGCCAAAGCAGAAATTGGTTTTTCCTGCAGAGAAAATGAACATTCAGCTTTGTTGCCAAAGGTTGCGAGCAATATAACTTGTACCTTGGTCTCACGTGTAAGAGTAGAAATGAGCTGTAATAATTGATGATTTGTACTGTGGGCTAGCAGCGTTGGATTGCGGCACATCAGGAATGGGCTGATAAACACTGACCAGTTGGTGTACGCTGCCTTAAACAATGAGCTTGCTTTGTACTGGCAAGAAATAACATTCAAGTTTAGTTCAGATGGTTAATTACTTTCTGTTAATGCCAGGGCCACGCCGTAAAAAAAAGAACTTTTTAGTTACGATACTTCCCAATTAGCAAGTCAGCTAAGTTTACTCATTTAGCCGCGGAGCTAAAATACTGCAGCACCTGCAGAGTATTTTTCACACAAGGTGTAAACAAACCGTTATTAGCTTCAGCTTCACTGCCGCGGGGAATTAAAAGCGCGCTCATCTGACCACAAAGTAGTGCTTTGAACTTTTTGTGTATCTGTAATCTGCGTGTGCTCACTTTAACTGGATTTATAAAGACTAGCAGTGTGTGTGATTGTCTTAACTTGTATGAGCTGACCTGCAGGGGGTTGAATACGAAGGCAGGCGGAGGGCCGAGCAGGACAGAGATCATTTCTAGGATCTCACAGCTGATTGCAGGGGAGTGAAGATGGTATCAGGGGAGGTATAAAGACGGGTAAGGTAATTGGTGTAGCTAAAAGCAACAGTAGGGGTCAAAATAATGACTGTAAGATCCAGGGTTGAAGTGAAGGCCATGTGGAGGTGCAGCAAGTGTTTAACATGGTTCAAGTCCTCACCTGAAGAGACTTGCATTTCTCTAATGATTCTCCCCTCCAGCATTAATAGCTGTCTGTCCGTCTTCCCATGCTATCGCTGCTGTCTTCAAGGCTAATGAGTCATCATCACTTTCTCTCTCTTTTCCTCTCTTCAAAACTACATTGAACCTCACTGCAAAGATCTCATTATTTCCCTAAATGCAAATTATAACAAATTGTCCTTTGTCCTCAGAAGGCAGATTCTCTCAATAAATCATACCTCAGTTTTTATTCTCACCTCATTTCCTGTTCCTCTAAAAAGCCACAGCTCTGATCTGTGATTTGAAGATTCATACTTTGAGCAGAATCGACTAAAACATTGAACAATTTTCGGTCCAACCTATTTTTTTTTTTTTTCCTGTTGCAAACTTTATGTTGCTTCATTCAGGAGTGGAATAACTCCACATTTCCACATTCAAACCAAGATATTCATTAGACAGCTATAATTAAAAATATACTTCATTTAAAAGGCTGGAAAAGAGATCTTGCCTGTGAATTTCTATGTATCTTATATCCCTTATTCTTGCTTATCGTGCGGTATACTCACTGACATTGTGTGTTCTTTCCAAGCGAGAATATCCAGGGTTCAGTTGGATCTACTTCAAGGTGAATCCGATAATCATGTTCTTTTTCATAGCCAAGAACACTTTGATATGGATTTGTGAAGTGTGTATGACTGAGTGTTTTCTTTTGTACTCTTGTTTCCCTCTTGTTTACTCTCGTTTTTGAATCAGTTGGCATTGGTCGTTGCCAGTAACACTGTCTGGTTTTCCAGGGAAACCTGCCCCCAGACTATCGCATCAGCCTCATCGACATTGGATTGGTCATTGAATACCTTATGGGAGGAGCATACCGTTGTAACTACACCAGGAAGAGATTCAGAACCCTATACCACAACCTGTTTGGACCCAAGAGAGTAAGTTAATGACTCTTCTGCATAATAGTGTCACCACTGAATAGGTATTTTAGTTATGTCATTAATTAAAGGAACAATATCAGTGAAATTAACCATGATTAATCATGATCACCCTGATAGGACAAGATGGATAAAATGGGCAAATATATTTTTGATAATAAAATGTTAATCAGCGGTTTTGCACTTCAGGGCATGTGACTTACAGCTGGCTGTGATATGACTAAATGTGCACAAGTGTGGTGTTTGATTTCTCAAGCAAGGATGACAGACGTTTTCATAAATATCAAATGCGGTGCATTAGGTTTATGCATTACCAGTAGGTTTCGGCTGATACCCAGCTGTTACCTAATGTGGCACTGGGTTGTAGTGTAAATCCTCATATCCTGACTGGCCAAAAGAAAACCCCAAAAATGAACTTGAATATAAAGCGTTTCCGACAACACATTGCGTTAGAGTTGTTGTAGTCATCAGCATAGATCTAACATGAGAGTCATCCCACCTCTTATTCCACGATGTTTCATCATATGCCATTAGAAACTCAGGAATATATTTCTACAGTTACTCATCTCACCAATTAGCACAACTTCAAACAATGAAGGAAAAGACATCATTATAAACGTATGCTTTGTGTTTGGTTATTGTGTGCATTATATTACACATGCTGCAAATATGTTCATGTGCCATGTTGTGCAGATGATGATGAATCTCTCTTTCTGCCTCATACATAGATTTACCTGTTGAAGGTGTAGCACCAGAATGTTGTACATAAATATATCAGTGAAAGTTAGACAGTGTACAGGAGCAACTTTTGCCTCTTTGCCTTTTACCTCATACACCGCCACAGGTAGTAAGTTAAGTAAACAGAACTATATTTTTTTAACACCGTCTTTCTGCTTGATGGTGCACCTATATGGCATATATGTACTACATATGTGTGTGGGTGTGTGTCTTTGTGTGTATGTGCCTGTTTATCTCGCTGTATGTCTGCTATGGAAGCAACAAAGCAGCTGAAAATACGCAGATGAAGCAAAAGCAAAGAAATGAGACAGAAACTGAGCAAAGAGGCAAAAGCAGAGTAAGAGAGCAAAAAGAGAATAAGTCAGTTCCAATTTAACTGTGATTTTTTTTAGATGAACTGAACATGCGATCAAATAGTCGTGCACGCATGCACGCACACAAACACATACACATGTTAACTAAGAACAAAGCCTTGAAATAGATGCAGATATCAAAATCCCCACAGGAGACCTGGGCTATTTTTACCAGCTCCGATGATGGCTCATGAATACATAATTCATACATGCCCTGCTTTAATACAGACACACAGTACTGTACCAAATGCACAAATGCACTCTGCTTTAATACATGCAAACACGCAACCGTAAAAGTATGTATAGTATACTGTCAATCACACCAGTGCAAAATGCTGATTGTTGCTACTATTTACAAAAAAAACCTCCACTGAACTGAAAGATTATTTTTAGTCTCCCACGAGTGAGTCAGTCTGTCTGTCAGTATTTGTTTGTAGTGTACATTTCTCTATAAAATGCATTCGACAGGTTGTCACTCTATATCTTTTAACGTTTCCTTTTGTTGTTTTTTTTTTTGCTTTTCTAGCCCAAAGCCCTGAAACTGCTGGGGATGGAGGTGAGTGCTGATCGCTTCAAAGTTCATCTCATCTTTTAAATGCTTTTGTCGCTTTCGGTAGAAGTATGTGGTCGGTGTTCTGAACCTTCCCTGCTAAATATGTCGTGTGTCTCACATTGTTTGAAAAGATGACCACGAGGTTTATTTCCATTTTATTTTTTTATTTTTTTTTGTTAGGGTCATGTACACACTTTTGAGCTAGCTTACCGTTGTCATCTTCACTCAATGCATTTCACATCACCTTGTCCAAACTTCTCTGTTGCTTTCAATGTAGATTTTGCCCCGATTTATGAAAAGTGAAACTATGACTATGTCTCCAGACTGTGTGAATGTAAATGACGTTACAATGCATGTCAGCCTAGTTATAGTTCAGTGAATAGGTAATGACTGACCTACAGAGATTAGTGTACCCACCTTGAAGTATCAACATCATAAAGCTTTTAACGCCGCGTGTGTCTACAGTCTTCTCAGAGGTATTTATAACCAACATGCGAGGCTGTTGGTTCTTTTGTATATCCGCTTGTTTGAAATGCATCTCACTGTCACTGTGTCTGTGTTTGTGCCTGTTTAACTCCACACCTTAATTCCTTAAAGCCTTTCTCTTTCTTTTTTTTAAGCCAATTTAATATCCAATCAATATAGTGGCCTGGCTATAGAAAAGAGCATGTTGAATTTATTGCTGTTAATATGTAACAGCTCTGACTGCCAAATATGTAAATTTATGGCGCTGCAATCATCTCTGTCTATCCATAAAATTACTAATTTGCCCTTTTAAAGATGGATGTGAGTACTACGGACGGGGATTACTGAATAATTTACTGCAGGCGTATTACCCTGGCTTTCTTTGTCCAGATAATTCATCTCAAAGAAAGCAGCAATTCTAGAAGCACTGAAAAATCATTTTTCAGATTACTGTATATATATATATACTAACCATCAACCATCAATAGTCCTCAACTGTTAAAATGTGAAAATCACCAGGGATCAATAAAACACTGACATGCTGCTCTACACACTAATTGGCCGCCATTCACTCCAGGGTAAGAGAGCTAACTGCCAGACCTGCAGAGAGGATTTTATAAAAGAATATCATACAGCCCCAAATAACAAATAGTTGGCACAGTATGGAAAATGCAAATTAAAAAAGAATGCAGTGATATCGCATTCATTCACATTCAGGGCTGCAACACATTCAAGAAAAAGTTTAGACAGGGGCAATTTAGGGCTAATAGTGTGTTCAAATAATGAAATAACGATGTGATTTGAAACAGGTGATTGTAATCATGATTCGGTACAAAAGCCTCATCCATGAAAGGTCTAGTTCTTTAAGAGCAACTGAGGATCCCCGGTTATTATAACAAATGTAAGAGAAAATTATTGAAATGTTTAAAATGAATGTTCCTCAAAGAAAGATTGGGATGATTTTGTATATTTCACCCTCTACGGTGCCTAATATAATTAAAAGATTCAAGGAATCTGGTGTATTTCAGTGAGTAAAGGAACACTTCAGTGTTGTTCTGTTGTTCCACATTCATGGCAGTGAAT
>JAPQRN010000027.1:16165621-16196548 GCA_037367275.1 Coranthus polyacanthus
AAATACATTGTCTTGGAGATTCTGAGAAGCTCAAGCACACTTTTCACGTTGACATCCTATGAACCTTTGGACAAATCTGAAGATAATCCTGTAATGGTTAATAATAGAAATCTGAAGAGAAATGACTGTCGCAAAGTAAAATAAGATGTAACATGTGTGGCTCAAAGACACACATATAAACTTAATTTAGTGGAAATGTGCAAGTGAATAGATTATAATAACTACTGCAGTTATTCTATGCAGCAACATAAGGACCAAAATAAGTTCCTGGTTGAACCTCTGCCATAACTTCTTTACTGTAGGCCTATAAATTATTTTACTTTAAGCCAGAGGGAACTGAACAACTAACCTTAATTAGTAAAAAACCTTGAAACTGTGTCTCACATATTTTACACTGAGGTTTATGCGGTGAACCTTTAGAGTTGAGAGGGAGAGGTTTCACTTGAGATTAGTGGTTGAGGTTTAAGTGATTTCTGCTTATGTGGGGTTTTTTTTTTTCTGGCGGTGGGGTGGTAGGGGGCAGCTGCTCCGATCAGAGAGGTTAGAGTTATTTATAATGAAGAGTTGCTCTGGGAGTTGCTAAAAGGGTGGCTGGATTCGCACACATTCGTACACAGAGCGAGAGAGGATGACTGGTCTGCCCAGCAGTGCAGAGCGCAAGTGCTTTAAGTATGGTTTGGCCTTTAGAGGAGGGAGGCGGAGGAAGGTGGAAAAGAGATCAAGTGTGTACACGCGCCGCTAAGGCAAGCTCATTGGAGCAGAAAGAGGGAAAGGAAACCACAAGTTGAACAAACAAGATTCTGCACCTCCAGGGGTTTATGATATACAGAAAATAATGTTGTCAAAATGTTGTCAGAATAATATGTGTGCACGTGTTTGAGTTGCTATAGCTATGAGGACAGTCAGCTCCGACCATTACTACTCCAACTCATATGAGAATATGGTTACTGGAGGCTACAAATGAGCTATGACTATGAGATGAGTACAGTGATTTCTTCACACATCAATAGTTCTGACAAACTATTGACATCTTTGCCTTCAACATGACTGATGCCAAGAGAAGCTGAGACATCACCTTCTGTGCTGTGGTCCCACGTCCTCTCACGTTGAAACAGTCTTCTTCTATTATTCAACCATTGTGGCTGCTCTTCACGCTTACACCTTGGCTATGAAATCATAACATGAAATTCCTCTTTTTTCATGGCATTTTTGATCACAAATTAATACAAAGTGCACTTAAACGGATTAAAATTCAGTTCAATTACGAGCCAATAGTCAATGCAGGGAAAACAACAGCTGCTTCTAGAGATAAGAAGACACTTGATTACACCGCTCTCCATCTTCTTCTTTTTGCCTCGTTGTTGGTAACTGCCTTCCTCTTGCTTTTTCATGTTCGACTATTATGTATCTGTAGTGTTTACAGCTTGCCTGCCCCCTTTTATCTGCTGTGGGAGTGTGTCCCTCTTATCCATCATGGCAGCGCTCACAGCAGCTTGCTGCCTGTCTGGACTAATGCTTTTGTAATTGACTTCCACAATGAGAACCTTTGCCTGAGCTCTCATTAATACCAAATCTTTGTTATTCAGCTGTCTGCAGGCCGGGGCATGACGTTCACAAAGCTAAAATAATAAAATGTGATTTCCGTACATGCGTGCCATGGACAGATTATGAAGGTTGGGTTGTTCCAGACTCTCTGTGCCCTCATTTCTGCAGCGCTGCTCATAAAACTGCACATCTCTGTCACATCTGTGATTTGGTCTCAGCTCTTCTCCCTAACTTTCCACCTCCTTTGCCTCCACTTCCTCTTCCTTTTTGTTGAATTATAAACAAGGTGATACTAGGGCTGCTTCTGCCACCGTCCATCCTGAGTCTGGAGTTCAAGAACAAGGATGAGATGTCGTACATGCCCCAGGATCAGGAGGCTTACCTGCAGGAGAAGGAGGAGGAGGAGCCTGAGAAACAAGTCAAGGAGAAGGAGGAGGAAGACATGGAGTTCACAGTAAGATCTTACTGTGAGACGCAGTACAACTCCGTGGTGAGAGAACCCACCCTCCACATCTCAGAATGTATACACATAGTCAAGCTGCAGACATATAAACACATGCTTTGTTCAGATTGTAAAGCTGATCACTGCACACATAGACCAGATTCTGTGTCCTTAATAAAGATCTCTTGTGGACCAAATGCATTTTTATGTTGTTGCTGTCCACAATGAGAATATGATATGCACACACGTAGGCGCGCAGTTCTCCACACACACGTATTTGTTTCTCCACTCTGGCCACGTGGACCCTTCCAGACAAGCCGGCCTTTCCTGTTTCCCGTCGTCTTAGCAAAGACATTGGTTGTGGAGTTGTAGCGTCTCAGTCTGTCGCCGCTTGTGGGTTCCCTCGTGTATGTTTCTCTCTCCATCTATCTCCTTTTCTTTTTCTCTTTCTGGCTTTTCTTTAGTCCCTCTTGTTCTGTGCCCAGCTTTCCCTCTTCTTTTGCTCCCTTTTTCTTTTTTTTCTTTTTTTTTTTTTTTTATTATTTGCTTTTAAACTCTTGCTCCTCAACCCTCCCTCCATCCCTCCGTCCCTCCTTCTCTCTAGCTCTTTCTCTTTCTCCTTCTCTCCAAGCTCAGTTCTGATTGAGGTACAGTACTGTATGCTAGCCGACTGCTGCCCCTCACACTCTCCCATCAGTGATGGCTTGCTGCAGCATACCACTCAGCATGACGGCTGCTGAGCATGGGAGGCCCAGGCTTGTGCATTATATAACCATGTCCGCCTGCTGCTGCAGAGCTTAAATCATGCAGAGTCTGAGCACCTTCTCCCGGCTCGCAGTGAAAGAGTTGGTACTGGTCCATCTACATAGACATGGATGTACAGCAGGATTAGGACTCGTTCCATTTCAATGCAATCAATTCTGGAGATGACACCCGGATCCAGTTAGCATACTGAAATTAAGAGTGGGATGTAAGTCAATGTTAATGGACAAACAGGATCCAAGGTTGTCTCATCTATTGATTGAACTGAGGTTGAACGCCTTTCAGCACTACTGTACATACTCTTCATCTGCATTTAGTACAGCAAGCAAGCCAGTGCAGAGACTCACAAAAAAGGCCATTTTACACATGTAGTCCTTGAGGCACAAAGCAGTCTGGTGCCAAAGGATACATTTGCAATGAGCCCTACCGTTTACCCTGGCTTCTAGCTGTACAAATGCGCCTCCAGATACATATGAATCCCACCAAGATTCATACAGATATACACAGACTGCTACACCACAGAGGGAGATTGTATTGTCCCATCCTCAGATGCTTTAGATAAAACACACTGTGATGAATGTTTTAGTCTGTAAAAGAGTGCGTGTCCACTTGATGGTTGGATAATGCATGTCAAGTGCAATAAAGGCATGGTGTGATTTACACCCTGGCATCTGAATGTGTTCACCTTGAGAGCCCTGTCTATGTGCCTTAATCCTAGAATGGGCGATACCTTTGTTAAATATAGTATTTTTCATGTATTTAAAGAAAAGAAATAATCCCTAGGTTCTTTACAGAATATGGTTGTCATAGTGGTGGTTTTACACCAATATGCCTGTTGTGCGGCCTGGGAACTTCTTATTAGCTGTTTCTAATATTTGAACTGAATTTCAAACATTATATTTTGTTCAGGTCTGTTGTACATCTTGACATACAATACAATTCCGTGAGTAAACTCCCTCAAAGGTCTGGTGCTGCTTTGACATAAAACCATGACCATAAAACAACGGGCTTCAAACCCTCTCTCATGGATAAGGAAATGTGTCGCAGATGGAAGTGAAATATCTATGTCTTATCTTTTTTCCTTTTTCTTTTCTTTTTCTTTCCTCTTTCTGTCATTATCTCGTCTCTGTTCTGCTTCTTACTGTTGTCTGAGACACAATCCATGAGTGTCTGTGTCCGCGTCATCTGTGTTATCAGCTTCACCCGACACTCCACCTCACACACATATTTGACATTTTGGAATGATGACATTGCCTGTGCTTGCTTCTTTGATTATGAAAATAAAACTGTTCCTATAATTTAACCATTACCACTTTTCACTTTTCCTCTTTTTTTTTTTTCAACTGTTTCCCATCCTACTTTCTCCCTTACATACTTGTCTTCATCACCATCCTATCTCTGCATCTCACCCCACTCCTCCTCCTCCTCCTCCTCCTCTGTCTTTCCAATCTATCGTGTTTCCCTCGTTTCCCCGACACACACCTCTCCCCTCCTCCCCGCCTTGCTCCATGTGGGGTTCCCAATCTGCCCCAGGCAATGCTGGGCAAGGTAACCACAGAGACGTCCCGGAAGAAGGATGTGGAGGAAGTCCAGAACCGCCACCGCCTCATCCCCATGGGACGAAAGATCTACGAGTTCTACAACGCTCCTATTGTCAAGTTCTGGTTCCACACGGTCAGTGTCTGCTTCTGCAACACCCTCGGTTTTTCTTCAACAGCATCAGCTTCTGGCTCCCCTGCAGTGATCCTCTAATTCTACACTGTGTCTGTCGTCATAAACGTCCTGTTCCACTCTGTCATTACACAGCTTATCTGGGGTGTGAAAGTTGTTGAGGCTGATGGATGCAGCATGGTGAGAAAAGTAGAGGGGGGAAATAGAGTGTTATACTGACAGTGTAAATGTACTGAAATCCTTGAGTAATAGCATATCGCAACTGCAAGGACAGTCAGTAAATATCACTTGATATAGGGTTTAGGTAGTGTTTACACGTGTGCGTCTTTCTGTACAGCACTGATTCAATCACTCTTGTGTTTGTCAGTGTGTGTACTTTATACGCCTGCGAGTGTGTGTAATATTTGATATAAGCCGATCTTTTGTTTCCCTTGCACAGTCTTAGGTCCCTTCTCTTTACTTGCCCAGTTAAAACATTTTATCTCACCAGCAGGGATTTTGCAGTTTATGTATGCTGAGAAAATATTTTGACTGCCTTGTGTTTCATCCCATTTTCCCTTCTCTGGCTATTTACTCCCCTCCTCTTCCCTCTTCTCCTTTCTGCCCTACAGGTTATGAAAAATACTCTGCTGTGAATATCATTATTGAGCTTGTGGAACAGATTCTGGGTTTTCTCAGGGTCAAACTGTGGTCTTTAACCAGATTCAAATTTATCCTCGTCATGCACTACAATGTAGACCGATGCCCCTGTTATCGTAGTATCAGACAAATCTATCGCACAAACCAACTGTGCATGTCGGACATTATTAAAATCACTTCACCTGCGTACTGCAGTGGAATTCTTTATTTATACACAAAAATACCCTCCACCCCAACGCACACTCACAGTTTCATAGTTTATTCTACAGTTTAAAAACATTTAAACCTGTCCTTATCTTTTCTAAGAAACGGAGCTCTGTATTTCTGTTAATGCAGTTTTTGGTTATTTTACTGGATTATTGATCAGCTATCATTAATTAATCATAACCAATTTAGAAGTAACAAAATTCAGAAATGTCAAATATCTTTTTGACATCCAGTAATACCTGGTCATTCAAATGAGCAGCAGATTGTATTGTGTAGATTTTTATCAGCCTATTCTGGCCTTATGCCTAGTTAGTCAGAGTTGTATAGTGATCAAAATTTTATCCAGCGTGGATTGTGATGAGGTGCAGTGCGCTAATGACTGCATGAAAATGAAAGTGGACTGCTGACATGGATTTAAATAGATAGCCACAGGAGACACGTAATGGACATTTTCAGGCCAGTTGGAGGCAGAGCGGCCAAGTGTCATGACATTACATTTCAATCATCCACTTAAAAACTTCATTAAGAGGAAATGTAATAAGGGCCAATCAGTCACTAAATTCTTTCAGGTATATGCAGTAGGTCTATCAACAGTAACGTTTTGTTTGCAAAGGGAAAAACCCATTGATATACAGTATGCTGATGTGGGCAAAGCACAAACACCCACAGTACTAAAATACAAAGAATGATTTAGCCACACTGATCTCCCTCTGATGTGTGTTTTTATGCAGATGGCATACGTGGGCTACCTAATGTTGTTCAACTACATTGTCCTGGTTAAGATGGATCTGTGGCCTTCACCTCAAGAGTGGATTGTCATTGCTTACATTTTCACCAACGGCATTGAGAAGATGAGAGAGGTACAGTCGAGCTGTGTATGCAGACGTGCACGTTGTTTGCAAAACACAGTACATATTAAACACACAGTAATCCATTTTTCACCGTTGCCCAGTGAACTGAGGACGCACTTGTCAACGTAATGCTGCCTGTAGTAGTAAAGTCTTCGCTGAAGGGCAGAGGCAGAGAATCGCACCCATGTCATCAAGCAGCCGATAATAAATGATAAAAAACTGGCAGGAGCAGTGAAGTGGAAATAAAAGTAAGGGTTCAAGAAGCGCATGAGATAGAGATGGAAAATGAGAGAAGCAGCAAAGAAAGAAAAGTGTTCCATATAGGTATGTGGCTGAGATACTGTAATGTAACTGTATGAGAAGCATTAATCATCGTGTCACATCATTCTCAGCTGCACAGCAATGTCTCCTCAAACATCTGCTACGTGCTCTGATTAGTGAACTCATAGTGCCCTCTAATGGCAGCCTTGATATAATGCATTTCTCTTTTTCTGTTAACTCTACTTTAGTCCCTTTTTTTTTGCTCTCAGCGCAGATTTTTTCCTTTTAATATCTGGCTTGCAAACTGTGTCCATCTTCCACTTCTTTTCTGCTCTCTACTAAGTTCTCTCCAAACTTCCTTCAGATCCTGATGTCAGAGCCAGGGAAGTTGTTACAGAAGGTGAAGGTGTGGCTTCAGGAGTACTGGAACATCACAGACCTCATGGCCATCCTCATATTCTCCGTCGGCATGGTCCTCCGTCTCCAGGAGCCACCGCTCATGAGCTACGGACGGGTCATCTATTGCGTCAACATCATCTATTGGTACATCCGACTGCTTGACATCTTTGGAGTCAACAAGTACCTGGGTCCCTATGTTATGATGATTGGCAAGATGGTGAGCAGAGGCAAGGGTGGGGATTTGTGTTTTAGTCTGTCTTTATCTTTATCTACGGAAGCTCTCGTATTCTCTTTCCCTATATCATTCCTGTATTTATTTTGACCATTTCAGAACACGATCAATACCGTTGTAAACTGTCAGAAACATGATGACATAGGTTTGTTTTGCACGTCGTGTGCTCCGGGCCTAATAGAGGCTCCATGCTTCTAAACAGCATTGTTTGATCTGAAAGAGCACAAGATCAGAACTTCTGATACATACATTAACACAAGATGGATCAAAAGCCCAAATCTGTACTGTATCTGTGTGATGTCTGCCTATCTTTGTACCACTGGACACAGACTCTTTGATATGAAAATCAGCAATTAGTTGGTTAGTGAGTGCAGGGGAGAGATTTAGATTGGCATTCAGCAATTTAGTCTGGTAATTATATGAGGCTGCAGAACCATATGCTGATTTAAAGTCAGTTTAGGTCAGAGACTTTTTTTTTAGAGAATGCTGAAGTGTAATTGCTGTGGAAAAGGATAATAGTGTCTGTCACCTGCCACTTTATAACTCAAACATGTTACATTTCTGCAATATGGGTGTACTCATAGTTCAGTGATTGGAACAACTAAGGCTCCTATTTGGCTTTTAAAAGGGCAGCTGAGGTTTCCAGAAAGGCAGATGAATGACTTCCTTAATATAAAGTTACACAGTGCAGTGAGGCAAGTGGAATATAAATTAGCCCGAGGGAAAGGTGTCCCCTCACTTCAGCACCGTAACTTCCTTAATCAAATTGGGATTAACCTAAATTAAGCGTATTTTAAATATTAGTTTTTAGCGTTAGTCATTCAAGAACCAATTAAATGAAAGTTTGATTGACCAACCAGGACTGTTAGAGGGATAGTAATCTAAATATGCAAATGAAAACCGTTATTCATACAAACAGAAACCATCATTCTTCAGGTTTTCTGTCCTTTCTCTCAGTCTGTTTTATGTCCCGCTTCGCCTCGTTGCTGCGTTTTTTTGACTTTATCCGTTTCTTTTGCTTTTACCATTCTTCCATTCTATTAAGATGCTCGCTCATTTGCTTCTCGTTTTAAACAACTCACCCTCTCCCTTCTGTCTTTGATGATCCTCCCTCTGTCAGATGATCGACATGATGTACTTTGTGATCATCATGTTGGTGGTTCTGATGAGTTTTGGGGTGGCGCGGCAGGCCATCCTCAACCCTAATGAAGACCCGTCCTGGATGCTAGCTAGGAACATCTTCTTCATGCCTTACTGGATGATCTACGGAGAGGTGTTTGCCGACCAGATTGACCGTAAGTTCAAGGCCAGAATAGACATCATTTTTTGTTAAATTAGGGGAGAGTAGTTCCAGACTCTAAAGAAGGACCAAATAAACATTAAACGTAGAGTAGGATCGGCTGAAATATTACTGGAAGATTTACCTTTTCACATGAGAAACAGTCATAAAATAAAACTGCAGTCATACTGATGATGTATAAGGTCAAATGTTTGTTTCTACACTACCATAAATGCATACTTTTGCTGTCAATTTACTTTTTTACAAGGATATTAATTTTACTTTCCCTTAATTTTTGGTCTTTACGTTATTTTATGCAAACTATATCAAGTGAAACTTTAGTCATTTCTTTCAAATTATCAAATTAAATCTTTATTTAATCAAACATAGACTGTGTGCTGTGTCTGTGAGTGGGAGAGTATATGTGCGTGCTGTTCTGTTGTCTATATGTATGGTAGTATACTGTATATGATAGTGTGTACAGAGTGTGAGGAGTGGCCCAAAGAGAAGAGATCTGAAATAATGTTTTCATTCTTTGTTTCAGATATGCATAGTAGGAAGTTACAGCAAAGGCTGAATGAAAAACTCTGGCTGGTCGAAAATTACTTTCGAACTCACGGAACCTGGCGTAGTAATGGTCCATCCCACATTGCCCAGTGCAGTCAAAATCCCAGTAAATCTATAGATACAGACCTCAATTTAACCACATCTACCTATCCCACCTCTCCTTCATCATCCTCATATTACTACCATGTCATGCCCACTCCTACCACTAGAGGCCACTTGAGACAAAAGTGTGCATGCAGCTCCACGCTCTACGGTTAAAGTTGCCCTCACATGTTTGGTGTCTTGGGTCAGCTACTGTATCTCAACAGTATTTTGTGTGCATTACGGAGACCATTTTAAAAGACTTTGAAGATAATTACTGGTTTAATTTATGAGGCCTTTCTTTTACCCTCTCCAAAAGCCTTGATTGAGAAAACTAGTAGCTTGACCTAAGGCTATATCAAGTAAGCAACTTTACCCTGAATAATTTTGGCACTGGCTGGCAAATGGCACTGTTACATGGCAGTAGCACTTTTCAAATGTGTTTTATTATCCTTATGGTCTTTGTATTTGATCAGTTGTATTTACTCCAGTTCAAACATCAAGTGGAACTATCAACATTTTTAAGTTTGATATTCCCTTGATGTTTCTTCATCCATTTTTTTGTTCCTTCGCCTACGATAAACTTCATTTGAAGTGACCCTGCCATGTTAACACCCTCTGTCACATAAACCATATCACCCTCCCTTTTATCCCTCAGCTTCTCACAGGAGCAATCGCAACATTGCTAAAATATATTTTAACAGTACAACTAACATATAGCATAAGTAAGCGGTGACATTTAGACATGGACACAACACAACACAAACACACATACATACATATTTATCAGCCACCTTTCATCATCTATAATCTGTTTTTTCACGTGGTTCAGTTGTCAGAGTTTTTAATCCAAATTTATTGAAGGTAAATTTTAAAAATAGAAAAATTACTTCAGTTCTCTGTCTTTGGGCTGCATTGTGTGAAAAATTGAACAATGAGCATGACAAGAATGAATCTGAAAGGCAAACAAACCAAGAACAAATGCTGAATGTTCCCCAGATAAGCCACAGCAACTGAACCATCACAGATGGAAAAAACATACTATGTATCCTAAATACATTTCAAACGATTCAAAGCAATCAACCATTGCTGAATGAAGCTATGGCACACATATGTGACAATATATTTTAAACATTGACCACATGTTTAAATATATTGGGAGCACAAATTGCGATGATACATGATGAATGTGTTTTATGTATATATTTTGTTTTCAGATGCACATTTCTGAACATGAGCCCTTGCCATTCAAGTGTTCACTCTTTTCAGTCCCCTCTTTAAGAAAAGAAGCATAAAAACAAATTATGCTTCTTGTTTGTTTGCAGAGAATGTAGTTATGTATTTTGGTTGCCATTTTCAGGTCTGCTTGTCTCTTTGTTTGTTTGTCTCATATTTCAGTGTAGAGTAAGTGCCTGAATGTTTTATGTTTGCTCTCATCGTATGTTAAATTTTTTATTTGATTTTGCATTTTATTTTGATTATTCGTGTATGTTTTTTATATACATGTTGGCATGTCTGTCTAAATTGTTACGCATCTACAAAAGTCCTAAGGAAATGTTCATATTGGTTTCTGATCATTATCTAGACACATTCTGTACCTTGTGTTAACTGCTGTGTATTTGTTTTGTGGCGGTGTGCAGCCCCCTGTGGGCAGAACGTCACCACCGAGGACGGGGTGGTGGTGGCCCTGCCTCCCTGTAAGACGGGTGCCTGGATTGTCCCAGCTATCATGGCCTGCTATCTGTTGGTAGCCAACATACTGCTGGTCAACCTTCTCATAGCCGTGTTCAAGTATGTAACCTCTCTATAATATATATTCTGATACTAGGTTTTCTGCTATAGATTGAAACATATTGACTGACATCATTTCTCTTTCAGTGCACTCACAAAATTAGTCAAACCTCACTAATGTCACTAAAATATTCATATTACTCACAGTCTTTACAGTTAATCTTAATGGGTTTACACTGAGAAGAAAACTGTCCTTGAGACTTTGCTTAAGATTTATGTATCCATGTGTGTGAGAGAGAAAAGGAGAGATGGCAGTAGTTTCTGTTTGGATTGCTGGTAGGCCATAGTTATTAGAGGCTGGCACTTAATTATATTAACAGAATAGGATGGTGCTTCTTCCAGAGAGACATTATCACATTAACACTCTGTCATTGTGGCTCAGAATAATCCCTGTTCTAATTTTTCTTCATGTATTCTCTTTGTCGAGTTTGTCAGGATAATTAGCCAAGTTAAGACACTTTTATTTATACAGAACAACCTCTGTCCTTCAACCTTGGCTTGAATAAGGAAAGACTCCACAAATAAACTTAAACCTCAGGAAGAGCAACAAAAACAATAGTTGAATTAAGTTAAACCTTTCTTGTCTTATGTATTGCTATCTCCATGTGATCTCTGTGTGCATGCTGAACAAATCAGTCCTTTAAATATATTAATCAGGAACTGTTTTGGTTTGCCGCTCTCAGTTTATTATCTTTTTAACTGGGTGTAATCTTTGCTGGTTGTACGCCATCTCTCTTTGTGATTGTTTGTCATTGTAGTAATACATTCTTCGAAGTGAAGTCCATCTCCAACCAGGTTTGGAAGTTCCAGCGATACCAGCTCATCATGACCTTCCATGAGCGGCCAGTCCTTCCTCCACCCCTCATCATCTTCAGTCACATAACTATGGTCCTAAAGCACCTGTGTTGTCGCTGGCGCAAGCATGACGATGACGAGAGGGACTATGGACTGAGTGAGTGGCAAAAAACCCATCAGTATGGTCGGTCCTGTAATTAAATTAGCTTTGAAAACATACGGTTTTGGTTTTAACTGTCAAAGTTATTTACAGTATTTACAGTTTCAGTTTATAGTGTTGGAACAGTGTCAGTACTAGATATTTTAGTCAGCATGCCAACAGTAATATGTACAACATCAACTCCGAACTCTTTATCCACAGAGCTTTTCATCACAGAGGATGAGCTGAAGAAGGTCCACGACTTTGAGGAGCAATGCATAGAAGAGTACTTCAGAGAAAAGGACGACCATTTCCACTCCTCAAATGATGAGCGGATCAGAGTCACCTCTGAAAGGTTGGATTTGGCTCTGTACTGTAGCTTAAAGGTTATGTGTATAACATTCAGAAAAGCCTTGTTACCAGGTGGCGGTTAAGTGAACTGCAATCAGCATCCTATTGCTTGTGTTCATGTGCTTACGTTAAGCTTGTGTTGGAGTCTGTGTTGTGCTGGGAGTCGGCCGTTTGATGCCATTTCTAAGCTAACTGTAGCTAGTGTTGCACACTGTTGCTGCTGTAGAGAAGAAGAAGAGAGGCACTGAAGCTGTCGGGAGAAAACATAAAGTCACATCCTTTGGATTTTCGGAAAATCCGACCTGTGTCTTCTCAGTCCTACAGGATGTTATAGGCAAAGTCAGGGAAGGTCTCATTTATAAAGGTATGTTACGATCTGTTCACACATAGGAAATAAAAAAGTGATTATTACATGTAAATGTCTTCACATTGTTACACATTGCACCTTAAGCCTCCAAGCTATTTTGTTTATAGTTAAATTGCCATTCTCGTGTATCATTTTCCCCTCCCCAGTGCCATTAATTTCTTTTCTTTCCTTTCTTTTCCTTTCTCTGTCAGGGTGGAGAACATGGCAATGCGTCTAGAGGAAGTGAATGAGAGGGAACACTTCATGAAGGCTTCATTGCAGACCGTTGACATTCGTCTGGCTCAAATGGAGGAGCTGATTGGACGAATTGCTGTTGCTCTGGAGCGAGTGACAGGTGTTGAACGAGGGGAGGTCAACAAAGCACGCTCCAGGACTTCATCTGACTGCACCGACTCAGCATACATACTCCGCCAGGGAGAGTGCCCAGATGCATCATTCATCCTCCGTCAAAGCAGCTTCAACAGCACAGAGGGAAATGCCTACCGCCTGCAGGAGGCGCTGGAGGGAGGAGCTGAGGGCTCCATGTCCCCTCCTTCTCCTACTGCCATGGCTGCACGGACAAGGAGCCATTCATTTTATGTTGGAGGAGGTGGTCGCGGAGGTGGTGAACGCTCGAGTGGAGCTGAACGAGCTGAGAGCTTCTTCAAAGAGCGCTCACTTAGTCTTCACCGGGCTAACAGCTCACAGTCAGTGTCTTCAGCTGCCGCCCCCAAGGAGTCTAAGCCCCTCCCCCTGGCGACGCTGTCGGTCTCCCAACAGCACCGTCCATCATCATGCATAGATATCTATGTCTCAACTTCTGAGGAGGTGGGGCCGGCTGAGGTCTTCCTGGACCCTCTCCGTGTGGTCCCACCGCTCCAGAGAGACTGCTCGCTGCAATCAGATATCATAGAGACGGTGCTGCCGGGAGGCCGGGACTTCAGCAGCGCTGCTACCAGTGGTTTGGGCGACAGGCACTCGGAGGGCGGGGCAGGCAGCAGTGCAACAGCTGGAGCCATGTTTGACGATAGTGCAGCAGCTGATTTGTCATTGTGCTCTGCCCACCTCTTACCAGATACAACCTTACCTCCTTGGGACATGGAACCATCCCCGCCACCCTCAGCAGGGCTGCTTGAGCGCTCTAAGAGCAGCCGCTACCTCTCTACTGCAGGCACAGCATTCCTGGATGAGTCTCCGTTGGTCAAATCCCACAGCCTCATGTTTACACCAAGAGGCTGCTACAGTGGAATGGGGGCAGGAGTCCAAGTAAAAGCTGCAGAGTACACCAGCATCACTGACTGCATTGATACACGCTGTGTCTCAGCCCCGTACACTCCTGTTGAACGTTCACACTCCCCTGGATGCACCTCATTCCCCTTTGATAAGCCGTCGGACATTGGTTCCTCTCACCCAGAAAGAGAGGCGGAGCTCAGTCACACAGAGTCTGATCCGGAGGACCCTGAGGACCTGCTTCCGGCCCCCGATACGCCTCGTCTAGCGGGCCTTGGCGGGCCCAGCGGGGCCCCTCTCTGCTCCCCCTTCTCCAAGCTGGAGCGAGCAAACAGCTGCTCCTCAGATGACTCCCATCCTTCCCTCACGCTGGCCCCTCCGCACCGGAAGAGCCTGTCAGTGAGTGAAAGGATGGAGAGGGGACCAGGTTTGGGGGCAGACAGGGGGCCTGGGCCTGGGGGCCGGGGTCTGGCAGGAACCAGAAACCCCTTCCTCAGGAGCAAGTCTGGAGCACGGCCTGAAGCAGCTAAGACTGACAGCCTCTCCATGAGGAAGCTGGCTACTCCATCAGCTTTCCGCAGCTTTGAAAGACAAAACTACACGTGACAAGGACACTAGTCAGCACACTCACTGATAGGACCGAAAAGGCCAAGAGTAAGGGTGGAAGCAGGGTGAAGTTGCCTGTAGATGCTGATCTGAAACAGGTCTACAGTTTATTACTTGAGTTTTAGGCTAGACAAAGTGATAAAAGTTTGTTAGTCAGTGCTGGAGGGCAACTTTACCCTGGATCAGAACGGGACGGGAGCTGTCGAGGTCCTACTGTACACCAGTCAAAAACAAAGAGCTATGAATCTAGACTAGTTTTTACCTCCTCTTGTAGCTAAGGTACTCTCAATGGGGTGTTATGGCAATGGAAGGTGTATTTGTACTGTATGTCTTCCACCCACCACCTTTATGTCAAGTAGACATCTGTCACTGTGTTACATCACATATCAATCACGTTATTCAATGAAAGTATACTGTTACTACTAGCTGCAATATATGGTAGAAACTGACTAGTGTGAGAGACAGAGGGAGAAGACAGAGAGTAGGAAGAAAAAATAGCCACCTCATTTTGTCTTAGTATAGGAGTCATTGATGTCTCACAACTTTCGCTTTAATTCATTTCTCCTCTCTGCATATAATCCTGGTTCACCCTTTAAGACTCCAACATTAGCAGACAGAGAGAAGTAAACATTTCTGGCTGTTTCCTAAAAGAATCAGTTTAGTTTTTGTAACCATCTTGAACTATTTCACCTCTTGGTTGCACTGGGAATGATTGCTGTAACATGGCAACAACTTACCTCTGGATATATAAATACACCTGTCAGAAAAAAAATCAATATTGTTTCTCTTTTGGAAAGAATATCAAGTTTGTCTTTAACAATTTTGTTCTGATACTGTAGCATAATTTATCAGCTAGAAAAAGAAAGCAAAAGTGTTTGAACATAGTACAGTCAGAAAGGTCATTACTTTATCATGTTTTTCCACTCGAAGGCTTAGGTTTAATTAGCCATGTGATAAGAGTGAAAGGCACGTATCAGGAAAAAGAAAATGTAATGCTGAGTTGAGGCATAAATAGGCCAGTCAGAGGTGGAAGTGTTTTATAGTGCGTGTAGACATTCACATGCATATATATATCTATATATATAAATATATATACACACATATATATATCTATATAAATATATAGATATACACACACACACACACACACACACACACACGCACGCACACACCCACAAACAAAGGTGTTTAGTAAATCTTTACATGTCACGAGGAAATGCATTTAGGTTCAGTCCCAGAGAGCTTTAATAAGTGCAATTGCAAAAAATGGAGACAAGGGGGCGCCATAGACCTTGTTCATAAATAACACTTGCTTGGTGAACTTGATGCGAACCTTAGCCTGCACCTGACACCAAAAATCATTCCACGCAATGTGTCCTATTTGAACAAAGTATAGCTGTCTTGTAGCCCAGCCCTCCTTCAGCTTTTGGCAGTGGCATTGTGTTGCATTGGTTTAACATCCACACATACAACTAATGGATCCGTCCTTCATCTGTTCCATACCTGTCATTCATTTGCTCCTTTATTTTTTTAATTGCATTCAGAGCCACTGCAAAAGGGGACTTTAAAAGAAAGCAATTGCCCAATGTCTAAGCCCATTATGAAAAGGTCAGCTGAGCATTTTCAGGTACAAACGGGAGAGGCAATCTATGAATTATTATTAAAAAAATGCTTGAAATTAAGCTATCGACTATATGCATTCTAGCTGAGTTATAAGAAAAGTGTGAATTTTAAGTGACACGAAGGAGGAAACACGGGGTTATTACTGTTCAAAGATGAAAGCCAGATCATTGTTTTAAAAAAAAAATCATTTTTTAACCTTCTGGAAGAAGTCTGGGGGGGGCGGGGGGTGGCAAAGGCCTTGTTTGATAGCTTTGTAAAGATAAGCTAGGTGAAATTACTAGAATTCTTGCTGATTTTTTATGTTTGTTTTATATTCCATTAATATTATAATTCAGTTTAATCATGTTGCATTTATTTTGAGGTTGATTCTGTTTATTGACATTTCCTTGCTCATTACTGATAATTACAGTAAATGCCTGTTTGAATTATGGAATTAATATTTATATCTTCTCAGTGATATTTTTGTCAAATTTTAAGTATTTTCTAATTAAGCTTTTAAATTTAATAAAAGATGACCATCTACATGCACTAAATGCTGATGTATTATATTATTTATTAAATATAGAATTGTCTAATATATTGTACATTTCAATCATATTTAAAGTATTTAAAGTAGTTTTTATTGTATGTTTTATCAAGCAGCTTATGAGAATTTTCTAATGTAATGTTGACACGGCAATACATGTTTGCCAGTATACCAAACTTAGGGTGCCTTCTGGGCATGGATGGTGTATGTGGGAACTGAATTTGTTCGGAAATCTGTGAAATCTCTCATCTTTTTTCTGTTTTTCCTTATCATAGAACCCAAATATCAGTAATTATATTCAACTGACTTTTGCATACACTCATAGACATTTTTTTATGAGCATATGCATTGTTATCTCTTTAAACATATCTAATGTACAGAGTTGGGGGTTGATGTAATTAGTAGACCATCTTTGCTTGTACGGACGTTTATTAGAGTCCAACAAAACCCATAAAAGCTCTAATTGAGGAAAACAGCTTCTTGGCTAAGAAAAAAATATAAGTTTGCACATGATATTGGAGGAAGATGGAGATAAAGCGTCACCGCAGAGGTGACGTTGCAGTAAATAATCTGCTGTTTTGCTTGAACTGAACGATTCGACTGATCTCCGTGTCACGACCTAATCTGTCCGACAATCCAGACTGTGCATTTATCTCCGAACATAAAACTACACCCAAACTCTTCACCTTAACCCATTTATGACAACACAGATCAAGCGCATTGCGAGATGCATTGTGAGACCACAATTGGGAAGCTTTGGTCAGATTTACAGTTTCTTCTCAGAGTGTGTAGGTTACAGTATGTTTTGGAGAGGTTGACCCAAGTCAGTGCTCAGGGACAACATTACCCAGTGATGCAAGTTTTTAGGTCTAAGCATGGAGGGGAAAGAAAATGAAAGAAAAGAAACAGAATAGAAATATTTTTTCAGCAGGTTTCCAATATAATCACTGTGCTTTAGGAGCCTAACCACCATCTTGTGGGATTGTGGGGAATCTACTGTATATATATATTGTGTTTTTCAGAAATGGCAATATAATATGACTGAATGTCTTCATATCTTATTTACTTGCTCATCCACAGGAGAAGATGTTCCTTACAATTCAAACAACAGTGATGTGTTTTGTTAGAGAGGGCTTTGGTTACGCACAACTGTCCCTCACACACTAAACCAAACCAAACTTTGCCTAACCAAATAAAAAAAAAACCTGACCTGCTGTCCACACAACCGTGGCGCAGAGAGAGAGGGTTAAACAAGCTAGAGTCGTACAGCTCAACTCAGTTTTGCATGGTTAAATATGAAAACAGATGACAGCGTAGGGGTGTAAATTTAGGCCTTCCTATTTGGCCTGCTCCGCTAGGAAATATAAAATATGGTCTTTTAATTTTACAGTAAGGAATATGACATAGCAGACATGTTTATGGCACTTCTAAACTCATGTACATGATTCTATAAATGGCTTTGTGATACGCTGACATGACTGTTGTGCTGATAGCTCAGATCATATGAAGGAGTGCATGTGTATGTGTGCACCAAAAATATATGTGAACCCAGATATGTAGACGGCACGTTGCCTAATGACAGTAGGAATGCCAACACAACCCAATCCAACAGAATCTCAGTGTACAGTATTTTTAAAATATTTTCCTATACTGTAGCTTAACAGTTTTGTGGAACCATGAACAGACAGTGATAATCAGATTTCCCTCCCTCCTATGGCGACCTGTGACTCATAAACTAAAGAGAATTTCACGCACATGTTTTTCTGCAATAATTGCTGGTGTTGTGCTTTTACAACGAAAAGGGACTTATCCCCCTACGGATCACACTTTATTTAATGTCCTTTAAATGCATGCAGTTCTTCCACTCAGAGTGTACAGAGATGACCTGTAAAGATGACTGAGAGAAAGATATAGAGAGATTATAATATGAAATCAAAGTAGTGAGTATTTGGATGCAAATACAAATCTGTATTCTTCAGTGTGAATAGGATCATGTCTGGCATGCATTGTTAAATAAACAATTAAATAGGTAAACTGTGTCATGCCTGTTTTTACTTAACCTCATCTTCCAGCTATCAGTGACAAAAAAAAAAACACTGAAACCTCATAAAACATCAAAAATGTAAAGATAAAAGCAAGTTTACTGCTGCAGTAAGTCAGTTTTGGCAGGTTATTAAAAAACAGAAGAAAAAACCAAACAAAGCAAAAGAAAAAAAAAAAAAAAGGCTCCTCGTAGGTTGATTGGAATGACTGATTGAAAAACCACAGGAATAAACATCAGGTACATCTGCATTTCTTTGACTCCCTTTATGATGTGAGCCGGGGCTGCAGAGCACTTAACCTCACCGATGTCGAGCTCGTAAAACGCCAAAGGCCCACAGTGTGTAAACCCGAAAGTAATGAGGCACACCACACAAGCTGTTCTGCAGCCAACGCGGCATGTCAGACCCCCACTGCCTCCCCCTGACTGCTGGTGATGTCAGTGGGACAGGTGCTGCTGGTGGACTGACATTTTTAAAAAATGCATCCCACAGCATGAAGCCCGAACACACTCAACAGCCCTGAACCGAAAGCATAGGCGAGCACGATGCAAAGTCTAGCAGGGAATATGGTAACTTGGAGGGCGCTTAGAGAACGCAGGCCACCACCAAGGCACAAACCACTTTTTATAGATCTTCTCCAAAAACTTTACCCTTCCACCAAGTTTTCATGAGCCTAATTTGTGCGTTAGTTGTTTTTTTTTTTTGCAGCTGACAGACTGACATGACGGAATGAAATGCACATTTTGTATAACTGGTGTGAGTATTTTGTCAAGAATGTGGACGCTTTGTATGCTTTGCCTTTGATATGAAAATTGTGTCACTTTCGTTTGTTGGGCTTTTTAAATGTTGAATTGATTTAAATGCGATGTGTTGAATCAGTCGACCAAGGCCGTGGAACGTTGCGACGTGTAGATTCTTCGTACACCTCCCGCCTCCTCTGACAGGATGCAATGTGATGCAGCGCTTCTCCCACTTAAAATGGCTCGCACTCTACACGCTTCTGGCCTTCGTCTTTTGTTTTATGGGTGATTTTGTGGCAGATGCAGTTAAGAGTTAACCCACTGCAGGTTAATTCACACCTCCTTGTTGAGTTGTGTTTGTTTTTTGCGTCATAGTGCAAAATGCCACCGGTTCCTCTGCGTGTGTGCGTGCGTGTGCGTGCGTGTGCGTGCGTGCGTGCGTGTGTGTGTGCGTCCGCCTATGGGTGTGTGCGGGTTTTCATATAAGGAAGCGGGACAGCAGTGGTGCGTCAGCTCATACTCAGCACATGGAAGGGAACATTCAGTACCCAGATTACGCACGTGCTCCCTCCTTCTCTGTTCGCGCACGCGCATACTCAAAAAACAGCTTCATCTTTGACACAATCATCACATCAAGTCAACACAGTCCGCGCCGTGACCCAGTCTCTGCACTATTGAACTCTTGCATTTTTTTTCTCTCTCTCTCTCTCTCTCTCTCTCTTTTTTTTTTTTTTTTTTTTTTTTTTTTGTGAGAAGGAGAACCGGCAGAACGGCAGCCGCAGAAGAAGCGCCTCCTCCTGTTCCAGTCAAATGTTTACAGCTCTGGAGGAGGAGCGGGAGAGTTTTAGCCACATTATTTTTCCTGGAAATTTGGGGAGTCTGCCGCCGAATTGAGCGGACCGGAGGCGGGGTCTCAGCGCGGGACCGTCCGCGGAGAGGGTCAAAAGTTCCTGTGATGTTTGGGCTTAATGCAGCACTTTTTTTTTTTTTTTTTGCAAACTGTGACAAGATTTCGCCTTAACTTGGGAGACTATGTCGACGTTGTCTTCAATAAACACGGCCCTCCTGTCTGTCAGTTGTGAAATCTTAGTACATTGTGACATATAGCCCAGTATTTGAAATAAATACTCCAGTATCACGGCCATATTGACATAGTCTGCTTCATGATAAAACCCAAGGAAAGCACACACAGGAAACCCTATATCGCCTCCGCATATGTGTCAGTACTTCGTCTGACTCTATCATATACAAATCCACAGAGGAGCCTGCATGCATTTGAAGCACAAGCTGTCCAGGATCTACATTGTGCAATCCCAAAACTGAGTAGGATTTTCTAGGAACTACTTCCCGTGAACAAAACACCCACTGCACTGGGAGGACTGTTTTTAACAGTGTCTTATTACCCTTTCAAATACACTGGCTGCATTCTAGTCTTTCTTGCTGAATACAAGTATAAGCTCTTGAATTCTTATGCATTGTGTGTCAAGCACAAGATTTCTCACCAGTCTGTAGTTACAGCTTCTTGAAATTTGAACTGGAAGCAACAAACATATGTACTTTAAAAAAATAAAAAAATAAAAAATCAGTGGTTCTTCCCTAAATCCCACATTTATGATGTTTTAAAGCATCACTTTTCCAATGAAGGTCACAGATGAGTGAGGTTTAACAGGCTCAGACATCAGAAGATACATTGTGCGGGCTAAGTAGCTGCAGAACTCATTGGGTGTCTGTCTGACTTTTGGCCCAAGTTAATGTTCATGAAAAATGCCTGCGCGTCGACTAGAACGCATTCTCTGTTTCCCAATGACAGCATGAATCCAGTCAAGTGGATTGGCGCTGAGGTCAAGTGTATCTTTCAGGACAGTCGAGGGCTGCGCTAATTTGGGATAAAGCCATGGTTGTGAAACTGGGACACAAAGTGAGACCTGTCCACAGCTAAAGCATTATGGGACAGAGGGGCTGGGTTGGGTTACAACTAGGGAAACAATTTACATGTTTGTTTTTTATGTCACAGATTTACATGTCATCCCCAACACACTGATCCACCATGTCAGGGTCAGATGCCACTACCAGTGGCAATTCTAGACTCTGTGGAGGCTCTAGGCAAGAAATCCCAGCGGGCCCCTTCAACCAGCGTTTATCACCATTATGTTCTACACCAACCACTGAATATAAGAGCGACCAAATGCTATTAATATCACATACAGCTACCACACAAGGGAGCTCTATATTGCTATATAATGTTATAATATTTCACAATCTTACTATACATTGTTGGCCAGTTAAGACGTATGTGCCTATAGCCCCCCTGGATCCCCAAACCTCTGGATAAAAGGTGCAGAGAAGCAGCCTTTTGTTAATGATGCCCCAAAGCTCTGCAACGGTCTGCCTGGGGGTCTTGGGGGCCTGTAAATCTGCTGACACTTTCAAATGAAATCTCTACGACCATCTTTTTGCCATTGCTTTCTCCTGAAGAGTTGCTACCTGATTGCTTTTGTATCCTGTTGTTTTCATTTAGTTTTGCTGTCATTCTTTTGATTGTTTTAACGCAATGATTATCTGCCTCAACACTTGCATTTTATGCATGAATTGTGCTGTATAAATGAAATGTATTATTATTATTATTATTATTATTATTATCATCATCAGTAGTAATAGTGGTAGTATGTTGCAGTGCAGTGAGAAATATGCAAATGACTTGTGGTTTCTGTTTGTTCACATAGTTCTGCATGTCTTAGCTAGTGTAAGCCACTTAAGGGATTCATTAAATCTACTCATGTGTCTGTAGATCCATTAAAGGTTTCTGTGGGGCAAAAAGTGTGTTAATACATTATCTCTATAGTATATGTACCCAGCCCAGATGTTTCATTCGGTGCATTATAAGAGCACGTTGTATAATTTGACATTATAGAACACTTTATGTAGATGTTTAGGCCACATTGCTTTCTTGCACCTTTTAACTGCTTATCACTAAAGGTGACTTTTCAGCACGCCATATACTTTTCACCTTAGTCACTGAAAGACAAGGTCCCTTGGTACACAAATTCAAATGATCAGATTTTGTCATCAAATTAAGTTGTGGTGAAGTTTCAGATTTGTTACATACATCATTTATCGTGCCTGGTGTATACACGAAGACAGAATCCGTGACTTAAATTGAGGCCATAATTAACCTCCTTTTTCTCGAATGTGACGGCCACATTTCCCAGTCGCTTCAAGTACGTGAAGGCCTCACGGCTGTGACCCAGCCCTCGTTTTGTCCACCTCCGCCTGCAATTGGCCAAGTGTCCCGTCTCTCATTTTCTCTCATTCACACAGGAGGCGATTCCAAAAATACAAAAAAAAAAAAAAAAAAAAAAGGAAAAAAAAAGGAAGCGAGTCACGTTTCTTCTCGGCCAATCACAGGCCCGTTTTATTATGACAACGTGGGATTCCGCGAATTTGTTTCTTGGAGTTGAGAGAAGTGCAGCTCACAGTAAACTAGGACAAGTTGACGTATGAGCAGGAGCGCACAGAAAGACGGAATGGACGCACAGACGATAGCTTAGTCGGCGAACGTCGTTTTATTGATTAGAAATACCGAAAAAAAAAAAAAAGGGGGTCAGGGGTGGGGGAGAAGGAAAGACAGAAAGCGAGGAACAATTCAAATCTTCCTGAAGGGGGGTTTATTTATCCACCCTGCACCTCCACAGGAGAAAAAAAAAACGCAGCCTTTGCGGAATAGTCACATTGAAGACGACACGTGTGGATGGTTAACCACATGTTTCCTGAGAGGACTGTGCTCTGATTACTTTGTGTCTGCGTGTTGGGTTGTTGTTGTTTTTTTGTTTTTTTTTGTTGTTGTTGTTTTTTTTGACACAAATCAAGCCGATCTACGTTGTTTGTTTGTTTTTTTTTTCCCCCCCCGTCCGTTTCTGCGGTAGCGATGTCGGAGGTTGACGTCTCTGCGGACTGTGTCCCCAGCCTGCCACCGGCACGGACAGAGGACACGTTGAAAGAGAGCCAGGAGAACAGGACTTTACTGATGGTGGCGATGATTTTACTGGACTTGAACAAATGCAACCCTAACGCCATCAGCTCGGGAAGCAGCCGGTGCCTCGGGGGCGGCGACGCCGGCGCGCAGGACAAGGTGGAGCGGGGGAGTTGCCAGTTGAACTCCGGGGGCTGCCGGGGCTCGGTGACACCGAAGCTGTCTCAGAACAAAAAGACGGCGAGACACGACTCTCCCGAGAAGAGGCATTGTTGCCCCTTCAGCGGCTGTGGGAAAATGTACGGCAAGTCGTCCCACCTCAAAGCCCACCTAAGGGTCCACACCGGTAAGTGGAGGCTTGGTGAAACGCGCATGAAACCCACGGGCTTTGTTCTGTTGCCCCCCCCCCAAAAAAAAAACAAAAAAAAAACAAAAAAACGTCCTGCGTCACTTGTGCCATGATTTGGCTCTCGGTGTGGGTTGACATCACCGTTAAAACAACTGCTCTTCCTGGGATATCAAGTAGAAAAGATGAATAAACGTACTGTGCCGACATTATCTGCGACAACTCCCCGAATATTATGATGTCACGATGTGATAATAATATCCTGCAATAATATTTGTGTTATAGACCTAGCCTCCGGGCCGTGTTGTGTCTTCTGATGGGACATGAGGGGGTGTAAGTGAGAGACCACATGTTCTGCAAATGAATAACAGATTATAGGAATGGATGTCCCATGAATTTTGGAACTGTGGGGGTGTGACCGACCTGCCCGTGGCGTGCAAAGTAGGCCGGGAGTGGAGGCAGTGGGAGTGCGTGGTGTTGTGGGGGAGGGTTGTTTTAGTGTCCTGTTGACACCCACACTGCGATGTGAGAACACCGCGTGCCGCCGCCCATATTTTTGATGCATGGCAGATAAGTTCGGGTGCGATAAATGATCCGGATCGGGGTGATGATGGTCGGGGTGGTTCTTTTTCAAACCGATGCGTCAAAGCGCTGTCGGTCGCGGGTCATCTGGTACAGCAGCGGTAACGGCGGTGTAGTAAATGTCGATATGGAATATATTGGCTTATGATTCACATGCAGGTCACTGCGACATTGTTGTTCCCACATGTTCTCGTCCGGAGGTAACCTTCCCTGCACCACTATTTCCTCATACGTCATCCTCCTCCACTCCCCTCACGTCGGGTTGTAAACAAGAGCGGACATGTGGTTCATTGGAGCACGTGGAGGAGGAGGAGGAGGAGGAGGAGGGGGGGGCTGCAGTATGGCAGCCATAGGTGGTTTTTTTTTGTTCAGCAGGATCTTATCATGACTCAACATTTCCAGATCAATGTTCTGTTATTTTTCCTAGAAAATACTGTTGAGGCAGACCTACTTCCCACATTTTTGATTTGCTACGGAGGAAAACATGGACTCTGCCCCCTCTCACTTGATATTTTCTGTTGGTGTGTGTTTTTGTTCTTTTTTGCTCTGTCTCTGTATTCCAAAGGGCCTATCCAGAATAGGGATATATATATATATTTTTTTTAAGGTCATTGTAGATACCACTTATCGACAATCAAGGCAATGAACATTAAAGGTTCAACGTGTAAGATTCAGGAGGATCTTTTTGAAGAAATTAATTATATATAATTATGTTTTCATTAGTGTATATTCATACGAAAATGAGACTCGTGTTTTCGTTACCTTATCTACAGAGGGAGCGAGTCACCGTTCACCGAGCCCGCCATGTTTCTTCTGTTGCTCGGAATGAACTTCCTCTTCTCCTGTTTTTCCGTTTAGCCTAGAATGGACAAAATGAACACTGGTTGTAACATAGGCAACTTCACCACTAGATGCCACTAAGTATGACACGCTGAACTTGTTTTGTTGGTCTTAATTTTTAGAATAACTCCAACACAAAATTTCTTGAAATCCCTGAGCTGACTGTCAAATAAAGGAAGTACAATTCAATACTCAGTGTTTATAATTTTTCACATTGAACTGGAGGGATTCTGACTCATACTAGTAAATAAATAAATGTTCTTTTCTAACTTCAGTTTTGACAGGCTATTACTCATGCTGCGTAACCAATCAGGCAGTGCCGTAAGTGGGACATTACTTGTGACCAGCGAGACAAATCCGTGAATTTTTTTCTGATAGCGAATTTTTAAAATTCAGATCCAATAGTTGTTTTAATATGAATATTGGATCTGATGATCAGCCTATCATCTAGCCCAGAACCAGTTAGTGTTTTGAATAAAGGTTATGCAGCATATTCGGTTCAAAGGTAGGACAGGGCTGCTGCATTTTATTGCAATCAAAAGAGAGTGTAATAAAAATGTATAACATGTTTTTCCCCAGGTGAGCGTCCGTTTGAGTGCACCTGGCCAGACTGTGGCAAGAAGTTCTCGCGGTCTGACGAGCTGACACGTCACTACCGCACGCACACGGGCGAGAAGCGCTTCAACTGTCCAATGTGTGACAAGTGCTTCATGAGGAGTGACCACTTGACAAAACACGCCCGGCGACACGCAGGCTTCCATCCCAGCATGCTCCAGGGCCCCGGCACGGCCAAGAGACGCCGCTGCTCTGTGTCCATGTCTTCTTCTGACTCTGGAGACCAAAGCCCTGCCGGAATGTGAAACATACCCACGTACTGTACACGTATACATAAGGCACATAGAAACAGAGGTAAACACAAGCACGCCCATTTGTGTGGTGTGTACTTTACACAAATCCAGTCCAGTCAGACAACTCAACCAGCCAGACCACTATAAGTAGAGTTTGTCTATGCATGTAACATTGTACGAGCAAACAGGAGCTTCCTTCTTAGCCTGACTGTATAGGAGAGCTACTCTCCTTTTTCCTGAGGTGATTTCTATTTATTAAGGGAAATTGACTCTTTGAGTTTTAGTTGCTTTGCTTTTAGTTTGTGTGAGTTCTTTTCTTAAAAAAAAAAAAAAGAAAATCTGCCACTTGAGTGGTTTTCACATGTACATAATATAGGCTAATATTTCATAAACACTACATGTGTTTGATTTCCAGATGAACACATCAGTGAGAAAAAAAGTCAATACAATGTTATGACTGAGATCTTCCTAATGGATCAGGAAAAATATTTTAATAAATATCATTATTGCACACATACGCATACTAATGTCTGTATAGTTCCCCTCCAGTCCAGGAGAATGTATAGCAGTATTATGTAAATAGCTTAAAGAGACCTTTCAAACAGATGACATATTCACTATACTGTAGTTAAGTGTTATTAGATAATAATAATAATAATAGGTCTAAGCTATAATATAGAGAAATACAGAGCTTGGCTATTTAATTTTTATATATTTGACCATGGGTTTAATAAATCAGGTATACTGTGAGCTTGTAGGTGTATGCAGTGTGTTTATTGTGTTGAAACGTAAATGTGGTCACATAATCATAAACTTGCAAGCTATGGCACCAAAACAGTGCATTGAGTAGACCACGGTACATAACTATAGGGAGATGTTTATGACACGTTTGCAGGCTTGACTTGTGTTGAAGGTGCCGCGAAACACAACAGGATAATGCCTTTCAAACACAAAGTGAGACTTTAGGTTTTCACTTTCACTAGAAACGTATTTTTATTGTTTAAGCCATGAGGATTTATGTTCAGTCAGCAGCGTGTAAACTGTAAGATATTTTAAAAGAAAAAAAAAAAAAATGTCTGTGCCTTTTATGGGTTTTGTAGCAGACAGGAATTTCTATGTCTTCAACTTCTGGAAAAAAACAAAACAAACTACCTGAAAGAGTTTCATCAGATTCCTTTCGCTGATATCCATTACTCTGAATATCAATGACTGTCTCTTACGCCAACAGTGCCAGTTGCTGTACATTGAAACTAACTTTTTTTATGCTCTTATCTAGACTGTATTATAGCAGGTAATAATGTGACGCATGGTCATTTTAATCACTTTTCCACCCTCTAGTGGTGAAGTCAAAGCACATTTCTTAAACAGAGTCATAAAAGCTTTTTTTTTTTTCTTTTTTTTAAAATTCTTTTCACAACATTTTTAGGCATGTTCTCTTGACTACTTTGGTTGTTTATGAATCAATGAATTCCATCATGTAGCATGTTGTATGTTTTGGTTTGGTACTTGTATTTTTTATTGTCTGGTAATCTTTTTTAATATAACTAATTGGATGCGAGGTCTTGTTTGACCACTATGGAAATGTAAACCCAGTTTTTGTTTTGTACTCACCACATAATGCATTTAAATGTCCAGATAAATTGAGTTGTAGTTAACCTGCTAGGACATAACTACTTTTTTTTGGCATTGTGAAACTGTGATTAGCTGCTGGTGCCTTTCAGGTTAAAGCCCTTACTTCTGATGCTACTGTACTGTAATCAGGGACTGTCAACACAGTCACATATATTGTTATCACAATATATACATAGCTGTGTAATAATTACTACGCAAAGGTTTTACCATTAAAATTATTTTTCTTTCTAATCAGTTTCTCATCACTTCTGTCCAGAACAACACACACATATCAGCTTCTGAAGTGTTAAACTTGACTATATTTCCTAACTTAAACAGAAATCCTCTCTTTATTATTGATTAAATAAGGCAAAGGAGGAATATCAGTGAAAAAAGAAGAGGAACTGCCTCATTAGCTTTGTGTTTATTTGTTGTTTTCATACACCGCACATACGTAACAATAACATTGTTAAATACTGGAATGGAAGTGTTTACAATACAATAAAATCATTTAAAAAGGGAAAAACCAAAGACAAACAGTTATCACCCGTGTCTAAAATGTAAAAAAAAAAAGCATAACTTCATAGAGAGCAAATGCTTTCAAAGAAAATGATCAAGATGGCAATAAATACACACCTTTTAAACTTCTCTGTAATTAAGGCATACTCTAATTGCAAATAATCCACAGATTTAACGGAGAGAAAGTGTAGTTAATGAATGAAGGATAGTAGTGCTCCAAGTCAACCGCACTGATGTTCAATTACAGAACGATTTCTGACCCTTTAGTCTAAAAACATAAGTAGATCTCACTCTTCGTGTGGGCACTGTACGGCTGTACGCATGCAAATGCATGTGTGTGTATGTGTGTTTGTCAGAGAGAAATAGAGAAAAGGGTAAATTAGTGTAGTGCCTGAACCTGTGCACACTCTTGATGATCTGTGGAGAAAAGATACTTCAGGGGGTAAGACAACAGAATGTCAGCAGACTTTGGCCTCATTAAGATACATGTTCACATCATGTGTTAGAGGGTTGGTGCAGCGATATGTACTCTTCCCTTTTGACACAGTTCATTTCAGATAAGACACTGTCACTGCTATGCAGGAAAGAGGGCACAGATATGGGAACAAAAAAAAAGTGCAAATTCGAAAATAATACAAGTCAAGTTAGTGCCACGACAGCAGCATGTGATTGCACGGAAAAAAACAGGGGGGATCTGATGTGCCACAGGCTACTTATTTTTTTCCATTCCGGTTGTTCTTCATGCAATTTGTTCCTCAGCCGTTCATATTCATACATTCATCCCGAAACTTTGAAACAACTCAAGCCAGTAGGGCAAAAACAAAAAGCGAAAAGTTGGATTGTTGAAGGTGGTGTGAATGAGTGCAACGACTTGGCCTGTGCTACATTACAACCCTGTACAGTACAATAAATACAGTACCAGATATTTCTTCTGTTTGGGGTATCAAGACCACAGTCCAAAGTTCTCAAATATATCCACGTCAACATATACAATCATACTGATCCCTCGTTTTTAAAAAAAGTAAGCATTTAAAGAAAAACTTAAAAAAAAAAGGCTAGAATAAAAATGCATTACAACCCAGAATTCAGGTAAGCAGAACAGTTGAATCAGCAGTCATGATAACTTTTGTTTAGTGAAATGGAAATCACTTCATAGCATCAATTAACCTTTTGTTTCCTGTCCACTAATATCAGTGTGTTACGATACATCACCAGGAGAAGGCTCCCAAACACAAGTGCACGTCCTACCATAGGAGGAAACCACCACTTTAACTTATATTTGAAATACATATGGAATATTTTCATGTTTCATATGTGTTCCTTCTCCTAGATTTAAAACAAACTATCTATATGTTAATTTAATTATTTGTCATTGTCATTATCATCATAGCACTTAACTGTTATTACAATATTCTACCAATGCTTCACTGTCGCCACTCTGGCGGCGAAGTAAACTCGCAGCAGATGAAGTCGGGGGTTATGTTGTGTGGAAAAGGGACGGGGCACAGGGTTAAAGGGATGGGTTACTGTATTTGACAGGTGGTGGACGAGGTTGCCTGGCAGCACATGCAGGTAGGGTTGACTGATTTGGGTGGAATCAGATCCAGGTCCTCGTCATCCGGGATCTCGTCTAGGCGGTAACCATCTTTCAGCAGCTGGATGTTCAGATCCTGGTTGATTTGCTGTAGGAGGGCGAAGAGAGAGAAGAGGCTCAGAGAAAGACGAGTAGAAAGAAGCACGGTGATTGCAATGAGATGATTCATTAGTTCTTTTTGAGTTGAAGATGTAGAGTACATCTATAAGATGTAGACTACAGAGATCTTACAACATGATAACTTTTTAAGATAGTGACAGAATGGATAAAATTTCCCCAGGCAAACTGAGATGGCACCTTCACAGATGGCCGTAAGAACCATCATTTGGATCTTGGTCATGAAGGTGTTGAGTCATTTTGTAGTGTGATTTTTTTTTTTTTACAGTATGATAATGCCTTTGATTGCATGCAAAAGAAGCATTGTGTGTATTCAGAATCCCGACATGTGTTTCAAATCTAGCACTTACTTTTTATGCATACACTGTCTAGTCTGCTGTACATAAGTGGCCCGACACTGGACTGCGCAGCATAAACAAAAAACAATTGTCTCCTCTTATGAGCTACAGTACAGTCACACTGTTTCCACAGTGTATCCCTTGGTAACAACTTGCTGTTATTATTGAATGCTGAGATAATGGATGAAATGAGGGAAAATTGCTTAGCTACAACTGCTAATTATTTCTAACAATACAGCTGACAAGAAGAAAAAGTGAAAATATTATTCACATATATACTTGCAAGCTTGGACTACTTAGAAACAGAAAACTGATGTAGAAGGTGGGAATTAGGATCCCCCCTGAAGAATACATTCAAATAATGTGCTTGTGATTTGCACTTTTATTGGCAGTCCCTATGAAAACAGGATTTGCAGGAGGAGGCACCTAGAGATGACATTTCATTTATTTTCGGCCTGTGTTTCATAGACATAGTCTGCACTGTAATCACACACTTGCAGGGCTGCACACATGCCTACGGAATTAACATGGATGAGCAGGATGGATAGAAATGGGTTTTCTTCAAGACCGGTTTAAGAAGAAATGTGAGGTAAAGAAGCACATGTAATAGTACTAATAGTCACTCAGAGACATCTCACCTCAGCAGAAGAGTATCCTGACGACGAGTATCTAGACATGTCAAAGTCATCATCGCTGTAAAACAACAACAGGTTAGCTTATCGTTAACTGTGCGCTTGCGTCCCCCGTGGGTGTTTTGTGTGTTCAAGTGTGTGTTTGGTCTTACCTGTCTGTATCTAAGGCCACCAAGGGCTTCTCATCTGGGCTCTGGTCTAAAGACGAATAGCCTTTATTTGGCACTACCAACCTGTAGTGGGACAACAGTCAAAGAGTGAGCAGTGCAAGGAGAAACCGAAGAGCAGAAAAAGGGTGTAACACAATATGACAGGAAAGGAGAGGGTGAAGAGGGGGCTACCTGGTTGATCCTGCCAGTAGCATATGCTTGTCTCAAAGATTAAGCCATGCATGTCTAAGTACAC
>JAPQRN010000027.1:16216380-16247125 GCA_037367275.1 Coranthus polyacanthus
TAACATAGTGCATCTACTTTATGATTTCAATTAGAGCGAAAGAGAGAAATATGTGAACATTGTGTCAGGGAGGAGTCAGTTTGTGTGTGAGTGTGTGTGTGTGTGTGTGTGTGTGTGAGGTCTGTATTGGAACAGATGGCTGTTTACGTATCTATACCTGTTTCAGAGCAGCTGTAGTGCAATCACCAAATTAGACTGATTGAGTTCCACGTCTTAATAATCGCAAGGAGAATTTGTTCCCATTTGCAAGATGAATACATTTCATCTGAGCACAATCACAGGCACTGGCAAAAATAATAGCACTTATTAATTAATGACCACATTAGGAGAAAGTACGTCTTTTAAAATGAAAACTGGACAGACACACGTTTGAGACATGTGAGAACTGGTACTGTGTCACATCGCTTTCATTTCTTTTTTTTTCCCGTTCATTTTTTTTTTTTGTTTTACTTTGTGGATTTTTGATACTAAAGCAGCACCGCTGTGCAATGTGACTCCTGTGAGGCCCATGACTGCTCTGAATTTAAAGAGGTGCACATACACAACACCTCATTCACAGCCAGTCAGTCAACTTAATCAGGAGTTCAAAGTTGTCTTTGTTTTGGCTGACTCACAAGCTCAAAGATCAGAGCAGCACATGACTGTTCAACTAAACACATAGTCACACACGCATTTTGTGTTTCCATATGTTTAAGGGACATTATATTGACTTGTACTATGGTCCTTGAGACAATAATATGCTTAAAACTAATCCTTATGCAGACCCTAACCTTAAGCTTAAAACAACTCCATAGTCCACACGTGAATGTGTCAACAGAGTTGCATCCCCATCATTTTAGAAAGACACATGCAAACTACACGCATTTTTAATACATAAGTAATAAGTGATGACTTTATGCTCTGTGGTTGTAGCAGAAAATAGCTAGGGATTAAAAAAAATTAGTGTCAGAAAAAAAAAAAAAACAGTACGACTGTACATTTGTGCTCGTGCACACGTGAGTGCATGTTGGAAAACAGTGACATTGACAAATATAAAGGCCTTTTGTGTCCACATGCAAACTAATTGAATGTAAATATATGCAAATGTAAAATTTATGCTAATACTACTGAACCAAAGAAAGCTTGCTTAGAAGGGCAGGCAAATGGACATGAGTAAGCAGACTCGGTCACAAACGGAGACCTGAGCCTGCACTGACCACAGGGTAAACAGGCAAATGTTTGTGCATAATGCATCACCTTGCAGAGGACTATTAGAGGTTTCCATCTCATGTGTGACTGAACTGCCCCCATCCTCCCCAGCTCGTTTTGAGGACACCAACCAAGTCCAAAACAATGTCAAATACTGGTACCAAGCAACAGTTGGTTAGGGCTTGATAACTTGACTTAACCAGCTGTCATTTCTCTTTACAGGGGATTAGAAACTGTTGGATGATAATCTGTACAATTTAAGGTGTATTCATGTTGTGTTCAAATGGTTGTAAACCTGCAATCAGCCAATACAAAGAAAAAACCATTTGCCTGTATGTGTGGAGTACTAGTGCAGTATCTGGTCAATCCTTGGGTTAAAAAAAAATATATCATAGAGCCTATTTTAGGCATTAAAGTTGTCGTGAGAAAATCTAAGAGGAAACGTGACATTTGTTTACGTTTAAACCTTTTTTGTTGTTGTTGTTGTTGTTGTTTTACCTCCTTTTAAAAAGTGTATAACCCACGCACATGAACATTTTGTACGACATCCTACCTAAGCCTCGTCCCTGCTCTTCGCCGTCCATGCGGTCGCAGTTTGCGTCCTCCTCTTTCAGCTTAAAAACAGATGAGAGTTTCAAAACGATCGGCCGACCGGCAGCAACTTCTCCAAATGGCTTGTAAAGGCGGGAACTTTTGTAAAGAAGTAGGTCACGGAACTCTGAGCTACCGCTTGGGCAGCGGCACCCACGGGCGGTCAGCACCGGACTGCTAATGAAGAAGGCGCTTGGCGGAGACCCAGCCGGTTCCCAGTGACTGCCGACAGGCGCAGCGCGACAGAGCGGAGGCTCCGCTGTCAATGCGGCTGCTCGTCATCCTCTAGCCCCTCCCTGCTCCGACACCCCCCCCCCCCTCTCCCTCCTCTCCTCTCTCTACTACTGAGCTATTTATACAAAGAAGCTCTTGGACAATCCCATCACCTTTGAGGAGATGCTATCGTCAAGAGGGGTTTTGCGCAGCTCAAGGCGCCATCGCGTCACCGTCTTATTATGGGCCGTAGCGAGCGTGGGTAAAGCTGGATTAAACAAAACAAACAAAGAAAAACAAAAAAAAAGTTGGAAAAAGGATAGTAGCGTCCTTCCGTGACTTGATATTTGACAGCTGAGCGCGTTTTCCATACCTCAGACAACCTCTGTTCTTCACATATCCACCCCCTTGTCACCCATCACCTTTTAATGCACTCTGAAAATATGCAAAGGGTGGTTTTAAAAAAAATACGCAGTGGTGTACTAATGTGAGTGATATACCAGCGTCTACACTCAACACGAGTTGTACGTGCATTTGATGATAGTGAACAGCAGCTGTACAAACTTCAAACTTGTTGAATCTTTTTCTCATTGGTATTCAGCACAGCAGCAGGGCGTCCAAGGGGAATTCTGCTCAGCTCTCCCTGTTTCTCTTTCTTTCTTTCTTTCTTTCTTTCTTTCTTTCTTTCTTTCTTTCTTTCTTTCTTTCTTTCTTTCTTTTGTGTGTGTGGGATGGGAGCTTGGGGGTTGGCAGTGGGGGTACCATGACCCACAGAGTTCAAGCAGAGACAAAGCTTTCTTTTGAGTCCACACCCTCACCACTGGTTTCAGACCAGAAGCTTTTTTTTTTTTTTTGTTTTCTTCTTTTTTCCCAGAGAGCAGCGGTCTAATCAAAGTGTTTGGTACACTGCGCCGCATGTGAGTTACACTTCAAGGGTAGAATTATTAAGATTAAAGTGACTGGCAATTTAATAACTGCTCGAGGAGTAACCGGATGAATGCGAATAAATGTACCCCCGAGTGAGTAAAGATTTCATTAAAGCATTGCATCTGGCGATTAAATGTTTTATTAATAACAATGTAACGCTCTAACTCCAGTTATCACATTTTTGATCAGTATAGGTTTGTCAGAACAAGGTATATATTAAACTCAAACGCAGATGATATTAACTTGTTTTTAAACTAATTATATTTGATTACTTACTGCACCCAGATTTGAATTTTCTAATTATTATCAAGTCCAGTGATTCATGAAGTTTTGCTTTCAGGAATATAATTATTGAAAATATTCCACCACAATTAAAAGCTCTGCATTCGAAACCTATCATCAGCAAAATGGTCTTAAAGTATGAGAAGTAAAAGTAGGCATTATGCAGTAAAATGGTCCCTGTCAGTGTTTTTTATTAATATTACTATTGCATAACTGTGTATGTTGCATTTTACAGCTGGTAATGTTTAAGGTTGAGCTCAACTACTTCAAACTGTTACGCAGTTTAATCAACAGAAGTGCACATTTTCTATACGATCGTCGTATGTTTGTTGTGTTGTTGTCCCGTGAGAACCACATATCTCTAAAAAGTCAACTTTTCATGATCTCAGAAAAATAGGCCTTTAGGTTTTCAGCTTTGTGACATTTTCCAGCTAATCCAAGACGGTTTTTAAAGAGTTTATTTAGGGCTTACTGAGTTGGGAGAGATCTCTAAACCCGTAAAGGAACACTTAATCCTTGAGTTTATCAAAAACATCCAAACGAAACACAGTTGGAGACGCGTCACTTTCACTCGACAGGAAAAACTATAATCTGAACCGTAACTAAAGCTGTCAGACAACTGTAGTGGTGTACAAGTTTAAAGTTACATAGAATGGTAATATATAAGAAAAGTTCAAGAAAGTAAATACAGTACTTGAGCAGAAGTCATTTATCACCGATCACAGCCTGATGCTCTCGAGAAAGCTGCTTCAAAAGTGTGATACGCCACATATATACACAAAATATAACCTGAGGGAGTCATGGATACACAGTGAAACTCCCTCCGTCTCCCTCTTTGATGCACTCGTACACAGTCTTGCTTTTTCAGGATGTGTCAAGTCTGATCGCTGCCTCTTCTGTTAATGAAGAAGCTCACACTCCTCCATTACCCTGTCAAAACTTATCAGCGTCTTGAAAATGTGACAGAGGGACAGGAAAAAGAGTGAGATAGAAAAAAAGGGAAGCAATTTAATTTTTTCCTTAGTTTCTCCCCCGCTCCTCCCCCCCCTCTACTCAACTTCATCTCATCAGCGTTAATCTCAGCGTCGCCATTCTTCATTTTCCGAGCTCTGTTATCGAGAGGAAAGATAGACTCCCCAGCTGAGTATTATGGTGTTCACAAAGCCTGGGAGGATGCAGGGACAAACCAGGTCAGTTTCAAGCAAGGATATTAGATACGTATTTTACATGAATGATCTTTTTTATATAAACCATTCATTCTTATCATCCAGTGTACAACTTGGGACGCGCTGTCGGATGGGCAATTTTGTTGAATCGCTCCTCATTTTTTATTTTTTATTTTCAATTTATTGCATATGTTTTTGTTGCTGGTTTTCACCCAGAAACATTGGCTATTCTGCACAGTGTCCTGCTTGGGAAAGCTGTCAGAACCAATTCCCTATCATGAGTGTATGAGGACACCTGCTGGACATTTATTGACATTGTTTTCATTCCCGGCCAACCCCACAGGACTAGGACATGGAGCTAAATAATACCCAGGATGCATTCAGTGTTCATGTGGATGTGAGTTGTCATATAGGAGAGTTCATTGTTTTCTGATGGGTATATAAACACACAGATCACACACAGGAGAAATCCAATTTGCTGGGTCTTTTATTGACACTTCATCTTCTTTAGTTGTTCATCATAACCTGAAAAACACATAGAAGGTTTTAGTTCGATTTAATTGGAGCTGCATTTACTCTAAAGCAGCAGGAAATGTAAATGCCTCCTCACCTGGTCGATCCAGTCGTTGAAGGCGGAAACACGGGTGAAGACGGTAGGTTTCTTCTCGTAGTTGCAGCCCAGACCGGAGACGAAGCTGGCGATGCCATGGACCTCCCAGATACCGCTGCTATTCTTACAGTTCAGGGGGCCACCAGAGTCACCCTGGACACAAGAAGAGCTCATGTTTTATTAATTTGTTGGAGCTACTGGGAAGCTGAAGAGGAATTATATATGTAATGTGGGCATGTAACAAGGTGAGGTGTTTCACTTTTGTTTTTCGCTTTTTTTTTTTTTATTGGAAATATTACATTTGAATCCAAATGAACTTTATTTGTATGACCAGTAATACCAAATACCAAAGTGGTTGTAGATAGATTAGATCATGTATTAGAATTATGAACAATAACTGACAGCTTGTAATTGAATACAATTCCCTCTTTCCTCATGCACAGACAAAAACACACACACAGTAGTAAACCTACATTACATCCAGCCACGATTCCATCCCCACCGGCACACACCATGGTGGTCCTGACAGCAATACCCCACCAGTCAGGCTGGGAGCAGGTGGCATGGTCGGCCACAGGCATCAAAGCCTGCTGCAGCTTATCAGCTATGGGGCCTCCGGCTAAAACACACATGCAGAGTCTAAAACCAACACTCACATACACTTGCAGTCAGTCAAATATGCTTCACAGCATTTCCCCAAGCGCCAGATTCACAGTCAAACCCACATTTTCAATTTAGAGGTAATCCCTGTAAAGAAGTGTCACCTATCTTTTTTTTTTTGTTTTGTTTTGCTAGTGATTTTCACCCCTTCATTCATTCATTTCCTCGTGTAACCCCAGTCACACAAACATCCACAAACACACTAGTCAGTAAGCAATTCAAACATCCTAGTAATTGAATGCCCTACAAGACAGTTTACATGAAGACACTGCAGAGGTGCTCAACCCTCATCCCTCAAAGTATTAAACAAACACGGACACATAGATACAACTAATAGCTTACTGTACAGTCTTCCCCATCCGGTGATGTAGCAGGGGTAGAGGTTGGGCAGCAGATTGCCAGCAGGAGGGATGCATCCCAACTGCACATGGTCAGTCAAAGTCACAGACTCTGACAGCTTGATCAGGGCAATGTCATTACTGCGAGAGAAACAGGAATAGAGAGACTCAGGGAGATGGTCGTACTGACAGGCAATTTAAAATCTACCTTCAGTGCCAGAGAGAAAGAGACACAAAGCTGCGTAAGATAATAATAATAATAAACAGCACTATCTGTATTTTTTTTTTTTTTTTGCCTTCTTTGTATGTTTCTATCTAAACAAATAAATCAACTTAACCAGCCAATCTTATCTCTCCAAGTTTCCTCTGTAGAAGAGGTTCAGCTTTGTATTTGCAGTTGTCCAACAATGAAAAGTGTGTTTAAAAAGGGCTTGTTGGACTTTATTGATTGTATCGTCTAGTTTACTCTGTGATAAGATGATGAGAGAGAAGGGACGAGTTGGATGTTGAAGACTCAGCCATCTTTGTCACCTTGACACAGCACAGATGATATCATGTGTTTCACTCTCTTGGTCCCCAGAGTTAGAACAGAGTTAGGCAAAAAAGCTTTTAAATGTGCTTCCCTTCTTCCTGGAATGATTTAGAAAAGGACCTGAAACTGTCAGAGACTATTATATTAGAGTCTATTTTAAAGGAATAGTACTGTTGCTTAATGTGATCATTTCTGAATTTGTACATATTTAGTCCTTGATCTTGTATTGCACATAGCTAGATAATTTATTCACTAATTTGAACTGTGTGAAAGTTATTTGTATTGTCTATTTATTATTGTACCAAAGTTTATGCTGCTGTCTTGGCCCAGTCACTGTTGAGAAAGAGATTTTAGTCTCAATGAGACTTGGACCTGTTAAATAAAGGATCTGTATGTCAGGTGACACTCATCGCACTGTGCGACGGGTCTTGTCTTACCCGAAGGCCACAAAGATGGGGTTCCATTTCTCATGGACAATAATCTTCTCAGGCAGGATGGCCTTGGAGCTAGGTTCTTCTTCAACCAGGTTGTGTTTGCCCACATAAACCCTGTAGGAGAGCTTGGTGCTGGGGGAAAGAAAAGACTGTTTAGACAGTCAGATAGCGCAGAACTGCGTGATCTCATGTCTTCGGTAATTAGCTGTGGTGTAGTGAAGGGGATCTGAAATGAACACTAGTCCAGATGACCTTAGGTGTACTTCTCTTTGTTTGACAGCTGTGTTTTAAACTTTTGAATTCAGGCAAAGTGTCTTTGGCTTGACGCATTTTGTAAAGTTCAGGGAGAGTTATGAAAGCACTGTGGTGCAGAATAAATACAATACAATTATTGTAGTAGTTGTGTCAGTGTTTGTGCATCTGTGTTTCTCTGCTGCTCATACTTGATGCAGTGAGCTGCAGTCATGACCCAGTTGGCAGCGATCAGAGACCCCCCACATGTGTGCCTCCACACACCGTCCCTTTCGTACTGCAGAGAAATCTAGAGGATGGAAACATTAAGGATACAAACATATACGAAACATAGTAAGATTCAACTCAAGAACAACCATTTCATTATAGAATCTTTGGGTTTGATGAGCAGATGTTGTATTTGCAAGGTTTGCTAGTAAATATAAAAACATTGACAGATGCGCTCATATTAGCATACCTGCCAGGGCCAGCTGTGGGGCTTGGCATCTACTCCATTGACCACACGAGAAGTCACAGGCTCAATGGGTGGAGTGCCACACCCAAGGGCTGAAGGAGAAAACGCACAGGTAATGGCTGGATACTAGATGTGACGGAGCGAAAAAGTTCTGGGGCAGTTGGGAGGTACGATTCCTACATACTGCAGCATTTTTTTCTTTTCAGTAACAGTGACAAGAAAGAGTACTAACTTCCTGTGTGGAAATATGCAAGAACACACACTCTGTCACACAAACTTGCAAACACACAGAAACAATTACACACAATTAGAGAATGCCAGATGTTCTTACCGCAAGCAATGAGCACCGAGGCCAGCACAATGGGGATCATGTTGATTGATGCTTCTGCTGAGGGACAGCAGGACACGCACTCTTTTAAACTTTCCACTGCAGGCAACACCCGTCACAAATATGGAAACACACATTTCTATTGGGTCGTCAAGTCCTCCTGGGACGTAGACGGACCAATGGCAATGAGGGTCAGTGCAACTGGGTAGCTAACTGACCCTACAGGTGTGTTTTCTGGAACATTTCTCACGACCTTACTGTTAATGTATGTTCTGCTACCATGCATGGACCAGGAGCGGACAGGACTGAGAGAAAAAGAGTAAAAGAGTTCATATGAGGGGATCTTTATACAAGGTGCGCACGATGATGCCATGCACAAAACAACTACATACGACATTCTGTGTTTCAGCTCACCGATACTCCTTTTTGTGCAAAGTCTTTCCACTGAAACCTGGATTTAAATACTTGCGTAACCAGCATGGGAAGCCAGCATCTGGATTAGTGGTATTGGCCTGTTTTCTCTGAAATGTGAAACAAAAGTCAAAGTAAGAGGCATTTCTATGATAAATAACCAGGAGAATGAGAAGCAGATGGTGCAATTGGTGCAGAAAAAAATCAACAAATCTACGCCACAGTTTTTATAAATGTCTTACAACTTATACAGTTCTGCAGTGTACTATATTGCCAGGAAACATATTGAATGACCATCGACCAAACACATCAGTCAACGTACGTTTTATTCAAGCTTCACTTGATGTATTTCCATGCAGTGTGTTTGTTGTTGAGTGTCAGTACACTGGGTTAGTGTAACACGAGGTTGTAATACAGAGCAGAATAAATAGAAATTTAATAAGTTATGATACTTGGAGGACACAGACACAACTCCTGAGGCATGAAAGTGTCAGAGTGTGTAGGCCTGAGGTGACTCAGCATGCAGACATTATAAATCTGACAGAGGTTGCTTTAGTAATATTACTTGGCACCATAAAGGTTAGCTTTTCCATTGCTGTAAACAGGTGGAGTCGGCTGAAAAGGTGGCGAGGAACAGTTAGCGTTTGAACGTGAAATGCTTGTATGTAAAGATCTGAAAGCCTGCGCTGATGAGAGAATCTGTCAGCAGCTTACACGGAGTCTTTAGGTTGTTAAGGCAAACCAATTATTTATTCAGGAACTTTATCTCTGTTCTGTCTTTAAAGGGAATATTGTGTTACATTGTAAAATATTTCAGAAATCAAATGCGTTTTCAACAGAATACTTCAGACAACGGACCAGACTCTGCTCATGAATCATTTAGTTTATCAGCTCACCACTAGATGGGACAATTTATCTGTTTAGACGCCGGCTGAGATATTTTCTTTTACTAAAAAATAACTGAAGGCATTGCAGTATCTGTGTCTGTTGTAAGAAAGTACACCCAAGCTCTGTACAGCGAATATGAAAAGGAGGTCAGACAGAAAAATGTTTTTTCTTTAATTTTTTTTAAATGACAGCAAAAAAAACCCCTTCAAAACACCTCCACAAATGTGATTTCTTACAACTGGGTGTAGAAAACTAGTGTCAGAGTTTGGTTAGAGTCATCTATAGTTTATAGACAGAAGAAAATACTAGATGGAAAGAAAATCAAGAAAAGAAAACAACCTGAGACAAAGGTTACTGGATCGTGTGTGGAGCACGTTTTTCTATACTTGTGGGTCCAAAAACAGGGAGCCTGCAGTGTTTGTTGAGCCCAACTACTTTGTGGGAACCAACATGATGGACCCAAAAAGTTTTTAGGGTTAAGGAGCGGTTTTAGGGATCGGGTTGGAAGCAGGTTAAGGTTCGGGTTATGGGCAGGGTCAGGGTCAGGGTTAGTCATTCGGTTGTGATGGTTAAGACTGGGGTAAGGAACAAGGGAATGCATTATGTCAATGGACTGTCCCCACGAAGACAGAAAGACAAAGTGGTGTGTGTACTTCTCCTGCCTGAGCTTTCCACAGCTGTGATATGCAATTAATGGAAAGCTAATTAAAATTACTCTTCAAATCTCTAAAACATTATTAAGCTTATTACGGGCCAGTGTCCACAATAGATGCCTCCTTTTCCCATTTTCTGATTAAACCTCTCGCATTCATTAATTTCACAGTGGCCAGATGACACAAGATAATGAGCAGAGGTGCTCGCTGAAGAGATATAACCTCAGTGAAGAAAAAAACACATATGAAAATTAACCAAATGATACCAGGTATTGCACATTTCAACATATCGCGGAAACCAGATGTATCCCCAGCCTTTCATGTTAAACTCAACACCTCTAATCTCCAAAATCTGCTCCTTTACCTATGACATATGTTTATTTGCATTTAGATTCACTCCATCATGTCCTGAGATGAAACTTACTAGTTTCATGGCTGAGCAAAGCAGAAAACCTCATACTGAAACCCCCTCGGGGATTTGTAAAAGGTACACTTGAGCCTGTTTTCCCTATCAGAACTGCAGCTGAACTCTGAATGACACTCTGTGTGAGGTTTATGGTTGGTTTATATCACTTTTAGGCAATAAACACCGTACTGGTCATTGCTGTGCCCCGTGTGGGCCAAAGGAGAAAAATTTTGCAATAATGTATAAATATTATTGTGGCAGGTCTACGCTATTGGCTGCAGCCAGCTGTGGGGTTTTTAACTCTTTTCCTGGTCATAACTTTTTGAATGTATGCACAGTAAGTTAGCTGCATTTGCGGTTTGTAGCAGTGTCCGATGTTTAGACTGTTCTGAGCCCACTGGGTCAACACTGCTAAGCTTTTCAGTTTAAGGAAAACACCTAGAGCTGTGTTTTTCTGGCTGCATTATTTGCTACAAGCAAGTGTGTTCTGAGCCAGAGGACTGGAATAAATCCAAATATCACTTACCTGCTGCTGATTTGCCTTTATCACTATTCGTCATACTGATATGAGCAGAATGACTTATTTCCATGTTGTTTTTCTTGTTTATTTCTTTTGGATGTCTGTCATTACTGTCATTTCCATTCAGTGTTTTTGCCTGCAATATCGCTAAGGGATTTCCAGGCTGGGAACTACTGATTTAATTGGATCTCACAAGCAGCACAACCGCTTTCCCTTCATGTCTTGTATGTACTTGCCAGTTTTGGATTTTTTTCATGTTGTGTTGGAATTTTCTAAGCTGGATTGGTGGGAGTAGATGCAGGCTGACAGTGACACTCCGTGAATTTGTTCTGGTTTGGTTGTTTGGTCCTGTTGATCATGTGCTTGTCATGTAGTGGTAAATATTTAGTGTAACCTTTTCTGGTGGCAAACGTAGCTTCAAACTGATCCCCTTTCGACAAAATTCAGAGCTTTGCGTGAAAAACATCATGTCTGTAATTGAGGTAGAATCTGAACAGGGTTGTCTTAGCCCGCACAATTTGCAGACATGTGTGTACTTGATGCAGTGCAGGCTCGATTATATGATTATTATGAACAACCGGGGTTCAGTTTCAGCTGCTTAAAATGCTGCTCTTTTAGCCTGGCTAAATGACAGTGTTGACCTGTGAAAGAGGGGGGGTCACAAAGCAAAGTCCATATAATTTAGCATTCGCTTCCAAAGGCATTTTAAGTGATGCAAATAACCAAATATGTAAAACACAGAGTCCTTCACACTGGTGTGAGTTCTGAGAATAGGCAGCATGTGTTTGCTACTCTTTTTTCCTCCATAGTCTGTATCTGTAGTTTTTATTATTCTGTCTTTTTATGTGTTGGAGTATTTGCCTGCTGTGTATTTTTACTCTGTTTTAACACATCTCTATCAATAATACATATGTGGCGCTATCACAGTTGTCTTAGAATAATGATACGTGGCTTATTAACACTATCAAATCTGGCAAAAATCCATAACAAAGTCACCTGAAATTTTACAAAACATACCAAGATATTGTTCCATGTGTTCAAAACTGCTGCAGCCCCTGCATGTGGTACATTTGCTCATAATTTTGGGATGTTCTGCAATTTGATTCAGCAAAAATGTATGAGTTACAGTTATACAAATTCATTTAGATTAGATAGAAGCAGCAAAATGCACTACGTGGAGCCTTCGGCTTTCAGATAAGTGTCATATGTAATGGAAAGGTCATGTTATGTCATATTATGTCATGTCATGGTTACCATCAACAGCAGTACAGTACAGCAGCAGAACACACACAGTATATGATCTTTTATTTAACTCTTTGCAAATAATGCTCCCTGACAGTGATCTTCATAGTGAAACAGTAGACGTTATATTCATCTCACTTTTGTTCGCCCTCATAATTACACTTAGATCCACTGATATGTGAAATATATTTGCTGCAGAGCCTCTAAAAAGGCACGTTTTCTATTTCAAATTTGTTTTATAACCTTCTTCAGAAACACTCAGCAATATAAGGAGACAACAGCTAGTAAACTTGCTATGACATTGCGTAATATTACTGTATGAATGTCCGGGTTCACTTCCTGAACTTGGCAAGCGTCCAGTGGTTCAAAGGTTCAGCTCAAGGTGTGTATAAATCCTGTCTTTGTTTTATCATATCCACAGCCACCAGCCATGTCCAAGACCAAGAAGACAGAAACAAACCACAGTAAGTAGACACCATTTTCAGATACAACATGCCCAGATAGCATATGTACCGTATGCACACGCAAAAACATTTAAAGAATTATTTGGGTCGAAGCTATAGATTTCATTAATAATTTATTGCAAACTGAGAGTCAGTGACAAAAGTGAATTGCTCTGGTTTGTGTCATTTATTATAAATGAAATGTGAGCGGTACAGTTTTTCCCATTCATTTTGAAATACATTCATAACCGTAGTTAAGTAACTGGTTGAATCCACAGTAGTCCTGTCTCTAGACAAACAAAGTCAGACTCTAGAAGAGAGGATTTTTTCATAATCACTGACTTTAGGCAAAGGACATGATTAATTGAATGAACATTTCACTTACTACAACAACAACAGCAAAAGAAATCAAAGAGATAGCTTCAGGATTCGTCGCATCTTGCTGTGTATCCGCCTTTAAAACCGGGGTGATGTAACAGCATTTAATAGCAATAGCAAAAAACCCTTTTATGGAGTCCACACAGAAACACACATGCCAACACTGAGATCTGAAGCTGTACCCTTTGTTTTAGTCATAATGCTATTTCGTTGCATTCCAAATCAGAGCCGCTGTTACAAAAAGACATGTTGGCATTTTCTATTGTTCCTGTTCCAGTTTCTCCTTTTGAATCAGAGCCGTTGAAAGAAAGTGTACAATGTCTCATTAACAGCTTTTAGTCCTTCTCAGCTGTTAAGTAAAAGGCGAAAACAGACTGGCACATCCATGCACACACGAAAACGAAAAGAACAGATTACGGAATATGAGACCAAATTCCTGAAAGGTCATCTACTTTTATACCGACATTCTGCTGTACAAGGAGGAAAATGATAAGTCAAAGCAATAGCTGTCGCAAATAAACTCATACTGCATTTGGGATTATTCAAAAACCAAAGAAAAAGGGGTAATACCTGATGCTATTATCCATAACAGTTCTGAGCCCGTCAGTGTTGCTGTTTTGTTTTTCAAGAGACTCAATTTTTTTTTGTTGAATTCAGCGTAAACTACACGAAATAACCCCTAAAATGACAACACATATTCAGGCATCATTTGTAATGCTGCAATAATCACAATCAAAACTCACAGAGTCAACACGGTTAAAGCCTGCTGTGGTTATCTCTTTATGGCACATTCTCCTTTTTATTGTCTGTTGTACTAGTGTCATGGGATTGAACAAAACTCCTGCTCTGCTGATTGGTTGCGATAACAATTCCCGCAGTCAAAAAAAACTCTGATATTGTAACCAACTCAGCATGTGGCTCAGTGCTGAGCTGCCGTGATTTGCTTTTGCTAATCATGCTGCTCCCATATATATTTCAGTGCCTCCATTATGTGTTGAGATATGAGGTAATGAACAGGAATTGGTTATTGGATAACGGTTAAGGCAGTAGATAGTGTAGGTGTCATTCAGAGTGCATGACCCCAGAGAGCACAACGCAAGCAGGGGCTTACACAGTTCATAACGTCTCCAAACTCAGACATCTTTAGCTCATCTGAAAACTTTTATTCTCTAAAACAGCAGCAGAGGTGAGAAGATAAAAGTATATATGAGTGGTGTGAGCATATGACTGTTGATAATCATATTCAGCTGATTCATAAGGATAAACCCGCTAAATAACTCCTTTAAACCTCACATCCTGCTTCACACTTATTAAAAGTTATAAAGTTATAAAAAGATTACAGCTCCACACTTACTCTGTGTACACATTTCTGCTGATGTGCAGTACCTGAATGGTACTGTGTGTGTGTGAGGATAAAAGTTCAGTTTGCTTTCATGATGGTATCTAAAGGTTTCCACTCTGTTTATCTCCGAGGATTTAACAATGTACTTTAATCACAAGTCGCGTATCAGCTGCGCTCTCTTTTCTTCTCTTAGTACCCAGCAATCAGCGATGTCCACAGGCCAAAGGGCTGGAGACACTCACACCTCTGGTGACCTCTGTGGTGGAAACTCCTGACCCCATCCCCGCTGACATCAAGGGCACTGTTCCATCCTGGATCAATGGGAGTTTCCTGAGGAATGGCCCAGGGAAGTTTGAATTTGGGGATGACAGGTAGAATGAACACAATGGGGGAAAAAAAAACCCTGTACCTAAACAATATACAAAATAGTAGAAGTATATGTACATTTCAGTAAAGGCTTAAAAAATCAGGATATATAACATTCTGTCATACTAAATCAGATAAACATACGTTTAAGGCGAGGGCTCGTGCCGCAAGATAATTAAAAGGATAGAAGGAAGGTGGAGAAACAGCAGCTTGTTTTTTTTTATAACAACGTTGTTCATAATGTCTAATTTGAGAATGTTCTTTAAATTAGAAACGGCAAAATGTAACAGTAAAGTATGTAGGTCTGTGACAAGCTTCCACATGCCAAGCAACAGCGCAAGACAAATGAAGAACTTCTGTCATCATGCTCATAAAATGATGTTTCAGCAGTTGTTCCAAACTCAAGTGTCTATATAAAAATCCCTCGGTGAAGGATATCTCTTACATACATCACATCAGTCTGTCCCCTTTGTAACTTAACAAAAAAACTTCACACAAATACTTTGTTTTCCTTTTTCTTTCAGATACACCCACTGGTTTGACGGCATGGCCATGATGCACAGGTTCCATATAAGTGAGGGCAACGTCACCTACAGCAGCCGCTTCCTGAGAAGTGACTCATACGTTCGCAACTCAGAGAAGAACCGCATTGTGGTGTCAGAGTTCGGGACCCTGGCTATGCCCGATCCATGCAAGAACATCTTTGCACGCTTCTTTTCACGTTTTCAGATTCCTAGTATGTGTGTCTTCTTCATATTCCCATGTGCAACACACACCACTGCAGCATAGTGTAGAACCAGCAGTGCCAAATGCATTATTAAACTATTCAGCTCATTTGTGCATATCAGTAAGAAAGGAGCTGTGCTAGACTACTAGAAGCAAAGTAATAATCAAACAGCAAAACAGGGCCGAAAATCTTTTTCTTTCCTTTTTTCGACTGCCCTTGACTTTATATGGTTTGGCATAAATCGTTTTTTTGGCCTAATGGAAGCTGGTGTTACATTATAGTGTGTTTTTATTTAAGTTAAGGGAACACAAGTCAATATCAATATCAAGGTCTGTGCGTATGCATGCACACAACATTGTGTTCTTGTCTGTGAAGGAAAGATCAATTTAAAGCATAGCATTGCATCTGAAAAATTAAGGATGAATGGATGTAAAAAAAAGTAGTTTTCAGTGACGTCTGTGAAACAGATGGGCTTTGCTGAAGTGCTTTGTTTAATATGTTCCTGAAATCTGTATGTGTGAACAGAAGCTACAGATAACGCCAGTGTGAACTTTGTCAAGTACAAAGGAGACTATTATGTCAGCACAGAAACCAACTACATGAGACGAATAGATCCACAAAGTCTGGTTACAAAGGAGAAGGTAAGACAACAACACTCATCTTAAAGTGAAGCATGAGTGCCAGGAGATAAAGATGATGGGACATAATGGCGAAGATGCTGATTATGATGACGACACCAACAACAACAGCAAAGGCAACAATACTGTTTTCTATTTAAGGTGGACTGGACTCAGTATATCGCTGTCAACTCGGCCACAGCTCACCCACACTATGACCGTGAAGGGGCCACATACAACATGGGCAACTCCTATGGCAAGAGTGGTACGCTGTCTTTATTTCAATGTGTCTACCTGCCCGACCTTTCAGAACATTTCAGACACACTGCCTGATGTCTTAAGATCTGCCACAACTGAGCCTGCATTGGAACGCACAGAGGAATGTTTTCTATTCTCTGAGGAAACGATAAGTTACCGTTATGTGTGTTTTCGTGTGTGAATGAGTGAATATCTTCAGTTTGTGCCTGTGGACTGGACATACGTTTCTTTACCTTATTGCCCTGAACTTTAATGTAAAGCCAATTGAATTTGCTTGCAGTCATATGTGCTGTACAATATACAAATAAAGCTGTGTGACTATCGTTAAGTTACTCATAGTAAACTGTATATATGCTGTCGGTTATTATACATCATCTGTCTTTTGGCCAAACAGGCTTTTTTTACAACATCATCCGAGTGCCTCCTCCTGAGGAGAAGGCAGCGATGGACGACTCAGCCGACCTGGGAGGTTCAAAAGTCATCTGCTCCATCCGTGCAGCTGAACCCAGGAAACCGTCGTATTATCACAGCTTCGGTGAGATAACAGCATACAAAACAGGCTACACACTGCACACTGGATGTATACTAAAGTGGAATTAATTAATTCTATGAGTAATTTTTTTTTTTTTTTCTGGCACTGAAAGGGTGAGTCTACTTTATAGAGTGTGCCAGAGTTTTTCTTGCTCTTATTAATTACTAATTTGAATTCTAGTCTCATCCTCCTTTTTCTTTTTTTTTTTTTTTGTCAATCACGGCTCCTTTGTCTTTCTGTTCAGTTTTCTCTATCTGTCTATTGCTCTGCCTGTGACTCACTCACAAAAGTACTCACATTCTCCTACTCTGAGTCTCTCAAATGTTTCACTGAATCTGAAAAAGCAAAACAAAACAGGAGCAGCTTTGTGCTGAACCTCTTCCAATGTCTAAACTCAGAATTCAATCGGGAGAGAAAATTATAATTCTAATCTAATGTTTTTATATTTGTCTGTTTTTATTTATATGTGATTAGATTGCAGACAGAGACGCTTATTGTCATAAATTGATAATTTATAGCAAACTGTTACAGGGTTACTGTCGTTTAAAAAAAGGTTTGTTTTTATGTAAGACAATGAATGCATCCTTAGGAAACACACATAATTATTACTTTTAAGAAAAGCCCTCAGTACCAAAAGCCTGAATGGTAGTGTACGAAGCTGTTGGCTGTCCAATTCTGGAATAAACAAATATTTTATATTTCATATGTCTTCAAATATGATATGATTAAATCTTTTTCTAGACAGCCCACAGCTGATATTAAAACCAATGGAAAACAGCGCATGCCAATCAGCAAGTGCAACGTCCGGGCTTGAATGAGCTATACGCTCCATTTTGTTTTCGTTCTGCATCAGTATCCTGATTATATCACTGTTTATATTTCCAACAGACCACCCTTGCTCTGCCAGACTATCTGGCACCAAGAAATCTTTCAAGAGATGGAACACTGAACACTTGTGCAAGGAACTACACAATTACTTTTGCCAGGAGACCTAGATGGGGGTTAAGTTTACACCCCTTTTCATGTGTTTGTCTGCTAGCGCAATATTTCTATCTCAGGTCTATCTCCCACAACAACTGAGAGGAAGGATAGGTTCTGAGCATTGAAGATTTATTGCGCTTGCTTACTTGCTGAGCAGGGTAAGAGTAGGTGTGGTCTATTGGGACAAATAGGTCACGTAGCATCCGATTATTATTATTATATTAAGATTTGAGTACTGAAAACTTTGTCAACTTTATATCAAGACTTAAATACCTAACGTCTTCGTTCTACAAATTTGGTTAATACCTAAATCACCACTGAAATCATGTTGATCACACTGACAGATGCTATTATGAATACTACAATTCAAACAATCAAAACCCATTTTATTAATGATAATAAGCTGATTTAAATGGCATATCTAGGGGCCAGAATCTGGCATGAAACTCGCGTCAGTATAATATCAAAATCTATCCCGTGACATTGCAGGACTTTAGTGCTGCAACTTAAAATGCTGTGCCATCAATCTATTTTTGGAAATGCATACATTTGATCCCGTTTGTGCTGTTTTTCTATAGTTATGTCAGAGAACTACATTGTGTTCATTGAACAGCCAATCAAGCTGGACCTGCTGAAGTTCATGCTGTACAGAATTCAGGGAAAGAGCTTTCATAAAGTAATGACCTGGGAGCCTCAGTATGACACCATCTTCCACCTGGTCAACAGACACACTGGCAAGGTGGGTGAGAAGTACTGATGTTTCCTGCACAGATACAGTCTGATTTCATAAAATAAAGTGTGACATAGGATATACACGCCCAGCTGATAAATAGGCAGAACAAGAAAGGAAAGTTGCAAGCTAATCTCTTCACGCATGAAGTTTTTTCCTTATTTATTTTGATGAAGTTGCAATCTGATGGTGTGGCCTTTTCTCATACATTGTTACTCTCAATTTTCTCATCTCATTACACAGCATACCCATTAACCATACAATAGCAAACTTATAATATGGAGGTACAACACAATAGCAGCACTGCCAGCTTGTCCCCAAATGTTCAAAAATGAACACACACACACTGCCTCTTTGCTGTCCAAAGGCTTTTGCAGTTCCCTTTTTGATTTTACTAACATTTTATGAGTGCTCCTACAGGTAAGTGAAGTGAAATACTGTGCAGCTCCCATGTTCACACTGCATCAGATCAACGCCTATGAGGAGAATGGTTTCTTGGTCATGGACATGTGCTGTGGGGATGATGGTGATTCCATTGGAGACTTCACTCTGGAGAACCTCCGTAAAAGCTCGGGAGAGGAAATGGACAAGGTGAATAGCATGGCTTAGAATCGTGAGTTTACAGATAAGGAGTGGGTCCGACATATTTGCACAGCAGCTCTAGAGCTGCACAGTTTTAGTATTTTTAGCAGCCACTTACAGTGCTCACTTGGAAGGTGAGGGTGAGGTGAGGAGTATTGAATTGCTTGCAATCTGCAACCTCACCACTAGATGCCACTAAATCCTCCACACTGAACTTTTAATAATCATTATGCCTGGTAGGTTTCTGCAAATTTCTCTGCAAATTGCATTACTTAAATACTTGGAAATATATAGAAATAATATTACAGTGCCTTCAAGCAATGTCCCTGCCATAAATAAAGGTCTTTTTATGAAACAGTTGGAACTGACTATTCTTAAAGGTACAATATGTAGCATGTGCTGGGAGCCAGTTAATGCGCAGACAGTTCATATTGTCTATACCGTTATTTATTTATTGTATTATTTGTGTGAGAAAGGTTGCATCGCACCTTTCAGTCAAAGCCCCTCACAATCACAATTTTTCACATCTTTTTCCTTTTTTTGTATGTCAGTTTTACAACTCCTTGTGCAGAAACCTCCCAAGGAGATATGTGCTGCCTCTAACCGTGGATGAACAGGCTCCCCTGGACCAAAACCTTGTCACTCTTCATAACCATAAAGCCACAGCAAAAATGACAAAACCTGGAGAGGTAGGATTAAGCACTACGGCTATTATGTACATACAACATCCTGTTCAACTGCAACAACGTTCAGTAGTGGTTGCATAATCTGGTTTTCCTGGTATGAAGTAAAGAAACAAGCCTATAATTCTGATGAATGCAACCAATCTACTCCCACACATGCAGTGCAATTATCCAGCATGATCAGACAATGACAGTAGTTTCTGCCAGAGTAACTCAGTAAAGAAGAGTACATGACTTACAGTAGATTAAAAAAAGTCATATTGAGAGCCCACCATGCAGTAGAACAATTGCCTTCTATCAGCTTTTGTGTGGCTGACACAAAACACACATTACACTAGAGACTTAGCTTAACCTTAACCTAAGTCTTACCTAACGCTAACCTTAAATCAATCAAATGTAATAATTTACAATATGAGGACCTGGCATTTTATGTCCAAAGGGGAGTGGAGTCCCAATAAGTGACTGTGTAAACAGGTTGATATCCCCATAATATAAGTAATACTTGTCCTCTCACACACGCTTTACAGCAGAATGAAGCTGAAATGATGGAAGATGAAGTTTTAGTTGTCATGACTACCTGAGTGACACTGTCCTCAGTCAGTTCTCTCTGAGATGGTTTTATGTACTGTTCATGTAATAGCTGAAAAACAACTGTAAAAGTGCTGCTGGCAATTTTGCTGGGCTGCTACACAGCTGCTGAAATCAAATGAAAAAAAATATGTGTCATAATTGCTTTTGAGGGTACATAGTATATTTAAAAGTAAAAGGTAAGAACAAAAGAAATTGATTTATTTTTAACTGAACTTTGAAATGAATGCCCAGGATCGAGTATCCAGACCTGGATTTTTTTTTTCCATCTTGCTGCAAATAATACAGTACATGTCTGCACTATCATTATACAGAGTAAAATGTGCTGTTAAAAGGTAAAAGCAGCACTCGTCCGTGTGAAATCCTGACTTTCATGTGTGAACCTACAGGTCTATTTGACCTATGAGGACCTTCATGATGACAGGCTTCTGCAGTACGGCGGCCTCGAGTTCCCTCAGATCAATTATGAGAAGCACAATGGAAGACCTTATCGCTACTTCTACTCCTGTGGCTTCGGACATGTGTTCAGCGACTCCCTGCTCAAGATGGATGTCCACACTAAAGAGCTCAAGGTTCTCTGTCAATCCCAGACTACTTAGGGAGTCTTCATTGTTAACCGGGTTAGGTATTATCACATCAAAGTTATTTCTACTGCTATATTTCTGGGAGAAGTAAATTTGGGGGTTGATTTTGTGACATGAAACAGCTTCAAAATATGAAGCTGTTACATACATACATATGATACATGTTTATGTAATCTTGCCTGTGTAGGTGTGGCGTTATCCCGGCTTGTACCCGTCTGAGCCTGTCTTTGTTGCTTCACCCAATGCTACTGAGGAGGATGATGGAGTGGTCATGTCAGTCATCATCACACCCAGAGAAGTAAGGGGAAAAAGTCATTTCACAACATCGTTTGCTTTAGAAGTGACAGTAATGCTGAAATTAGATTTTAACCGTGTACATAAATGCAAAAAGGGACTATTTTTTTTCCTACATACATATTCTTTGCTATGGATTGAGAAGACAAATGGTCTGGTACTTCTGCTATCATTATTGTGAAAAGGGTGCTCTGCGACCTCCAACATATTTAAACTCCTCTGCTGCTGTTTCCAGGAAAAAAGGACTTTCCTACTTGTTTTGGATGCCGAGACGTTCACGGAGCTGGGCAGAGCAGAGGTTCCTGTCAATATTCCATATGGGACCCATGGTGTGTTTAACGAGATGGGCTAGATGTGCCACTATTTGCAGCTCTGTAGCAAATCGCTAAAATATAACAGCAACCAGCCAGCCACTTTATCCACAGAATACATCACTGTTGATGCCATTACCTGTAAACCTCCTCCCCTATAAATAAAGAATAAGAAAAAATGAAATACAAGCTGAAAAAGTTGGGAAAAAAGTGCAGATTCATGCTCTTTGTTTGTGCCTCCTTGAAAGGAGTAGGTGCACGTCCTCGCGGTGTGCCGCCATTACAGTTAGAAAGATGGCAATCTTCTGGAGACTAACAAGACAGGAAGCCCAGCATGGCTTCACCACACTGATAAAGTTTGTCCTCTATATGTTCTTACTGTGCTCTTGTAAGATTTAAAACAGCATTTGGACATTTTCCAAAATACACTGCGGATGCCGCTTTCTTGGAAAAAAAAACAAATACTTTAGGTGGGAAAATTTTGGAAAAAATATATGAAAGTCAATACAGACATTAAAATAAAATCCATTTCCCTTTTTTCTGTTTGAACCCAAAGTGTTTTTGCATCATCAAGCCACTGGAAATACTATACTCCCAATGAGAACACAACAGCACTTAGGATGCATAAAAATGCATCAGAGGAAATTCAATTTCTGTCAAAGTAATGTGATAGAAATGGACATTGTCTGAAATGCCTGGAAAACAAATGGATCCAACTGGTCGATAGCCTCCAGAGAGTCTAGTAGAGGTCACATCTGAAATTTTGTGCAGTTTATGTGCTCAAAACAACCCAAAACAAAGTTGACACGCACATTAACAATGACACGTGGAGCGATCAGGAATGGTTTGTTGTCTCAGTAACCAGAGAGCTAAAGAGACTGCGTGTAATATAACACAAAGGTCCTGCCCAGAATGTGAAGTAGCCTACAGCAGCGCTTGTCACTCTACAATTGACTTCACTGATGCTTATTTCATTGGCTATTTTCACTCTCACATTGATTTGAATGGATTGATTTGAACTGACTTCAGGCTCTGCACCTGATACAAGGACTGCAGTTCTGTAAAAGAGGAGAGGTTTCGAATAGGACCTAATATATTTTGGCCTTTTTTTTTTTTTTTTGAATATTTAAAAATTGACTTTAGTCAAGAGTAACCATGGAAAACTTTCAGAGATAATTTGCAGCAGCAAGTTCCAAGCTTCTATAATTTATGACTGTACAGTTTACAAAGGCAGAGTTTTTTTCCTCTTTTATTTTGCAGAGCCGAATAAAAGAGGAAAGAGGAGAGCTATAATTTGTTTTAATTGTTTTAATACTGTCAATTACAAACTCTTATGTTTTGCCATGTTCTATCCTCATCTGAGCCTGTGACTCCTAGCAAGTATGCCGTACGAGTCTCCCAAGATGCACATTAATTAGCACATAATTCCTAATCTAATCAGTCGTGCTTAACCTGTGTGCACTTGGATGTGTGTTTCTATATATGTGTGTATGCATGTGCTGTATGATCGGGTTCATTAGTAAGCTCTAATAGGCATGACCAGGAGGGAGAGATACTGCAACCTTTGCCCTTAGATAAAGCCAAAGCTAAAATTTTGTGCTGCGGTGGAGCAAACAACCCCTTATCAATGGAGACCATTTGCTTTTTAATTTAAAGTATTATTGGATAAAACATTAAGGGCAAGGATGAATGGCTTTTTCAAGGTGTTTCTCTTGATAGTTATCAATGATGGTTTAATATGTTGGATTCACCTGGGTCAAGTTCAAATAATGTACAAGCAGGCTATTATAAAACACACGTGTCCAAGCATCTTTACCACACCTTGACAAATAAACTCGCATTCACATACCTTTGTAAGCAAGTCCTTTTAGATCGTCTGAGCTCTTACTTGCCCCATGAGAGTGAGCATGCACGCTCACTCTCAAAGCGCCTTCTGTCTTACTAAGTTATTGCAGATATTGTGTCTTAACTTTGACTGTTATCTGTGTCATTATTTCATATCCCATGAATTCATAATGATATCATCTATATTCACCATATTAGACACACTTTTCAGAGGCAGAGACTGATTTTCCACAGTAGTGAAAACATGTCTTCTATATCCAGATTTGTCATTCCCTATCTTCACGGTCATGAGCATGTTGTGGGGCCACAGTTTTCAGGCATATAGATTATGTGTGTCTGTGTGCATTTGTGTCTGCATGCTCTTTCTCTTGTGTGTATGGTTATGAAGTAATGCTGTCGTGCAGAGCACTGTAACGCGCGTGTGTGTGTGTGTGTGTGTGTGTTTCTCTGTGGGCTTTCTAATTGTACATGCAAAAAAACTGCAGTTGCTTTATGAAGTCAGAATGAAGCAATTAAATACGCACAAGGGGGGGGTGAATCATGCAATGTCAACAAGAATAAACTCCCACTATGGACCTGACAGCCTGGCTCAAGAAAAATGTGAGGAGAGAGATTTATCTATATTGCACTATCATGGATGAAAAAAAATGTGATGTCTGAATAAGAATTCCAAAATGCAAATGTAGCTGTATTATTCACTGTGGTTGTGGTTAACGCTGTTTCTCAGTCTTTTTGTGCCTTTTTGCATTATTAGAAACTGCTTCCTCCTCCTGAACCGAGCATATTACTCAAACAATGCAAATATTACACACTTAACTGCCCACAGAGTGCCTTCTTTGTCATGTAGTAAAATAAAAGAATAAAATATATGGCGTTGAAACATGTGTTTCAGCTCCCAAACATTGAATGATGGGCTGTATTAACCACTGCAGTTCGAATGCAGGACAGATGCGGGATGCTTTATGTTGGTGGCTGATGCTTTTCAGTGTCCTCATAATGACAGAAACTTCAAACTCTGGGGGGAGATGAGAATCAGCCCAGGCCAATATAGGCAGAATGAGGCTGATTTTGCCATTATAACAGCGAGCTCTTTTCCCTCTTGGATGGAAGCCTGGGCTGACAGTCAAACATCATTATGAGCCAGTGGCCTTGCAGTTTGTCACTGTCAGAGCCTCTAAATAGAGACTTTGTTTTCAAGATTTGTGAAGATTTATGACATTCCAGGCACTATTTAAGCAATGATGCACAACAAAGTCATTTTTGTTAATGTGAAGACACATTGAAAAATGACAGAATCTGTGGGTTGTGGGTTTATTTCCTCTGCGCACATATATAATGTGTGGTATTGTGCCATTTCTTAAACCTTTCTTTCAGTGAGAGGAAACACAAATGTCATGTGACACGCTGGGCTATTGCTGATATTAATGATGACATTTGATAATCATTGTCTAGTCCTCCAGCGAAACCCGGCTCCCAAAAATTTCAATGAATTGTGTGGACCCGCTGTGAATGATGCCCTTATGTCAGCGAGCACATGAAATGACCAAGTGGCTTCGCTAAATACTCGAGTTCAATGCACTATGAGCTGTCTGCGTGGATATGAGGGCAAGCAGGCCACACTCTTATCACTGCTTCCTAATTTCTTTGGTGTGTTGCGGTTGTGGCCCTGTCACTCTACGAAAGCTCTATTCTGAGTCAAACAGAACAGGACTGTAAAGAGCCCCTTATGAAAGAGTTAGTAATAATGCCTGAAGGAAACTATATATGAACCACAGAAATTGTTTCTTAAAATGTATAGGCTTTCAGAGGAAATCCCGTGGCAATATCACAAGGGATCAAAGAAATATCACAGGGGCCAAATGAGGTCACTGCAATTTCACTGTTGAGGACCACAGGTGCATCTTCGCTCCATGCTTCCTGCAGGAACATTACACGAATATCGTGGCGATTTTTCTGACGAATAATATTTATTATTGGGCCATGGCGTGACCGAGTCCCCACGTTTTCCAATGAGAGCCTCCTCCGGCAGCGCCCTCTGTTGGCTCGCAGAAACTCCTCTTTATAAAGTGCTGTGATGCCTCGACACGCATGCAGTGCAAAAGAAGCGTTCACTCCCTCCAGAGGAGCGCGCAGCTTTTCAGGGAGCCAGGGGGGGAAATCCAGTCAGCGTTTTGTAGCACTTTTAGATGAGTTCTTCTACCTCGTTAGAGATACTGGCATAGCTGACAGATCATTTTACGCCAGTTTAAGGAATGTTTTAGAGACAAATTGTCTCCAAGGGGCAATCGGAGCGGTGCTTATAATGCGGAGAGATCAAGTCTCAGTAGTTTGTCGGTATGATCGCAGCACAGACGGACCCTGAGAAACTGCTTTCATGGATTGACTGATTGATTGATTGGTATTTGATTTTTTTTTTTGTATTTTTTTTTCAAATCAGAGGATTTTTTTTTTTCTGTTTCATGGTTAGTCTATTACCCCCCAAAATTGTGGATTATTATTGGGAGTCGAGGATTTTCGAAGACGCATCTGCATTTTGGAGTTGAATGGGGATATTGATTTTTTACAGTTAGTCTACGCCTGGGTCAAGGATCCGGAGAGGGGAATTAACCTTTCACAAGGTGGAAATATTAGTGTAATTGGACTCAAACTCATCTCTCCTGCTGCTGCTGAGTCCAACATGAAGTCTGTCACTGTGTGGATGTGCGCTTACATCTTTCTCCTGCTCTTAGGTGAGAAGTGAAAAATGGAAACAAAAATCACCACAGACCTTGTGCATTTATTCATTATTGAGAAACATGTAGTCATATCAGCGATTGTTGTCCAACTCCGTGTTCTGGTATGTGTCCACTCTCTCTTCTCAGGTGGGAGTTCTGTGAGGGCACAAGGTTATTCAGCTTCTTTTTAAATATTGTATATTACGTCTTTTTCAAACCCCGACGGGCGTTATAGATGGATGGTTTGAATAGATTATGTTTAATTGCCACCCACAGCTACAAACTTGATCTGTGCGAGCGAAATCACTTATATTGGATTCATTTTGCACTGCATCTTCTAGTAGGAAAAAAAAAAGCTCATTATTGTAACGGCACGATGCAGCCTTTGGTCAGTGAATATCTGATATTTACAATGTGTATTTGATCGAATATGAGAAAAATCTATCATATCATCATCATCTCTAGCAACATCATCATCATCATCATCATCATCATCATCATCATCATCATCATCATCATAATCATTTTCATTACAATCATCATTATTATTATGATTATCATTATTCGTGTCATCTAAAAATCCCAGTGCTCGCGTTAAGATAGTCTGATTTATAAAATAAATTTACATCTAACTTCATGTTACTCTGCTCTGATACTGATGCAGTATTTTCTGAGCGCAATGCTCAATATCACCACAAGGGGTCTCTCTTGCCATTTCACTTGAACACTTAGTAAAGGTGCGCTTGAATCTGGACTCGTGTCAAACGGCAACACCTCAGTCTCTGCTCTGTTGATCAGTGTTCAGTCATTGTGAATTCATTTTGTAGTCATCTGGATGTGGATTAAGTGTTGAAAACGTGTTTTTAATGAGTTCATAAGGTAGTCTTGTGTTAAATATCCCAGGATTAGATTTGGTAATAAGTTTGTTTTGAAGGCTTGGAATGCACCAAAGTGAGCTCTGCTACGCAATGGTAAACTACTGAATACTAAGTAAATGTGACTGAATGTGAATTAGAGACCCCACGTAAGACTCACGTGGTTCATGACTTCTTTTGCAAGGACACGTTGAGATGTAAACCTGTTTATATTTCCCACATCATACCTGTTGCTTCGAAAGGAAAAAAAAAAACAGATTAAAGATATGAGTATGAACCCACACACACTGAAAATACTAGATAACTACTGAGCCCTCTTTCTCTTGACTCCCCCACCTCTGTGCTCTCATTCCCATCCAGATGAAGCATCGAGTTCCTGGTACGGTCCATCAGCGTTGTCTGTGTCCTTGGTCAATGATGGTCCTGGATCTGCAGGCGCCGGGTCTGGGCCCAGTGCTCAGCCAGAATGGGTGGACTGCATCCAGGCAAGTGACATGTGCAACCAGAACCCTCACTGCAGCTCTCGGTACCGGGTGATGCGCCAGTGCCTTGTGGGCAAGGAGAAGGAAGCCATGCTGGACAACAACAGAGAGTGCCAGGCTGCCTTAGAGGTGTTGCTGGTTAGTCCACTGTATGGCTGCCGCTGCAAGAGGGGCATGAAGAAGGAGCTGCAGTGTCTGCAGAACTACTGGACCATCCACATGGGACTCATTGAAGGTAAGAGCCAGATGGTTTTATGAGTCTCCGTCTCACAGCGGTAGCCCCACAAAATTCATATCACATCATATTTTAAATGTGTGGCAATTTTAAAACCTGTGGTGCAATAAAAACTTTTGAAGCTCTGCTGGATTTTTAAGGACAGGTATTTATTATATATATATTATTTTTATATTCATGTGAAATCTTGTTTTTTTTTTTTAACCGTCAGCTCATCATGAATCTTGATTGTCAGATATTTCTCTCTGCTTTCCTTCTGTTGCAGTAGTCAGGTTTCAGTGGAGTCGTAGCTAAATTACACGGCTGCAGGGCTGCAACTAATGATTACATTTATTGTCAAGTAATCCGCCAATTACAGCATTTACCGAATTTTCTCCCAAATGTTCAAACTATTTAATCGATTATCAAGATTGATTTAATAGTTTACAGCTAATCAGTTCATCATTGCAGCTTTATGTGGCTGTACACATACGTGCACACAACAAGATGTCTATGTCTGTGTGGATGTACTTCTACTGGTATTGATGATGTTGCCTTTGAGCATTCTTCATCACTCTAATATTTATTATACATGGATCCTCCACTCTCTACAAGCAGTATACTTTCTGAGCAAAGACACACCACACCCTTTGTTGATGCCTAATTCCCTCATGCCCTCTTATAGTGATATCTAGAAACCCCTGATGAAAAATATATGCTTTCCTACTTTCCTCACCCTCTCTAAAGTAATGGAACTATAATGGAATTACATTAGGTAGACCTGTTATGGTAGGCTTATTGGTTTCCACCTAAAGCGTTCCATATTACCATGTAATTAGGTTACATTTGTAAGTAGCCAGTGGCCCTTTATGTGTCCACTTAGGCAGGACATAAAATAGCACTCTTGTTGTAACTTTGAACCCTTCTGATTTTCACAATATGATACACACTGACAGCATAAAGTGGCTGGATAGACTTTGAGCATCCCAGTGGGTAAAAAGCTCAAAGTGTTTCCCATTAAGACACATATGACTGGGTCAGAGCTGCTGGAGATGCTATGCCCTGGGGGATAAAGGGAGGCTTCACCCAAGGGTGACATTTCACCGTGCCTGCACACGTAGTAGACCACTCCACTATGCAAGTCTCTGTGGCTGATGTCAGGAGTCACGCCGTGTAAACATGGAGGACATAATGTACTCAGCTGTTGTGACACGTGGGGTAATGGTGGAAACATTGCAGACTTTCTGAGCTTTGTGCATTCTGGGCTTTTGTTTTGTGATCCATGAAGTGATTCGCCAGGCTGACTGCTCATAGCACCAGCTACACTTCATCAGACCGATGGCAGCAGAGGGTCCCTGACATGAGTTCAAGGGAAATGTAATGGCATGGATGCTCCCCAGGCCTTCTGTCTCCTCCGATCTTTCTCTCCTTTTATACCACTTTCTCTTTTTTAAAGATCATTTTTTTCCCCCCTCCATGTCACTTTTCTCGCTCTCTTTCTACTTTTGCACGTGTTTGAATGCTACATGCAACTTGTCTGTGTTCAAGGACAGAGGCCTCTTGTGCTTGCAGCATGCCCTTCACATAGGTTGACTTTCATTCCGAAGCATACTTCTCAGCAGTGTCCCGTTTTGGCCCTGTTACCCTCAAAGATAAAACCCGCTTTAACACAAACCAAAAGCTCTTACAGTGCAGCTTTAATCTAATCACGATCCATTGTGCAGTCAAGCGGGCTTTTGTTAACTGGAAACAATCTATGTACAACATCCATCTCTGGAAACAAACACGAAGGGCTGAATCCCAACAGACTCTCTCAAAATGGTGCTAAACCACTTTAGAAATCGTTTGTGGACAAAACAGGAAGGTTTCGATATAGATATTGGGTTAGATAAGGAGAGTCGCGGCCTTTAAAGTTTTATTTTAATGCTGATGTGAAGATGAAGGCAGGAAGAGTGTGTGAGACAGAGAGAAGAGGTTCACAGAGGAGAATTGGAGATAAGGAGGACTAATAGACAAAAGAGGGCAGAGATTGTTAAAGGCCTTTATAATTTTTATTGATGTGATACGCTCTGAGAGCTCTGTCTAGTGGCCTGGGGACGGACATTTTGAGACACTCTTGGCCACCGTGCTGTGACCTAAGGCCAGTAGAAAGTATAGACAAATATAAAGAATCTATCCATAGCCAGAATTTTCTTATGACCCTGTTGACCAGAGGCAGAAAGTTGGTCTGCAAGCTTGAGGGCTAAACCACAGTGTCTGTGAAACGAAAGCTGATGTCGGCCAAAAATGGACTGGATTTAAAACAATGCCCCATACCCAGACCAGCCTTACACAAACAGTGTACAGGTACTCCACTGCCTCAGGCATGGTTGTTTCACTACCTTATTTAGTGCATTTACTAATACTCCTGATTTCAAAACAATATACTGTACATATGTAGTGGATAATTAATTAAAATGAATGAAAATTAATAATCATGTGCGCCTATCTTGGATAAGCCGCAAACAGGGGAAATGTAATGTCTTTAATTTTAATAACCTCAGCAGTCTTCTTGTTAGTGTGCATATAGCATGTATGTTTGTGTTTTTTTCTTGTCAGAGGAAATGAATTTTTGAAATTACATTGGTGTTTTGCTCTAATGCAGTGCTCTGCAGTTGAACCTTTTTCATCTCAGATATTTAGATAGTACCACTGGCGATGGCAGGAAATTGAGTGGGAGAAAGACATGCAACAGAGGTCTTCTGGCTCAACTGTGAACATGTTATGTGGCAAGCATTGTAAAGTCTCTTTCCTTGATGGTTTGAAGTTTGTTTTGTCGCATCTTCTTCTTCTTCTTCTTCTTCTTCATCTTCTTCTTCTTCTTCTTCTTCTTCTTCTTCTTCTTCTTCTTCTTCTTCACTCAGGTACAAAAACACAAGCACAAGATTTATATGTTGATTTTCTTCTCAAATTATGCTTTCTATTTGATCACAACATATTTGAAATTAGATTATCACATTGAATGATGTTCAACATATCTTTGAAAGGAAAAAAAAGAAAAAGAAAAGAAAAACTGTGTGTGCATACGCTTTATTGCTTTAAACTGTGCACTGTGCGGTTCTCTG
>JAPQRN010000027.1:16247225-16263659 GCA_037367275.1 Coranthus polyacanthus
GCACAAGATTTATATGTTGATTTTCTTCTCAAATTATGCTTTCTATTTGATCACAACATATTTGAAATTAGATTATCTACACGAATTATAAACTCGGTGTGTGTGGGCTCCTCTACTGGATGTTTTGTCGTACAGAGATTCAATATGCTGTGTATGAATGAGCGATCACTTCAAGAACATCAAGTAAAGAAGAAACCTGGGAAGTTAAACTCATGGAAGAAATCTCCAATGTTTACATTACCATGTTCTTTTGAAAGACCTTTATTTACTATATCAAACATAGACTTGCAACTAAAAGTGGCTCTAAATTCACTGCTGTAAAGAAAATCACTCGTTACTACTTTGCTGCCATTTCTGTTTCTCCTCGTGCTTATGACTAAACATTAGTACCGCAGTAAGAACTGTACACTCTTAAAAGAATAGAAGATGTATTCATTTGTTTGTTTGATTAAATGTATGTTTGTGATTTGGAAACAGAGGTGCAAATTTTGAAATGAAGAAAAAGAGATATTAACAGGACAAACTTGACTCCTTACTTATCTAATGCCAGAAAGTCATTACTTTGGTTACCAAATATTTTACATCAGATGTTGTAAGTTCACGCACTGTCTTGATGAAAACATTTAGTGCCTTCACTTTCAAGACAATAGGCCAAACGTGAGGTGAAGGTTGACATCTCTACAGTCATGTTATTCAATCATTAAACTGGATCTAACTTTGCAGTCTTCTAGCTTTCACCTCATAATTTAAAAGATATGTTGAACATCACATTGAATGATGTTCAACATATCTTTGAAAGGAAAAAAAAAGAAAAAGAAAAGAAAAACTGTGTGTGCATACGCTTTATTGCTTTAAACTGTGCACTGTGCGGTTCTCTGACATCTCTTTTATGTGAAAGGTCACTCCTGCATTGTGAGAACAGAAAATTTAATGGGAATTTCAAAGTACACTTAAGTGGGAGTAGTTAGTCTATGCTGAGACAAAAAAAAAATTAATAAACAACACTCAATATTGTCAAAATGATGGACCTTTCAAATACAGAGTGGCTCATTGTGACATAGTAACGTCATCAAGTGCTGCTTTAATACCAGAATAAAGCATTTAGACACATTGAAGCAGATGGTCGCAGCAAGGTTTACACAGGATTTTAGATTGCAAAGCACATTTAATACCAGTATGAATATATTGGAGTAACAGCTATGAGGTGCGGTCAGACTTACTTTTTTATCACTTATTGCTGCTGGCTGCCTTTAGGCTAGCGTACAGCGCCATTCGGCCTGATACCACAGCTAAAGCCCTCAGTGATGGTGCTAATGACGACCTGTTAATTGTGTTTTTTAACGGAAAATGGCAGCTAAATTCAGTGCTTCGATGCAGCCGTCCTTGATGGATAATGGGTGGTTTCCTGCTCTGAATAGTCTGTGTCAGTGCGAAGCAATGAGGTCTAGCGGTTTGAATCTATAAAAGAAGTAATTACTAAGAAAGAAACATTGACTTCTACACACAAGGAAATTGTATAGGCGGCAGTGGCTCTCTTCAATTGTGCCCTGGGCCTCATGTGGATATTGCCTTGCAGGTTTGCAGCAGAATTGGTAATTTAAACGATAAGTTCCACACCTCCAACATACATTATTGCGTAGCCTTAGCTATGAAACCACAGCCTGAGACTCAAACTAGGAATCGAAGATCTTTTGTGAAGACCTCTTAGGGCAGTTTAATTAGCTGAGGCAACTTTCACTGCAGAAAAAGAAAAGGAAGCTCGACCAGTGCTCCACACTAGACTGTATCTTTACATGAAATGACAATTCTTTTGGAATGATTTATTTTCTCCATTTTCACGAATGTCAGCGTTGCAAAGGTCGCCATCTGAATAAGTCACTATATCATGATAATACACTACAAGTTGGTCCTTAATGTCACGAGGTGTTACATGAAATGTACACTGTAAGAATGCTGAGAACACCATGAAAGACTTAGGCAGGGAAGAAGAGAAATGGGCAGAGAGGGGGAGAGGACAGGGGGTGAAGACAGGAGGTGACACCAGAAGGGTAGATAAATGGCGGGTGGGTGGGGGGTTTAAAAGAGAGACAGAGAAACCTAAGAATGAAAAAGCGAGAGGAAGAAAGAGAGAGTCATGGGGGGAAATACAGAAGAGGGGTGGGGGTTACAAAGGTACACAGTATTCCTTGGTGAAACCATCATTACTATGAGCAATGGTAGCAGTCACCGGCCATTACCTTAGCCATCCACTGTCATAAGCAGAACATTTTTCCAGCCTGCCCCGTATGTCAGCGGATAGGGGAAGCCGGCTCCTGCATGCTGAATATGTCCTCTTTGCTTTTTTTTCCTCCCTGTATTGGAGATACAGGCAGGCCTCGCCAGGTGGCTACTTCATCATCAGAGGAAAGGACCTGTCGATAGCTCCTGGATGTGATCAATAAGGTCTTTCAGAGCTTCCCCTCCTCGTCCTTTTCATACTTTCTGTCCCCCTTTCATGCCTCATCCCAAAACGTGAAAAGGATCAGTGAAATATGATGACAAAACAGCCGCTGTTTGTCCCCGTAAATCTGTCTAATGATTTTCTATACTGTAAGGTGAACTGCCCGAGATGACTCCCATTCACTATGAGTCTGGTATACTGTGTGACAGTGCGGCTAAAATGAGGGCCAGGTAGTGGAGTTTAGATTAGGCTTTTATAGCAGAGTGAGTTCTCAGGCTCTCTATCAGAGGGAGAGTGAGTGACGGGCCATTCTGCTCAGTGAATACTGTCATGATGTGGGCATTAAGACTCAGTCCTGGCAGAAAGGTTCACAGCGGTGCTGAATAATGTGCATCGCAGAAGTCAACTACCAGGCCTGGCGGCTGTCATCGCAGCAGGGCTCTCTTTTTTCTTCTCTGTGTCACCCTCTGCATCATTAATTGAAATAGCTGCTTGTTGCAATAACTCAGCCAAGTTTTCTTACTTCCATATAAAGGAATTCAAAGCGGTCACGTCTGATTTAATTTCATGTTCTACTAACAAACATATTTTTTACATTTAGATTAATTATTTTGGGTTGTTATCTTTGCCGACACAGAGCAGCACCAGCACTGCAAATATATAAGTTGTTTAACATAAACCATTTAAGCTGTTCTAAAATTGTAATATCTAAAATTATGGGGTTTCCTATTCATTTGTTTGATAGAAAATGTGTAACGGTGAGCAGAGGCTGATATATTGGGCTCCACTGCTGCTGCCTGTTTTTAATGTTCTCCCCAATATGCTATAAAGATGATAGCCAGTTTTACAGAAGTTTTGCAGAATTTATACCATATTCAACATTTAGTACCTGACACCAGGTATTAAAATGCTGATTTAGGTAAGCGACTGTGCAACCGTTCATATTAACATTGCATTCCCATAGCCAAAGGGAAGACAGAAAATTTCAGCACTCATTTCCTCAGCTGTGTTTGCCCACCACGCCACGCTGGATTGGAATTGTGACTTGAAATATTATTCTCAGCTAATCCAATATTCTATTTGTATGGTTTGAAATTGAGTTTAAAATGTCAATATCACTTCAAAAGCTGAGCCGTTAACTGAATTTGTGCTCCAACTTGTGTTCTGTTTAGCACAATTTGAAGAAAGCGGCATTTATGGTATCACTTCTACTTCATGTTTCATTTTTAAAATTAGCACAATATGTCTGCGAGGGAGTTGAGAGGAAAGATTAATGCATTTTATTCAAATGTTGTGATAATATAAATTCATATATTGTAATTTATCCTCTAAAGCGATTCTGTAAACCACCGTGTTTTGAAAAGCAATTTAAAGAGGAGACTGGTCTGGTTAGTGTGATCTCCACTGACAGCTCATTTGGAAACTTTTGGGAGTTCTGACGGCTCAGTCACCTTTTGTTACCAGCCAAGTCCGTGCAACAATCAGCGGGGCTCTGCAGAGGACCTCCGGCTGTGCCCCGGGCTGTGCAGACTGCACTAAGCTTTATTTGTATATAATTAATATAAGACCAAAAAGCAGTGTTGAAATAAATTGTATATTATTTAAAAAATCAGTGATATACAGCCGGAGTGTATGGACTTTTTCCCCGACATTGCCTGCGGCGAGAAAAGGGAGCAATTTAAAATCAATATTAAACAGGAACACAATCAGTACAGGGCACCTTTAAAAACAAAACAAGGTGAATGACAGTTATTAAAATTGACTTTGCTTCCAGCCATAAATGGTTTGCCAAGAATGTCACTAAAAATCCATAGGACAGTTTCCATCACCTCAGGAGTTTAGCTTCATTGATAATGCATATGAAAAGGATGAGTGATTGTACCTAACAGCTTCATAAAACCCCTTATGGCAAAGGAGAGGGCTGTGAATCCACTTAAAAGCAATCTTCCTCTCATGCTGTAACTAGGGAAAGGCCTGATTGTCTGTCTGCGCCATGCCGGTCATGCTCCATACTGTCAGAGCAAATGAAGTCAAATGGAGGCTTAATTACAGCGATAAGTTGTTGCCCTGTGGCTAAAAACATCTTATCACTAAACAGCTGGGAAGAATTTTTATTACTAGATGAATGCATAATTGGGTCCAGGGTGACTGTCAAAGAGCACTTTTTTGTTTCTTTTTTTTTCAAATAACAACAAGGCCTCCTGCTGTGGAGGGGTTTCTGATCCTAAGGGTGTATATGATTACTGTGTGTTTTGCAATTTTGTGATTCAACACGGCTTCTAACATCCATGTAAATAAGCTTTTAAAATTCATTAACCTAGAGCTTCGTCGCGGATTGGCATTATTGTTTTATAGACTGTACAGTTACACATTTAATGTAGCCTAACGCTGTTTGATTCCCCGCCTGATTGTGCAGTGAAGCTTCACTGCATGGTTAGATGCTGCTTAAAGAAAACGGTAAGCATCATTTTTACAAGATGTTTTGCTTTTGGCTAAAGAATGGCATCCTTTTTTAATGTTGCTCTGTACAGTACAACATGTTCTTGATGTACTTGAAGTAGCATTAAAATTCCCGGTGGAATATTTGCCTCTTTTGAAGCACACAATGGATGTGTCTGCTGCTACAAAAAGATGTGAAAGGAGGGTTAAGGTGGTTGTTTGCTGAGTAAGTGGTAGTCTTGAACTGGAAAGGCTTTTAAAGCACTATAGCTTTAGAAGGTAATTGTTGTAATTAGACATACTGAGAGATCTCGAGTCAGACAGCTGCTCAAATCTGAGTAAAATGTAAAAGAAATGAACTGAGATATGGCCAAGAAAATTATAAGTGATGCACAGAAAGCAGAGAGCTAGTTGTATGTGACAGAAAGACAGTTCCGAATAAAAGCGTGTGCAGACACACCTGTGCGGCCAAAGACAAAAAAAGAAAAGCACATTAAAACCCAGGAAGGATTTCGAAACGAGGATTTGGGTAAATTTATCTGCGTCCTTGTTCTTGTGTCAACATTTTTGTGTTGCTCCTTTCTCCTCCTCCTCCAGTTCCCTGTTTTTGTCTGCCTTTCCTTTTTGCTTTTTCTTTGCACCTCTGATGAGATGCTCCTCTTTTCTTTGTCTGTCAAACACACACACACTCTGGGGCAGATGTCAATAGCTATATGTACTTAGAGAACGGCCAGCTGAGCCACTCCACGTTGCTTTGACTGTCAATATTGACGGAGTGAAGATGCAGAACGTAAAAAGTAAACTCCGATCCAAGCTTATCGTTTATCGTTTAATCGCTGGTCATGTATTGACAAGCAGTTTCTTATATTCATTTATCTTAAGGAACTAAATGCATGTGTAATTTAAGACAAATCCAGGTCAGTGTATGTGTGATATGTATTGTGTGTGTTGTGACGACGGGGCGTGAGGTTCAAGGAACGGACGCGTGTCAGATAATAGCAGGGTGCCTTTGACGACAAATCTAAAGAAGCAACAAGATGTCGACAGGGCACTAGAACGCCCTCGATTTGCATATGAAGGCATCCCGTTTCTTAACCCTCAGGTCCTCTTGCGACCCTTTTAGGGATTCTCAATTGTATTTTGGCTCTCATTTTGGCAGTTTTTACGCTGAGATCATGATGATGGCAAAGAGCCCTTTTTGGCCCCACTGACTATCATTAAACAACAAACAGTGACCTAAAAGGGAATTAAGGGGAAAAGTGCGATTTCTTTTGTTGTATATTTTGTAATAATCTATCAAAATCAGCATTGTTGCTAATCATTGATACATCCCAGACTGATAATCCCTAATCTATACATGATGAGGACTGGAGTTAATGACCAAAAAATAAATAAATACATTTTTCTTCATGTTTAATATGACCCAGTGACCTTGATTTTTTTTTAAAGGGTGTCCTGAGGGTTAAGTTTAACATTACAGGATGTTGATTGAACTATGAAATGTTACGTATCTGTGCCGTCTGTAAACACTGCATTCTTGTGGTCTTTCTTTGAGATGCTCAGTGTGTACATATTGTACAACATCCTTTTTTTAATCAGTGACCTTTAAGTCTTTTGTGTGCTTTGTTTCTAAAATATGTAGGCAGTTTTTCTTTGACAAGAACTTGACATTAAGAAATGACTTTGCAGATGTAAACAGCACCAGGGTTATGTATATTATTTTTTTGTTTGTTTTATTTTTACCCCTTTGACAAATTGCAAAAGAACACTTGCTTAAGCGATTCCATTTTCCTTTAATTTATCAAGTTTAGTCGTTCCAGATATACATGGATATACCTTGTTTTAATGGACAAATATACCATTTACAACTTGCATTCCCCCCTCTAGTGGAGTATCATTTCCGAGATGATGTTATCATTGTTGTCTTTTCTGATTTCTAACTCTTATTTGGTGATGAAATATGTTCACAGGAGACATATATAACACACTGGTGTTTGTGCGTTTAAGCACACACACACACACGCACGCACGCACGCACGCACGCACATTCTTTCCACAATAGCTTTACCTTTTATCAGAGCCGCTAAAGACAGCATTTTATCAGTCTACATCATCTTTCCGAGCATCCAAAGACCATGCTGATAAACAAAATGTACTCTATCTATTGATTGGATCTACTGATTGGTTGTTCAGGCAGTGCAGTCTTAGACCAACAGGTTTCAGATTTTCTCATTTGTAGCAGCAGGCCTCCAAGCTTTCCTCACAACACCCTCACTGTGTCTCTGTTGGGATCAGAATGCAAAGCTATTACACACTGGAGGGTTTGTCTCAATCACACCGAATGGCTATGAATTTTAAATGCAGGATTAAGGCCTACAGAGGAGCAGGCACATGGGAAAGACTCAGTCAGTAGAGTGCTAATTTGATTTTTTTTAATTTTTTTTTTTTTTTTTTACAAACAGCTTTGGCAACACATTGTTATCGGGGAAGATGCATGGCTCGTACTTTAGTCCTTGGACTGCTCTGCCAAATCAAACCACACAAGGAACTAATAACCTCTTCAAGAGGAAGTGATTTGACCGTGATGAACATCCTGTTTTACAAATCAGAAAAACATTGTAGCGGCACAGAAACTCTTGTTCCAATGCGATACTGGCAAATTATATTATAAGATTTGGTCTGTTTCAGTCGAACCAAAACATTTGGCCATAAGAATTCAGAGAGGCTCGGACTGAGTGAAAGATGAAGAAGAGGAATTTTCAAAAGCCAAAAAAGGAATCATGAACAGAAGAGTGTTTTTTTTTTATGTTGAAGTAGTTCAGACCATTGGAGCCAAAATGCCTTACTATGTTTGCTTATGATTATTGATAGCCTCGGCCTCTTTCTCGCCCGACTGCTTCGAATCGCTCAAACTGTCTGCTCTCCTGTGAAGGTAAAGTGCAGAGCAGGTCACTCATGTCAGTGCTTCTGAGTGTTTGTCATCTTTTTGTTGTTTCAGGTGGAGACATAGATGACTCATCTCCATATGAACCTGTAGCACCCATCCAACAATCAGAAGAGTTTCGCTTGGCCTCCATCTCTTCAGGTATAAAGTTTTATCATAACTCATTCCTTGGTAGTTTATCATATAATTGGAACTAAGATGTAAATACTTTATGTAGAGAGAGTGCAGTGGAGGTATTTTGCAAGGTTTTTCTTTGGAGATCCTGTGTGTTTGACTGATTTGTGTTTATTTTATTCGTCATTATGCTTGATGAACTGGATGCTCCATCTGTTGTGTAACATATGAAACGTCATTGTGGGACGGTGAGGTAAACTACATAATCTCAGTGCACTACCCTACCTTTTTACCAGCTATTGATTTTACTCTCAGATTGATTTCCTCTTTGCTTTGCTAATTAAACAGCCCAGCAATCAACAGGGGAGCAATAGCTTGCTATTTAATTTACTGGTTATCGCCATCATGGCATTATTTGTCAATACAGATGTTATTATAAGATGTAGGTACAGTCGTTAATATAGCGCAGAAAAGCAAGTTGTACAATATGTGTGATTGGACGCAGGGAAGACACCCGTCCACACAGCTACAGGCTACAGTCTCTTGAAATTCAATCGCTTTCTTTCATCCAGTTCTGACAGAAATTTCCTGAGGATGTTCTTTTCCATTTCTTGTTTCATTTTTGCCAAAAGCAATCTACAAACACTAAAGACTGCACATTTTCCTTTTCTTTTGGCTGATGTATCTTGCTTTGTTTTATAACTGGGAGGTACAAGAAAGACACGCTTTTTGCATAATCCCTTTAGCTTGAAATCAGCAGTGTATCACTTGTTTTTGTAAATACACTCATTTGATATGTTGAAAAAAAGGAAAAAGTATACAAAATAAATATGAAAAAGTGCAGACTTTGATTGCTTCGCAGTTTTGGGAAATGATAGCAAACTATTTTCCTTGATTTAAGTGTATATCAATCAAGGAAGTATTCAGAAAGTGCACCGCTCTGCCAAGGCTGCACAATTCAACAAATCTTAAATTTCTATTTTACGAATGAAAAGTGTTCAGAAGTTACATCTGACTCTAAGAAATCAATTTAAATATGTATAATGGCAAGCATTCATGATGCATTGGGTTTTGTTTTAGTTAAACCTTATTTTAACCTTTAGGAGTTAAAGCCATTTCAGTTCATTGCTGTTGCTGTATTGCCACCAATAGGCAAAATTGAACAAAATATAGCAAAATCATCACAGAATTCCTATGTACACGTATATAAATATGGCTGCAATTGTTCAATGCCTTCAAGCTTTGCAGCAATATCTGTCAAATCGGCCGTCCAGAATCAGGCAATTATACAAAAACTGGAATTAAGTGTCAGGTAATATTCATCTCTGTCCACACTCTCTATAATATATAAAGTGAAGATTTTACATCATTTAATAAAAGGAATGAAGTGTATTTTTAGTGAAATGGAAGTTCTCACCATATTGATGTGTGATTGATTCCAGTCAGAAACACAGTGTCTTCACTTACAGACTGTTTTGTTGAGTGTTGGTGTCATTGAAAAAACAGAAAAGTGTGTTTACAGAACATTATGATGTCACAATGAAACTGACCTTTGACCTTTTGGATCTAAAATCAATCATCATTTTATCTTTTTTAGGAATTTGTGAGAAATTTGACCATAATTTCTACCCTTGCCTGCGCAGGGTTGTTGCAATCGGGTCCGTCTGTCTGTCTGTCTGTCTGTCCGTCCGCACCTGTAACTCAAAAACCACAGCACATTTCGACTTGAACATTTTACACAAGGTTGGTCTGTCCCATACCTCGGTCCTCCTAGAAGATGGTCTGGATCGGTTTGGAACACAGTAACTTCAGATTTACACTCGTTCTCCTCTTTCATGTAAGACCTGTTCAAACTCAGCACAGTAGTAATACAGTAATGAAAACTAAAATCACGTTCATCTCCACCACAAGAAACTTCAAAACAACCGATGATAAAAAAAACATGAATCCAAAACCTGGGAGCGTGTTTTCAAGAATCAAGGAACTGATGTAAACATATAGTAAATACATGTTTGTTTTAATTCATTCCCAACATAGTGGAATTATTCACTGATATTCACGGATATGATCTAAGGGGGTGAGGGTCTGCATCCTCTGATTGTCTAGTTTGCAATTGAATGATTTATTTATGGCTAAAAATGTGTTTTGTGAGGTCACAGCTTGACCTTTGACCTTCGGGCCACCAAGTTCTTACCAGTTCATCCTTGAGTCTAAGTCAAAAAAAGTTTTTGACAAATTTAAATACATTCCTTCATACTGTTCCTGAGGTATTGCGTTCACGAGAATCAGATGCGCATACGGGCAAGACAGCCTGAAAACATAAAGTATGTGTACGTGTTCAAAAGCGACGCCCCATTTGTGAGAGCAACGATGGAGTCAGGTTTAAAAGTCACGAGAAAAGACAATATGAGTGCTTAAACTTCACCGTCGCTGTCAGGATGATCAACGAGTACAGGAGCTCATGGTTACCGTGGTTTACCGATGCTAAAGTACTCAGGTAAAGCAGGGATTGTGGTGCAGTGTACGCAGACATATTAAGATACAACAGGGGACTCATTATTATATCCATTTTCCTTCAACTGTTTCCACTATTCTCTCCAAGGTGAAAGATTGGATTTGCTCCCCGAAATCTGTTTAGCTGCAAGCATCCCCCATTATTTATCATTTCTGAGGACAGAATAATTGATTGTAGCACAGGGAGAAAACCACAGGCAAACAGATAAGTAATTACACACTTGTTCTATGGAAATACTTCTCACCTTGATTACTAAGCCATGCAAAAGTATTCATAATCACGTCTATAAATGTTAAACTGCACGGAGACCCAGGGACTATATGATATCTAGTTGGTTGATGAGGACAGGGGGATGTATACACTCCAAGTGGAAAGGTAGGGAATTGAAAAATAATCTCTGCTATTTTAAAACTTTTTGTCTGGGTGAAAGATAAGGCGCAGAACTTGTGATAGCGGTGAAAAATAATTTTATAGTGTAGTACCCACTCGCAGTGTGAAGTTTAAATAAAACAGAGCTTAAGGAGACTCGGTTTCTGCATCGCCTCGAGTGATACCTGCAACACTACAGTATTACACGCAGGGTTCTCCTTCTAATAGTCTTAGTCACTCAGTTTTGCATATTCCTCTGTACACATTTCGAACATTAGCACACTTAACCCCTATGGACCATAAGGACAGATATTGCTCTTGCACCTCGTTCACATTTCTTCAGCTATATTGGCAACACAACCGAGAAAAGATATGAATTCTGCTCCTCCCGCCCCGGCTTGGCTGGCACTGCGCACCTGCATCAGCAGAGATTCATCACCTCACTGCTCAGCACAGTTGCTTCCGAGACTGACTAGAGTGTCCTCGTCGACAGCGGTAGGCCTTTTTCCAGTGGCCTCTGTGCTGCGATGTCAGGCACGGTGAGGAGATGCTCTCTTGAGTCTTGTTAACATCCTTTTTGTGCCACATCTCTCACCACTGGATGACGATGATACAAGCAACGGCCATGCTTACACTGAGTTAAGTGAAGAGCCTTAATGCTTTTTGATCATGTTTCCCTGGTTTCCAGGAAAGACTGTTCCTCAGTTTCGCTATGAGGACAGCGCATTAAAGATCAGCGAATCCCTAGACATTAGACCGTATTAATTATTTTAAGTTGACACAGATCCCAGTTGACTCACCATGAGCACCTCCGTCACCGGGAAAAAATATGGTCATGGTTTCTGCAAACCGCAGATATGTATAATATCAACAATTCTGAACCAAAAGTACATATAATATCAACATTTCTATATATGTAGTATATCCACTTTTTCCGCAGTGTTTTACCTGCTCCATTAATTTTTTTCCAGTCCTCACTGGGGAGGAGGTAGACTTTTGCCACCAGAGACTGGAGTTCACATCCCAGCTCCTGTAAGTTTTTGGATTTAGGCAATAAAAGTACTTTGGGCAGGATTAGGAAATGCTTCTTTGGCTTGTCTGTGATTTTTATCCTTTGCTGACTTTTTCCTTCATTGAACCAAGCCCAAGTATCTTTTCCTAATCCAACCCAAGCGCTGTTAGTGCCTAAACCTAATAGTAGTTATAAATAGTTACGAACATAATAACTAACAAACACAGTTGAAAAGCACCATGAATTGTTAAAACACCATGAGGTAGATATGGAACTTATTTGGTTCACAAACACATTATTACAGTAATGTACTAATGTAATGTACAATGGCGACATTTTTTTGTTGGATGTTTCCCATCCAACAAGTGCTGCGTCAGGAGTGCAGACTCAGCCGCACTTCGGCTCACAAGCTGTTCCCAGCAGGTAACAGTCTGCCTTTTGTATGTGTGTGATAATGCACACATACACACATTTATATGTTCTGCCCAAGCAGTCTGGTTATTGCACAGTGTTTTTCATTCTTGTAACCTGTCACGCTTTGTTGGTAGGTCATGCTGTTATGGTCTGGGCAGTGGGTTTTTCAGGTATCTGATTGGAGCACCGAGACTAAGCACACTGGAGAGAGGTTATATAATACAGCAAACAGGTGAACGGGACAATACTAACAGCTAATTTGAAGTAGAAGCGAACCCTAGTTACTGCCAAGTGACAAAAACACCGGCATATTCCTTTGAGAGTGTTAGTGACAGCTCTACAGAGTCTGGTCTGGACTCTAGACCTGTGAAACCTTTATAGAAAAAAAAATACTTGACATTAATTTAAGGCTCACCGTTGTATAGCTTCTAGTTTCTGCTTAGAGACAGTACAGCGAGGCAGGAAAGGCAGAAAAGAGATGATGTGCAAGAAAAGGACCTAGAGCCCATTTGAACCTGGGCTCTACCGTGTGAGCCTCTGGGGCACCCAATCCCAGCTTCTTAACCCCAGGCATTACACAGCAACAACACAAAAGCATTTTATTTTTGTTTGTTTCATTGCATACAGTACAGAGAAACAGAAAGAACAGGCATCGCATTTTTTGCCAGAAATATCTTACGATTAAAAACGGCCGGAAGGTAACAGCAGTGTTACCTCTGCCACATAAAAACACAGAGAACACCACATGGACAACATGAAATCTTTGATACGGTAAAAAAAATTAAACAAATAAATAATAGCCCAGTACACTGACATTCAGCCACCATTGCCTCTGAGGAAATAACTGAGTAAGAGAGAATGAAACTAGACAACTTTGTCCCCCTTTTGATCAGCATCTGAGCTGTAGTGGCGCTCTCATGATGGAACCACTCAAATGCCAGAAACAAGGAATTCTGCAGCAAATTAAAGGGTCCATATTAAGTGGACTTCATAGGAGCTCTCATTTCAGCAACACAAAACCACAGTGCACAATGTGCAATTTAAGTATTACGGCGTAGCATAATATTATTTTATGTGTCTGACTTTACTGCTGCCATGAGTTGTTTTCCATCCTATTTTTATGAACTTAACGCTCTTTCTTTTCTTTTAAATTTTACAGCAGGTTCAGTCCTGTGCGTCATAAATTAATCAGCCAGTCATATATTACTTATTTACTCACTTTTTCATACAGATGCACAGTTGTTCTGGTCCTGCACTACCTACATGGTAGATGTGCTGCATTTGTATCATGTGTTCTACCTTAATAGTAGCCAAAGTGCTGCACAGTTCGCCTCTCATTCACTCATTCGCACACACACACACACACACACAGACAAACAAACACCGACAAACAAACATAGAGGCGCGTTCAGACTTGTAAATAGAGGCGACATAAAAGGAAAGAAAATTACACGTGTAACTTCGGTCATCATTCAAACGACGTCCTTCCTAGAGGAAATTAGTTGATCATCTTTTCTTTTTTTTTTCCGCTGAAATCCTTTTAGTTGCTGTGTAAACTGAGCACAGTGATATGATGCATAATTTTTCTTTTCTAATCAAATTGGCTACACCAGTGGGAATTTAACAAAATCAAACAAGAAGATGGGCAAGAGTATGGGCATGCTACGGAAAGGCATATTTGTCTTGTTTACTATCCCTTACCTCATTATGCCAATCTCATGTCCCACCATGCTTACTTAGAAAACAAACCACCCTGCTATCTAGCATGGTGTTGCTATTTTTTTCAAGGGATACAGAAACCTTTTTTTTATATATATATATCTATAGTTTTGTGGCTGCAATTAAAAGTTTGTTGGTGTGTATGACATACTAAAAGATAAAACAATGAAAATCCTTTACGGATTCCAGGAGCTCAGGTTGTTGGTCTAAGAACCTTTTGTACTGTCTAACATGTACTGTAGCTATGATAACAAGTTTGCTATCATAAACAACAGGAAATTGTTTGAGAAGCTGAATCAAGAAAATGTTCGGCATTTGTCTTGTGGGGTTCTGGTCGTGTCGATGGAGCTAGTATTACAGTTCTTATCAATTGTTTTCTTGGTTCGAAGGAAGAGTTACTGAACAAGTCAATAGCCCTCTGCTCAAATCGATAAGACATCACGTGTGAAGGATGTGGGATTGTTGCATAGCTCAGAATCCCTACTTCACACTCCACTAGGACTCTTATCAAGGCCCAAATGAATGCAACGTTACATACAGAGTGCAAAGATATCATTGACTGTAATTGTTAATATGCTCCACATGAAATGTAGTCCGTTCTCTTGACCCAGCGCTGAGCTAATTAACTTATTAGGAGCAGAGGGCGGCGTAGAATCCGGCATTCAGGGGTCCCTCCAGGAATTAGGTTTAACATCCCTTAGTTAGACCTTCTAACTCTCACCACTAAGCCTCTCACCTTTTAGCTCAGTGTGCCCACCATCCAATTAAATCCAAAAAGCTATTTCTACAGCTGGGCAAAAAAAGGACCAGTGCAACTGGCGTGCTCAGCATGCTGTTGAAATGTTTGACATTTTAACATTGTCCTCATAACAATTGCTATTACTTAGGCAAACAAAAAGATCTCTTCTGCATGTGAACTGGTGGGGTTTTTGGTTATTAGGGATCTGAGCGTGTCTGTGTGTGTGTGTTTGTTTGTGCCAGATTGCTTTTGTGTTTGCATGAGACTGTGCCTGTATGTATTTATATTACTTAGTTTATATGCCTCATTATTCTGTGTGAATTTTCTAATCAGTTTACCCTTAGTCCAGCCTTAGCTTGTCTCTCTGTGGGTCAGTAATGAGAGTTGTTGCTCCAAGCTCACTTATCAGGGACCCGTTGTAAAAGTCAGCGTTTTTCTAATAAGTTTGAATTAAACAACGGTGAATAATCCACAAAACACGGCCATGCCAGTGTTTGTTATTTTAGTGTATTAGTTATGCCTTCCTTGCGTGTCGGTAATATACAGGAAAGCAGATTATTGGCACAATGTTTGACAGGGTTCACTTGGCACACACATACACACATCTGGTTAGATTATTTCAATACATTATGCATTATTGTCAGTGATGGTTGAGCTAAACAGCATGCATATTAAGACTGAGGGTCCACTGAGGATGCTGAAGCTTTGAATTCCACTGGAGGAAGCTCAACTTGGAGGCAGATGCTCATAAACAGCTCAAGTATTTAGAAGTATGTTTACAATGATTTAAAATTCCTTTGGACACTCCCTTCCCACCTCTCTGTTCCTCCGTATGCACACATTTAGTCTCACCCACTGATATTTTTCCTTCTCCCATCATTTTATCTGCATGCTCACTCTCTTTCATCCTCATTCTGGTTCATTTTGCAGCATTAATTTCATGCTCAGGGGTAAAATTCAGTTTATCCTAGCACAAAGAACATTTCATGAACTCTGCTGGTCTTCCTCTGATGACGTGCATGCGTCTGACTTGCATAGTAAGGCTTAGGGAGATGATGTTGAAGATCCACTACACCCTCTTAGTTCCCCCTGGAAACCCTGCTGCGACACAGAGTATAGTGCTAATGACTGATGAGTCCTTTGACACGGAAATGCTTGACATGCTCCTCGGGGTCCAGACTAAAGACTTCCCTAACAAGCTCTCGCACACTCACCCAGGGCCGTATTAAATCCAAACTTTGGCACCTTTCCTAATTACTGAGAACATACCCGAAGCCAAGAGCCTCTTCCTAACCTGGACTGAACTCCCCTCTGCAGTGCAGCGTCCCTGGAGTATGGGATGATATATGAAAAGCAGAATTCAAATTAGGCTGACTGAGAGCAATTACTGAGGAAGGAGGATACCTTAGTGTTGGGGAAAAAAAACATCAAAATCCAGTGTATGTGAATGTTTTATCTGCCTCCGCCCATTCATATGTGCTTGGTCCACACCCCTCACCACTCAGCTCCTCATCCCGCTCCCTCGTACCTCCCAGGAACCCAGGTCTTAGGTAATTTTCCGCCTCTCTTTCTGCCTCCCTCGTATTCTGTGTGCTATATATGCTGAAAGAATAGATGTTTTTTTTTTTTTTCACCCCAACACTGCCATCAATGGGGTCTAATTTATGTTGCACATGCAGTAGAGAGTCCTATTAAAAGCCTATTTACAGTCACATGGCAGGATCACCAA
>JAPQRN010000027.1:16272701-16285128 GCA_037367275.1 Coranthus polyacanthus
CACACACACACACACACACACACACACACACACACACACACACACACACACACACACACACACACACACACTGCCCTAAATCAACAGTCTGCTCTGTTGTAACTGACAATTCAAGCCTCCACTGAGGGGGAACAGTGTAGGGAGAATGACTGGCCCAGATGGCATTACTCTGTAGTTTTTCTGAGATGAAGCTGAAAGAAATCAGGATGCTGTTGTACTTTTATCATCACTTTTTCTCACTTTCGCCCTCCTTCTCTTCTCTTTTCACACACATGTACAGCTCACAGCTTTTCTACTCTCGAGGACCCTCTATGTATTCCCTGGCAACCAGAGGTGTAAAGAATGCCAAATTATTTTACTCAAGTAAAAGTGCCGTTACTGTGCTGAAATGGTAAAAAAATAAATAAAAAAAGAATTTCATATTTACTGTTGTATTACAATGTTGATTCCCATCATTAGCCTCTATCAGGTCTGGAGCCAGGTGATGGTAATGTTTCTGGAATGGATGTAGCTTAAGGTTTTGCAAGTAAGCAAAACTAGCAAGTTAATGTTTGCAAGGCACAGACACAAAACATTTCTTATCAATACCCTGTGAACCAGCATTAGCAATAAATCCACGCATATACAGAATTACAGTAAATAAGAGTAAAGTTCATTTGTGTTTTAGAATATCACCTCTATGACAGAATCAAGAAGAAACCATTTATTTTTTCTGTTTCCCAGCTTTTTTTCTGGCTATGCCGCTCACTCTCCCCATTCAGTCTATTGCTCGCTCAACCACCACGTTCTCTCCCTCATTCACTGAGTGGACGGGCCGAGTTTGAACCGTTCTGTTTACAAATACAAGTGAGAAATCTTAGATACTTTGCCTTTAAGTAGAAATGTTAAAGAATATGTGCCTAATTAGACCTAAGATTTTACATGCTTAATATAAACATGGCTGACTTAGGTTGCTTGGTTTGAATGAACCCACTATTCCTGAGTATATTGGATAATTCTACAGATCCCATCTATTATATAATACCAAAGGTCACTGCCAATAGTGGAAGTGGTGTCCTATATATGATAGGCAGGGGTCGTGTTTCTAGCAGGAAATAGGAGTTCCTCCTGTCACACTTATTATTTGTGTTTTATTGATCAGAACCATGGTCTTTCCCTTCAATCAAATGAGTGCTGTTGCTGCCTAACCTTAAGCTAACCTAATCTGCCAAGCAAGCACTAAATGTCCTAATTTTTCACCAGTGTTTCACTGCCAAGGTCTCAAAATGAAAGCGAGTCTCATGAAAATAGAGGAATTAAAGCTCACAGATATTCACACAAACTGTAGATCATAGACAGAACTTATGAACAGACCTAACTCTCATATTTACAGTTTGTGCTCAAGGTAATATGCAGATTGTTTCAGTCTCCCTGGTTGCATACAAGAAGGCCTGTCACAATTATTACATAATCACCAAACCCCAATTATGTGAAATAATCGTCTCCATTCACCTGTATAAAAAAATTTGAGTGAAACTAACAGAACTAACATATTTTATCATTTCCACATCGTTTTCCATCATTTGACTGGCGCTCTTTTAATGAAATCATCTCATTGCTGCCCATTCTTCTTCTACTGTGAGTTCAACGGAGAACTAGCGCCACAGTGATTTATTTTTCATTTGTACCTTGGTCCAGTATTTCAGTAATGGCCCTTGTATATTTAATTCATATCATATCTGCTCAACTTAGATTTTTAATTTTCCCTTTTTTTTTTTTTTTACCATAGTACATGATTTATTTTGATTTTATACCTTGGTTCATTGTTTCAGTAATGGGCTTCTTCTTTAGGTGTACAGAATGTGTATAATTGAACTATTTTTCAGACTCATAGTACACAGTTAAAGTTAACAGATTAGACATTAATATTCTTATTCGCTACTATCTGTGTGACAGTTAATCATCAACTCAAATTTCGATACCGTGACAGCTTCACTATCGTAAATACAAGCTATCAAAGTGAAGTGTCTTCTCTGATGGTGCGAAGCTCCGATTTTGCAAGCAAAGCATGTGTCATTTGGCGACCTTTTCCTCATACATAGTACAGTTTGCTGCCGTATGCGGCTTTAATCAGTCCTCAGCTTCGGTAGTGCTCAGCTCGCCAGCTACACATGAGAGCCACACAGGGTGAGAGGAAATCAAGAGAGTGAGAGAGAGAGAGAGAGGGAATTGTATTAAAAGGTATGGAAGAAGCTGGAAAAAAAAAAAAGAGTTGTGCCTTTAATTCCAATTCATGGATTAGTATATGCCCATTTACTTTTGTAACTGTAGCCTCTAAGGGAACACGGTATAGAGGAAAACTGCAGTCATTACTGGCTAGACTCTATTGTTTCCTTCGCAGTCTTGTCCTCCAATGGTACTATCAATTATTAATGCAAACATTATCAATAGTACTTAATATTTATCTGCAGAAAGCCCGATGCATGGTTTTGGATGTGTCAATTAGGCTCATGTCTTTCACTCTTCATGCTTCTTGCTGAACTTTACTTTGCTGTAAGCTGCAGCATGTACCCTTCTTTAAACTTTTCGCACAGAAGTGTTTGCTGTGTGACAAGTAAAAGTTTAATTGCTGATAATAATTGTTCTTCAGCATACTGCCAACTCGCTCTGTCAGTTTTTCATGGCGAGTTCATCCATTTGTTTGACGTGTACACTGTCTGGGGGCTGGCTGTTTGCCTTGTTCAGAGTATTTAGGGAGTTCAGATAACCTTGAATAATCTACTCACCCCTTACCAAACAGACAGTACTGGGTTGTGTGTGTGTGTATGTGTGTGTGGAACGCTTGATTTAGCATTCATTCCAATGACATAACATTCAGTAGGGGGTTGTAAGACATCTGCAGCGGGTGGTGTGGAGGAAAGCAGAGTGAGAGTAAGCAAGGGAAAGTGGGAAAATTAAAAAAAAACAACAACAATGAACTGCTAGCCAATTTTCTGGTCACAAGACAAGGAACATTGTAACCATGCATAAGTAATGACTCAAAACAAAAACTGGGCTAATTAAATGAAAGTGCCAGCTCAGATTGTTCCTTTGTATTTGCTGCTCTATAATTCAGGGGAGGTCAAGACGCCAGACAGTTTTTGTTGTTTCAATTCTCTGCTGAGCAAGGGGCAAAAGGTTATGTCATGTGACAGCTAAGCTAAACTGTCTTGTGTTTTGACTGAATACCATCTGTCTACATTGCCCTTTTAGAGTATTGACTGGGAATCCCAATGAGTACTGTGCTGCCAAAAAAAAAAAAAAAAGACAAACTGTGTCCTGGCACATTCAAGGGAAAATATCCGCGTGTCAACTTTGACCACAGCAACAGAGAGAGCGTCTTAGGGTTACCAGCGGAAATATGGGGAAGCACAAGCAGAATGGCGCTGTTGCAGACCAAATTTGAACACAGCGACGATTGTCTTTGAGTGTAAAAAATCGTTCAGACAGGACCTTTTAATTAAAAAAGAAATGATATTCAAAGCACTCAGTTCTGTATTGTTAGGTTTTTCATCATAACTGTTGTGACGCAATGTGCTGTGCTGCACAATGCAGAGTCAAAGGAGTGTCAAAGGAGTGTAAGAGTCAAATCTTAATGTTGCAAAGCACCATTGTTTTCTTTGGCATTTAACATCAAGTGACGAAAGGACACTCAAGGCTGTTGAGTCCTATTGATTCAGCCAGGGTCAAATTCCCTCACCATGAGTTTGCACTCATGGTGAACACTTGAGGCTGCAATGACAATCAGTTAATGTCAGTGACAAGAGGACACTAATAAGAGAGGAGAGGAGAGGAGATAATGTCAGAGGACCATACCAGAAAGGAGGAGAAAAAAAAAAAAGGGGGAGAAGGGGAGAAATGCATCAGTGTGAAAAAGAAATGCACAGCAGAGAGAAAGCTCTTTTGTTTTTCTCATTTGCTTCATGTAGTAAATGCTATTATGTTGCCAGCTATTGTGTCATGGTTATTGTTATGCTTTCAGTAGATGAGGGAGAGATATGGTTTCTAAAGGCTCTCCAGAATGAAGACTGGGAAAAGAGATAAGAATGAAGAGCTGTAATTTCACATTCAACAGAAATTATCATGAGCAGAAGTCATATTTGTAGACAGAGCACAGAGGGGGAGTCTGTAAATTAGACTTTTCACGAGTTTTAATGTAGAAAAGAAGATATTAGAGGACTTTGAAGCCTGTGAATGTTTTTCTTCCTGCCTCTTCTCCTTCATGAGGAAATGGTTTCTAAGACTGACACTCATCTGATTTGAGTCACATTGTTTGTCACGGGCATCAAGTGATAGGAATAAGAATCCATATAAAAAGCCATTAGTTTTCTATTACTGCCAAGCTGGATGGACAGGCACTCAGCGCTCAGCCGAATCACTGTGTTTAAAGTGTCAGGTTGGTTGAAAGAAGTCTACCTCTGTGGGGGCTCCCCTGCCACTTCCCTGGGGGCTGAGTGGCTGAAATGACCATAAAACTCTGTTGAGCTAGACAGCCTGTAATTTCAGCAGCGAGTGGCGCTTCGCTGAGGTATAATGGAAAGCCAGTGGAAGCCATGAAATGCGCTGCATCCCGGTGTTGGAACACCATTGTCTGAACACTCAGGACACCTCTCTAAACTTTAAATTACTGTTTTTAAGCCATCATTGTCTGAAAGAGCTCCGCTTCTAAAAAGAAACACAGTGCTTGTTCAGTTTCTTAAATCTTCCGTGGTCTTTCCTACAGAAATCTGAAGTTCACATTCTTTGTTAGCATGAAAGTAAAAGACCCTTTGCCCATAAGAAATAGAAAAATAGAAATGTGTTTTTTAAGGTAGCATTGTGGAGACACAATACAGTTGTTCTCTTTTCGCTCTGTCTGTATTATCCGTGCCATGATTGTGGTTACAAGTACCTTCTTTGACTCTGGAATGGATGGGAGAGTGCTTTAAGGGAGGAGAACAGGTGTGGAGAGGGGTAGTTTTGTATTTGTGTGTGTGTCCTTTTTATCTGAATTAACATTTGGTACTACGCGTTGCCATTTGAGTGTATGTTTGCATTCGGGTGCATCCGTATCATTCCGTGTCAGTCATGCCAGAGCAAGCATACACTCTGCTTTCTGAAGCAAGCCTAAGACGGGATGTTAGCAGCATGTCATGGTGAGAGCCTCTCCGGGTGATCTGATAGGAAGTCGGATGTAGATGGAGTTGGAGTAATGAAGTGAGTCTGAGTAGGGTTTGCTGCTGGAGGCCTAGACCCATCACACTACACTGGCTGCATCTCTGCTATGTTGAGAAACAGAGAGACAGGGACTGAAAGACAGGGAGACAGAGAGATTGTTACCTCATCACTCCGAGTCCCCCCCCAGCCAAATCTTTGCTCTCCTGATTCACAAGACTTGAAATGCATCATAACAAAGGGAACACTGGTCTTCAACTCATCACGACTCAAGGCATTCCCCTGTGATCGACTGCATTAGGGTTGTGTGTACCCAGCCCTCTCTATACATACAGTGTTTGCACATAAACATGCAGGTTCGGTATTATTACGATGCATCTCATCTAATCAGTTACTTTAGAATCTTATGAAAAAAGACACGAAATGATGAATAAGTGATCAAGTAGCACCACTATAGAACGCATAATAATACGGACACCGCTGCAATGCATATTTAAAGACAGTGCAATATGTAAATTTGAGTGACATTAACATTCCACCTGTTTAGGCTACTGTGGCATGCAGCAGTATGCACCATCAGCACTTTGTTGTTTTTTTAATATGAATCCCCTGCTTAGTGTATGATTACAATACAGTAGATGCAGCTGTCAAGCTTTCTCTTGACTACAGTATAATTTAATAATAAGTCCTATTTAAATATTAACAGTTTTGCTCATGAGTCATATGCGAACATGAGGATGCATGCATAGGCCTTATGTACAGGTACAGGGGTCAAATGTCTGTATGTGTAGCATTTTACCATGAAGTTTCTAATATCATATCCATTTTGATATTAGTTCATCCATAGATTGAACTGAAGCTTGTAGCGGTTGCGGAACCAACCGGTTAAGAGGATACTTGGTGAAACATGGCTTAAATATGTGAGATTCCAGCATAGAGGGGGATTTGTATAATGAAAAAAAATCTTGGGAGTCTTCAGCAAAGTTAAAGAGACTCCTCTGATCGACGAAAGAAACCGTGGAGCCAGTTGGAAAAAAAAAAAAAAAACCCGCATCATAAATGTTGTATTAATTGGGAGAAACAAAATCAGCAGCAACACCGGTGGAATGGGATGAAGTCTGGCACTCAACTGGATGGCAACTAATTCCTTTATGGTAATTAAATGGTGTCACATTTAATCTGACAATGATGTATTGGTATTAAAAATGCCCCTCATAGAATCCTTTGAAAGCACAAATGTCACCACGAGAAATGACTATATAAGAGAGTTTGAAAAGAAGACAGTGCTGTCAGAGCAGCTGTCTTAAAAGAGTGAAGTTAACTGTATTTGACTGGCCACCAAATTGAAAAAAATTAGCAACCAACTGGACACCAGTCAGAAATCACATGCAGTCAACCGCTCTAACAAAGCCCCTTTTCGACATGTGTTACTTGTTTGTGTTCGCTAAGGACGTGACAGCCTGAGGTATGTTATACTACCTTTGAACTTAAGGCTAAAAGAACAGTCAGACCAGGTCAGATTGAGTCATGACGGAGAGAGTGAGAGCGAGAGAGAGAAAGAGGAAACTGTGCAAAGGATTGTGATTCACTTAGTGGGCAGCTGTGATGTGAACAGTACAGACAGACCAACTTTGCAAGCGCTACTCCCAATAAACCTACTTAAGTGGATTAGCAATGCCACCCTGGGGGCCTTCCCAGACTTTAAGCTCTTATCACAAACACACACTGAAACAAAACATACTATTTTTATCGGTTCCCTTGGTTTGTAGAGAAAGTGAGTTCGGGAGAAAGTTGAGATATCCAGGACTACAGTGGAAGTAAAGACCGTAAGAGGCAACAGATATCTTTCCCATCCCTACACTAATGCACTATCACTAGGTTTATGTTGCATGCTATGACGACTGTAAATAGCTTGTTTGTACTGAGGTGTGAGTGAGACCTGGTTGTTATTCAGGACACCTGTTGTTGCAACCCAGAAGCAGATGTTACATATACAGGCTGCTTACAATTGGCAGCTCATTTAGAGAGAAAATGTTGCCAAAAAAATTAGGTTCAGTGCTTTGATTTTGTGTTTGTGTTCTTGTTTATGCGCTTGGAGTTTGTGACTAAACCCTGCCTCTTGTTCCCTCTGCTTACACTGTGCCTCATGTTTGTTGTGCAGGTCCAGACTGGTTGATTTCTACGTGAACTGTGTTGTGATTCCACACACAGTGAACACCTGTCCCAACCAAGGCAATCATCAGGCCTGCTTGGCCTCCTACGCAAGACTCATCGGTCAGTACAGCCAGGGCAGTGGCACACGGAAATGCAGAGTAACAGTGCCAAATCTCAGTGCCCAAAACCAGATCGCGATTTCTCTCGTAACTGACATACATGGCGAGATAAAGGGATAATGGATCAGGGTTTAGAGGTACAGTCGACACAGGGTAACAGCAGTCAGCTTTATCTTTACTTTAATCACAGTCAACAGGCTGTCATTTTTTTTTTTTACCCTCCTGGCCTTGTATCTCCTCTAGTACAGTGGCCATCAGTTCATTCCTATAAGTAATTAGGGACTAGTAGCACAGAGAGAGTGTAAACTTAATTAAAACAGTTGATGGCCATCTGTTTGCTCATAGTAAATGTTGCTCAAATAATGTGCTCAGACCAGTACATGCATATTTTTCAGTCCCGGCCAACCTTTGATAACATCACTTCGGTGATGCTGCAGCAGCGTCACAGAGCGCACAAAGAGTTGCAAATGTCAATTTACATGAAATAACTTTTTTTCTGTGTAGTGAAATGTCCATATTTTAGTATCAGTCAGTGCGTCCCTACAACGTGACAAAAATTGCGCTGTATGAAGTGATAATGTGGCATGAAGCTGTCTGGGATTCTCTGAAATATGCTACACAAAGTGCATCTAACACCCCTGACTCCAGCTGAAAGCACTGACAGAGACACATTTAAAAAGTAAAATGTTTCAGTATAGGAGCGCGATATGCACACAGTGCACATAGTTCCTAAAGCACCTATGTTTGAAAAATATTCATAGCATAATGGCCTCTTTACAACTAAAACAAAGCATTACAAAAACATTCCTACGACTAACATCTTGACATGCTATTTCTAATAAATGTAGGCCATTATTGTCCATTAGTGACCCGTCACTGCTGGTCTTAATGTGTGTTTTTGTGTCTGCATGTGCACTGATGCCTTCACAGGAACGGACATGACTCCAAACTATGTCGACAGCAGCTTCTCCAACTGGACCGTCTCCCCATCCTGCACCTGCGAGGGAAGTGGAAACAAAGAAGAGGAGTGTATGAAAATCCTGCGGTACTTCACCGATAACACATGCCTAAGTGAGCTATTCCAACACACAGATACTGCATGCATTTAAAATGTGTCTAGGAACTGATAGTGGTCCAACAGTCATGTAATATTGATAAGTGAGTAAGTATACCATGTTACTCTTGCTGCCATGCAGGAACACATAACATTGATCTAATATAACTTTAATGACTTTATGTCAGATTCTGTGTTGGTTGCGTTGTTTTGATGGTCTGCGGGAAGACTGAAAGTGGAAAACTGAAGGTTGGTGGTGAGACCTCCATGTAATGAAATTATTACTTCACTTTCATTACTTTCATTACTTTAATGTCACATTCATTACATTTCCATTATAATGCAATGATGTTATTTATTAAATTATATTCAAAATAATGAACCCATTTTCTAATAATTATAATCTATTATTTGGCTTGAAAAAAAGCCGGAAGGATGAATTAAAAGTATTTATGAATGGATGGATGAATAGAATTTCTAATGAACATTTTCCTGCTAAAATTTGATCCAACTTCACCATGGACACGCCTTTGCCCGCTGATTAAGTTGGAATGAAATGTTCTTAGTTTCTCAGAAACATGCAATGGCTTATCACTTCTTATTCCTCCCTTGGGCAAGATTTTAATACAAAAGAAACCATTTGCATGTGATTTTCACATTCAATCTTAGAGAGTTAAAGGGCTTATCCCTTACGGGAGAAAAAAGTCATGAAAAGGAACAGATCTCGTACAAATGGAATAATACAGTGAGCTAAAATATATATCATCTGTACATCTAATACGTAACACACAGGGCGCTGCATGACAGAGTAGTTACCTCAAATATCCTTATGATTTTTTTTCCCTTTAAAGTAAAATACAGCAAGCTCCTCACTAGCTATGAAGAAGCGAGCAGTGTCATCAGTGCTACAAGACACCGTTGCCTTTAACATGTTCCATTGTGTGGATAATGCTTTCAGACCATTTCAATAGATTGCCGGGGTAGCATTTTAGCTGAGTGTGCAGGATGAAGGATGAGGCTGGGAGCTGAGGAGGCGTCTTGAAAAATAACACAAAATGCAGCATCTCCTCTCTGCAGTCAGGGGGAACAGGCGATAAATTTCGACACACCAGGGAGGAGAATATACACAAAAAAGAAAAAAGAAAAACACTCACTGTACTGTACAACACGTATATACATACATTTATACGGACCAATTATCTTTCAGCTCCCCATGACCACCATCACCACCGTGACTTCACTCTGTCATTTTCCCTTCACTGCTTCTTTGTCTGAAGACTAAAACATGTTTTTACACTGACCGACAAAACAAATGCATTGTAACTGAAAACTACGGGTTAGACAAGTCCTTTGTTATCCTACACTCTCTTCCTTGCTGTTCAAGCTGCTGAATAGTCCGACAGATCCCCAGTTTTAACATTTAATCAATTCTGCAAGGGGGCCAAAAGAAAATACAAGAACAAACAATAGTCCAAACATGAACCCCGATTCCTCTCCTCACGCTCTCCGCCTCCTGCTCTCTTGTCTCTTTCTCCATCTGTCCCTGCAGGTAGGGCAATGCAGGCTATGCCCCGGGGTTAAAGGAAAACTTATCTGGAGTCATTAAAAAATTGAATTGCTATTGGCAATGAGCTTAATCACTCAGTGGAACATTTGGGCGCAGTAAAACATCCTGCGTGAATGCCCTCCGGCCAACTGGTTTGATTTATGACTTTATTCCCACATCTTAGAGCATCTGTAGAGGAATAGTCCGCTACAGCCAACGCTGACATGTAGCATCACATGTCCCAGCAGCACTTCACCAGCTCTTCGCTGATAACATTAGAGTCTAATTGGACTTATTAGGTTTCAGTGCTGAGTTGTGTTTCTGTGTTTTTTTTATTTTCCAGCATCGGCCCGAAATTGAAACTGAATGTGAATCATGAAGGGTGCTTTTGCGTGTGTTAAGTGTGCAGGTGCATGTGTGCCTGTGTTTTTGGGTTGTTTTTTTTTTTTTTTGTCTCCGTTGTACAGTATTTATATTTGTGTGTGCGCAACACTGTGTAGGTGGACAGAAGATGAGACAGACAGAGCTATGGGGCTGTGCATCGCGAGGACTAAGCACTGCGTGTCCGACTGTTCACGTGTTTTCCACAGCTATCCTGTTTGTCCTTTGTCTGGTGGTGGGGAAATGCCATCTCTCCTTTGTTTGGGAATGTTTTGTATTTGATCAGTCACATAAATCTATTCAAAGTCATCTCTGCATGCTGACCTTATAATGGAGGTGGTTGCCAAGCAATTACATGCCTTGCCTTCTCTCTGGCTGAACAAAGAGAAACAACCCTCATGTTTTAAATGGATGAGCAGTGAAAAGGTACTCAGTCCCTATTTTACCATATCTAGCTGAAAAGCTGACTGAACAGGGATTTATCATATTTTTGCAGAGACTCACACATGCATTTAAACACAAATTTACACACGCGCATATAGTGCATCTGTGGGCTAACATGCATGCACTCATATGCTTTCACATTGTTTGAGCTTATTGATGTGACTTTTTTTTTTTTAAAGGACTCCATTTCTAAGTGCACAGCTGCCAGCAAACAAATTGAGGTTCATCACCTCAAGTATGGATATTATGGCCGTCGTTGGTTAGCTTGTTGCAGTTTGAGAACAGCTGTTGCAACATGAAAGCAACAGCTAAGGACGCGAACCAAAGCTGTTCATGTTCAAATGTGCCCATTGTGGCTGCACTGGGTTTCTCTTATGGAATGATAATAACTGACTTAATTAACAGCATAAACAAATGCAATTTAAAGAAAAGCATTGCTTCAAATAGTAAACAGAAGCCTGCATTAGTACTTTATGAGAGAGTAACGTCTTGAACTGCCTCCCAAGTGACAGATTTACAGACCGACCTCAAGATTGCTGTTTTTGATTAGTTTGCCGTATAACTTTTAAGCTTGCTGATGAATCTAAACGACTGTCTCTCCATAGTCTTTTCATTTCTCCCCCCCTCCCTTAGTTCCCTTGGCTGCCAAAGATTGGGCAGGAAACCAAGAAGTTGACTTAGAGCTGTCTGTCTGCTCGCTGGCTTCTCGCAGGGACAGCAGTCAAAAACAAATGACTTTCTATCTCTGTCCCTGCAGGAAATGCCATTCAGGCCTTCGGCTACGGCACAGACAATATGCAGAGCAAAAGTACGTCTGTCCCAGGCCCATCAGTGACGGTGAAGACGCGGTCCGACGTGTCAAGAAGCACTTCAGAACCTCCTATTACGGCAAGAAGTGACGGCTACATTAGCAAGGTAAAACGTCCGCATAAATGGTTTCATTCCGAACGTTAAAATGTAGGATTAACACAAAATCTGTGGAGTTTATCATATCATGTATAGTTCACCTCTTGTATAAAATGGAAACAGAAAAGATTTTGGCAGCACTTTGCTTTAGCTCGGTATCAGCAGTGGATATATCTGGATAACATTGAACTCACATGTATGTAATAATTTAATGAAACGCATTTAAAGGCGACAATGAGGCAAGACTATTTGTTAACATTGTGGTAACAATGTGGTACCCTGAAAATAATAAAATGAGTGCAATATTTGGATTAGAAAATGGTAATATGGTGACATTAACGTGGAAATAACCTGATAATAATGATGTACATTGATGTTTTCACAATATTATAGGCTACTGTCAACGTAATGCCTTCAAAATCACATGAAAATTCTTGGAAGTCAAAAATGGTAATTACCACATCATAATGCTGAAATCCATCCTCCCTTAATACTGTACAAAGGATTTGTTTAAAGTGACTTGTTACCTGGAAACACGTGGTAGTTTCTGTGTAATAACCATGCATCACCCGATCATATTGTTGGTAATTAGTTTGTTTTACATAATTATCCTTTTATCGCCAAATTATTGGCCCACTATGACCATGTTAT
>JAPQRN010000027.1:16301810-16313099 GCA_037367275.1 Coranthus polyacanthus
AGAAAAGAAAAGAAAAGAAAAGAAAAGAAAAGAAAAGAAAAGAAAAGAAAAGAAAAGAAAAGAAAAGAAAAGAAATAAAAGGCACAGTGAGCAGTCCATTCGAGTATATCTGTTGACAAGTATGCAGAAAAACCTGATTTTCATTAAAAATTACAGAAGACTAGTTCATGCTGCATTTCTTAAGGCATTTCACAATTCATTACATTTCTTTCCCCTTTTTCTTTTTCTCTGATGAGCAACTGTTTCCCCTCACAGAGGGGAGTGCTGCAGGCCTATGCAACAACTTGCTACCCCTCAGCCAATTAGAAAATTACTCAGCATATGAAATACAGTACACTAGTGCTTCATCAATTACCGTAAAAACAGTATTTTGCTGCTCCAGCAAATCTGCTGCAACTGTGACGGTAGTCTTATTTATTTCCTGGTGTTAACAGTCATATCATAACCAACAGCAAATAATATTAATGAATTATAAATATTTAAGTGTGCTGCGCAACCAAACGAAGGGGAAAACTTACAAAGGACTGGACTTATTGAATCATGACTTGAGTCAACATATCAAATAATATTGATAAATGTGCATTATCATAATGAATGTTAAACATTTCTTTGTATCAGCAGCTAATAAAACAGGAAATTGTAAAGAGCGATGTAGTATTTCATTATTATACTATGTCTGCCTTAATTGAGAGAGCATTACATTAACTTTAATGAAAGGGAATGACAGAGAAATTAAAGAGAGATTTTAATATCCACCTGAATGTCAGACTTAAGTTCGGATGAAAAAAGGAATGTGAAAGTGTTAAGTGAGATTTATGTAGTGGAGTGAAAGTCCGAATAAAGGTGAATGTACTGAGTTCAGTGCAATGTACAGAGCAGCTCTGGGAATCTCAGTGTGATATTGAAAGTGCATGTGTGTGTGTGTGTGTGTGTGTGTGTGTGTGTGTAGTCTCACATAAGGGTGTGTTGAAGCTTGTATTTTTAGGTCTTCGCCCAGGGCCGTTGTACTACCCCGAGTCTGTGTACTTTATTTATGCATTGAGGCATAGACAGAAAGAGGAAGAGAGAAGGTGGTTGTGGTGGGGGAGAGGGGGGAGTGGGGGATTAGAGAGCCAGAAATGACCTGGAGGTAGGAGGGATGAATAGGAGGAAGAGATAGTGGTGAACGCCCATTCTTACCCCCTCCACTCTTAAACCCCCCACCTTTAGTGGTGATATCCAGGTTTGTATTCTGAATGAGTGTACTGGCTAGAGAGCCGCACTCCACAACCAACACACCCCGACCCCAGAGGACCCCACAGGGCCTCCAGCAGCTGTGGATGGACGTGCTGAACAAACACAATGTCAGGTCAAAACACCCACTCGTACAAGCACACATTGGGCAGGGCTGCGATAGAGACAGTGAGAGAGAGAGAGAGAGAGAGAGAGAGAGAAAAAAAAGGGAGGGAGGAAAGGTGGAGGAAGAGATCCGGACGGCAAGAAATAACGAGAGAGCTGGAAAATGTGAGAGAAAATGAAGGAGGGGGTGATGTCTTACAGATAGTGATGAGAAGGGGGTAGGCGGGATGTGTGTGTGCGTAGTATCGGAGAGAGGAAGAAAAAAAGAAGGCCAAGTGAAAAAAAAAAAGGTGTAAAAGAAAAAAAAAAAGTTAAAAAAAAAAATCAAACCTGGCTGTAGATTTTTTTTTTTCTACCAACTCAGTTTTCTGTGCTCTCTTTCTCCCACTACAGCAGTTTCATGGTGAATACTGATACAATACAGAAATATACCAAAGTACTACACTCTGTAGCGACAAACTGATGAGAAAGCTCTGAAGTTAGAGCTAAATAATTGGTAGTTCACTAACAAAGAAGACGCCAAAATAGATGGGAAGTAGTTCATTAAATGCCAGGTTCTGAGAAATGGGGACAAGGGGATGAAAGGGTTCGAGGGAGAGGGATGAGAGGGGTCAGAGGGATCGGGTGAATGGGGTCAAATGTGATGATGGAAGGTGGATTTTAAGGGGCGAAGGAACCAAGGGCGTGATACTCAAGAGTAGGAGCACGTCTTGGGGAGCTTCAGCTCCTTGTCAGTCACGGTTCCTGTAATGAAAGAAGAGAGAGGAAGCAAAGAAGAGGGTTTGCATGGGAAATAGGATTGTGTGAGTCATGGTCTTTGTTCCTGAACCTAAGTTATAATAACTTCATTTTCTTCTTCTGCAGAATAAAACTCACTATCTTGTATACATGTAATATTTATTGTTGTTGTGATAACAAGAGATTATTAAGTGGAAACAACACGTGGGGAGCTGATTCAAAACGAGGTGGATCAATGTGCCGCATATTTCGGGAAATGCACATGTATTTATCATAAATAAATACTAATATCCATCACTAACATTATGATTGCTCTACTTTTACAAAGACATCAATAGACAAAGAGCTGGATAGAGCAGGAAGACGGTAAACATTTCATGGAAAAAAAGAGAGGTGTGGGGGGGGGGGCAATTAATTGATGAGGTCAAGTGCACAGCATGGAAATAAAAGATGGCTTGTTGATGCTTCCAGCTAATGGGGGAAGAGAATAAGACAATAATGGAGCAACACAAAGCTGATGATTTGTTCTCCTTGAAACGATTCCTCCAAATGCTTCCTGTCAAAAGAAGTGCTGTTGAGATTGTCTCTTGCTCTGGTTTTAAGAAAGATTTCTAGCCAGACTCCTTCTGTTTTACATCCAGGCATTTTAACAGCTAATACACAGCAGACCACATCCAAGGCTATGGCTTTCATAAACTTTTCATTCAACTTGTTAGTCTTCTTGACTAAACGGTTCATTTAAGTGACAACATAGTCTTTACAATGTTGGGCGCATTTAAGTATACTGCAGAATTAAAGCACAGCAAGGTCATAAGATTATAGCAGTGGTATTCTAGGAAAAAGAACTGCAGCATGAATATGACAAATACTATATGATGCATAATCAGATTGGAGAAGTGTTGGCTGGAATTGCCTTCTTGTGGGTATCTTTACTTTAATCTTCAGCCAACTGGGACATTCAGCCCACTGACACTGAAATAATAATGTGTCTTTGAGAAAGGGATTGAAACCGTGAGGAGGTAAAGAAGAGTGAAAAAAAACCCAACATCCCAAACGAAGGTATTCAAGTGACAGTGACAGGTTTAGTGCGACAGAGCCAAAAGCATATTATGATATTTATTCTAACTCACTGCTTTTCATGTTTCACTCTTCAAGCACCCACATCTGCACATTGCAGTACAATAACAACTGAGTCCGCAATGAAATGCAACTCCTCTCATTTCAGAATTTTAACATCTAGACTTGCATGCAGCGAAGTTGCTCTAAGAGCTGCAGCTCTACACTTCCCAGCACAGTCCCCCCCTGCAGCACTCACATCTAATGAGTTGAAACGAGAAAAAGAGACCAACTGCTGACGTTACTGGCTGAGCATTAGCTTGGACCAGGCCCCATGCAGACCCACTTATCTGTAAATCACCTGTGTTCGGCAGACTGTGTGGCCAATTATACTGAGCTAAACCAGTACACCAGAAACAAATCAGAGCACAGTGTTGTCATCCTCTTGTTTCTGATCCAGAGAGAATTTTGGTTATTTTATTTAACTTTTATCTACTTATAAGAGATAACAGCATTAGGAAATAATGTATTTTTCAAGATCTGGCTTGTTCCTTTACTTGCCTGCTAGGGTCAATCACGACTGCAACTGGAAAAGGGAATAGAATTGAGAGTTTATGTATGTGTAAATGTGTGTGAAGCTGCTCCAAGTCATTAATAATATTCTTTTGGTCTGATATGATTGAGGTTGTTTGAGTTTTGTGAACAGAACAGCCTGGCATCAATTCAATCTCTGCAGGACTTTTTTCAACAAGATATGAGGTCTGCTGAGGAATAAAATGGCACTCCGTGGTCTGGTTCAGAGGGCATGTGAACCAAAGACCAAAGAAACATCTCCCACTACTGTAGAGTCAAGTCGAACTGCTTCTGATCCAAGCTCTATTTAAACTTTTGGCAGTCAGCCTTATAGCTTTAACCATTACAATGTAGTCCCCTCACACGAGGAAATTGACTGCTGTATTGATCTGCGATGTGTAAGAGGTAGAGATAACAATGACATGACATTATGTCAAGTGATTAATCTTTCGTCTTGTGATTTAATGATTGACGGAAGAAGAGGATTCTAATCAGAGTTGAGTCGCCTTCCTATTCATCAAAATTGTCAGTCATTGCATAGATGTGAGAGTGTCCGTGCTGATAAATGGACTCTCTCAGAGACCGTTTGATGTTGGACTTAACTACGCTCTCACACCCAAGGAAGAGACAATTTAAAACAACGCACTCGCCCCACAAAACTACCTTTGAAACAAAATAATTACTGATAGCAACAGTGAATGAGACATGTTACTCTGCTGCACTGTCCCAACTTTTATTTTCTTTGTGTGTGTGTGTTTGTGTGTGTGTGTGTGTGTGTGTGTGTGTGTGTGTGTGTGTGTGTGTGTGTGTGTGTGTGTGTGTGTGTGTGTGTACAGCTGTGTCTGCTGGTGTGCCTGTATTTGTGTTTATGTCCACTCTCGTGTTTCTGCTTAGTGGTCCACTCAAATTACACACTCTATTATCTGGTCTCTCCAGCCAGCAAGCTCATTTGGAAATGAGATTTAAAACAGCAATAAATATAGAATTATGGGGAAAAAAGAGAAGGGAGTGTGATTTTAAAATTGTTTTGTCGGGGGTTGGTCCAAATCACAACTGGGCGTTGGAAAGAGGCAGATAGAAAGACGTAATGGCAGTGACTAACTGCTAGCCAGTGTTTTTGCACATCCAGGCCCCCTTGCTGAAAGCAGTATTTTCTCCACAGTTTGAAATCCTTTTCCTGGGATAATTATCCATTGTAGATGCCCATCCTCTGATAATGACTGCCTTGCCACTGAGCTAGGAAATTAACAGGGACCCGGTATGCTGCAAGCACAATGGAGGGACTGCCCCCTGTATCAGTACTCAGCTAATTTTAACCAAGGAGAGAAAGAGGGAAGCTGTTGTTAATAATTCCCTCCTGCTTATATGGAATAACATAATTTCATTTCATGTATGATATCATCTAGAAGCAAGAGAAAATGAAAAATAATGCATGAGGAGACCTGGGTTTATGAAGTGAATGACAACAGTGCCCCCTTGTGAAACACTGCTGTTAAAGATCTGCAAAGACTCTCTTCTTTCTCACATTAAAAAGCTGATTTGGTTCGGTTCAGCCTCATACTGTCAACACACCTTAGTTACTTTAGTTATGCCAAAAAGGATAAAGTGATCAGGGAAGATCAGGACTGACAAAATGGCTGAGGAAATGGGTTATGGAGAGTTATTTCAGGGTACCAGCTTAGGAGCAGTTTGTGGCAGAGAATAAAAGACAGATAAAATAACAGTATGAATAAAGAGTAAACACAAGCTGGTATTATGTCTACAGCAGGATTTTTAAAAGTGCATTAGTGCAGTCGGGTCTCAGTTTTAATTAGCGTGGAAAGTATTAACACATTTGTTTAGTGCCGTGGTAGTGTTCATAGAGGCTTAATTATATGATAGGGAAGGCCATTTTTCACCAGCTTGGCCTCTTTGTAAAGTAATAACAGCTGGTTTACAAGCCACTGTTTTTATGATCCACCTGAGACACATTTTGATAGTTGGCACAAAGGTCTGCTATAGGTTAGTCGTGATCAGAATTTACATATATTACGCTTTCAATCTCAAGAACATGCTAATGAAACAGACGAAATGATCATTTCGGGCTAACATCACCTGACTGTGCTCTTTGAAGTAAACTGATCTTTGCAGGAGGAGGTGTTTGGGGTATTCAGCTATTCTGTTCACGCTACTTGACCGTACACCTTAGTGCAATTTATAGCTCTGTTACACTCCATATAATCCCTATTAGCAGATGCTTAAGACTCCTCAAAGCAGTTACTTGTTGTTAGCCTCTGAAGTGTTAACCACAAGGAGAGATGGATGGCTTTATTTGCAAAATTTATTTTATGCAAGTAACACCTGGGGAGCAAAATGGGTGGATCAGGGTGACTTTGGCAGCGATCCATCTGTACTGCATACGACCACAGTAACCCTATGTCTCCACCGCTGCACTAATGAAGAGTGGAGACTATTATGCTTCTAAATCATCAGTTTTTCTATTAACCCCACAACTTAATAAGATCACATGCAAATGTAGACTGAAAGGAAAAATGAGGGTGAAACAGCTGTAAAAAAGCACCAAACAAGGACCCTACGAGTGCCTAAGGCATCACAGCACTACCATTAACCTCTCACATCTATCTATTTCCAAAAGGTCAAGAATGAGGACATCAGTATGTGTCCGGCCCTAAACTTTCAATGTGAAGTCAGTTCATCCGTCTTTGTCTTTGAGGACAATGCATGCCACTGCCCTATACAACTTCAACACAAAGAGTATGTTGATGAATTAAAGCCTCATCAAACTGTGGCTTAGCAGAGTTGAGCAACTGCATTAAATCAATACTAATAACCCCTGTATGTGTTTGTGTGTACGTGTTAGGTGACAAATTCCGTATCTGGGTATAGATTTCACCCTACACTCTCCACTTGTACTACTCATCAGGGGCGTGGCACAGACAGACATCTTCATTGTCCTCATCTAACCTGACAGGTTGTTACTGTGTGCTCTGACCGTTTGGTGCCAGGCTTATTTATATGCTGCCTGTGAGAGAGATCTTGTGGAGAGCAAATTGCCTTTGCACAGGGAGAGACAGCCATCACTGCTTTGAAGTGTGAGCATCTGTGTGTGTACGTGTGTGCATAGTTTCACTTCATCCTTTGCAGCAGGCAGGACAAATTGTACATATTTATGCCAAGGGAAAATAAAATCTTGGCCTGGATTTTATTTATTGATGACAAGTTTATGTCTTTCGTTGTCTGGCCGTGAGTGCTGGAGATTTATAAAGTTCAACGGGAAGCCATGTTCTCGCAGGTCAACAAGCAGGTGAATGTCTCTCTCCCTCTTTCTAGTTCACAGTGTCTCTGTGGAGTTGTGATGTACGGGGCTCGGAGGGTTGCCCTGCCCCTGCTGTACCAGCAGCGTAACAGAAGGTCTCTGCAGTGCCTGAATCCCTGACTTGTGTCCCACGGTGCAGCAGCAGAGGATGAAGCAACCATACATCATAGGCAAACTGTGTCCGCTCAGGTGGTGACAGACAAAGCCAACATAATCAATAAAACCTTTGCTGAAACTCCGCTTCCTTTTGCTCAGACCTCACCTCGGCCGCTTAAGTATCTTTTACACAAATTTCTTAGTTTCTCTTGCTTGCGTTCAGTTTTCTGTCAGTTTTTCTCTCCACTCTTGTCTTTTCAAGAGTGACATAATTTATCTGTGCCTGGCTACAACTTCTGTCAATATTATCTCTATCTGCCCTTCTGCTTGGCCCCAGGTGAACATGTTGATACACAGCGGAGCTGTCAGCCTTGACAGAAGATGAAAAAAAGAAAAATACTTCAGAAAGGAAGACCAAGGCCTGAGGATTACCGAAGGCCATTGAGCTTGTTAGTGCAGCAGCACCTATATCAGACAAATGCATACTTAATTTTTTTTCAGGAAGGCTGAGAGATTCAAGCTCTGGGTGGGTGAATGTTCCACAAATAGACAGTTTAAATGATGGAGGGCCTTGTGTAGTACCCACAAACCATTTCAGACAGCAGTGGAAATGCCATTAGAGAGATAGAAGGAGCACTGGGGAGTAGTTCATGGTAATTAAACTGGAGCGTCAATGTCACTACTACCTGTTTACGACCCCAAAGAGTAGCAGTTTCCTGTGGTGAAGAGGTTTGGCTTTCATTTATTACTGTCGATTACCATTATGAAGTCCTGCCACAAAGGACTCAGGTTTTATTTTGGGAAATGATACTTAAACTTCATGGGAATATTTCTGCACACAAACGATTCTTCAGAGATAATAGGTGGAGTTTGTGTGATTTGGTTTAGTTATGAAAGTAAAACCTAACACCAGAAATCTCTTAAAGCTCCTGAACTTAACCAGAAAATCTCCGTGTACACTCATAACTTGTTAGTATGCTGTTGATCAAAAATCTTTCACAGACATGTTATAGCTGCTTTACAATTTAAAATGATTGTAGTAAATCACACAGCTAGTGTACATGTTTGCTTGGTGTGTGATACTATTGTGACTTGACATTGTCTATTTAATCTCCAGTGTAATATGGATTCATACTGGATTGATGTTCAGCTGCCTACATCCAACCAGTCTGCCAAAATGGCATATGTGCAAATATAGAGCAGGCTTACATAAGAAATTGGATTTCTAAGATCCAGGCTTTGTGTGAATTTGTCTATGCGTATGTGCATGTGTGTGTAGACAAGAACTACTTATACTATGGAAACTTAACTCCGTTTGCACAGTCACATATGGTTTATGGGGACAAAATGCAGGTTCCCAGTCATTACATTTTTGTTTTAATGTTAGATTAGTTTAAGGTCAGGGTAAGGAATATGTTTAGACACGCTGTGGTTATGGTTAAGATTTTGTTACTCTCTAGGAACACAACATAAATCAATGCGGTGAGGTTATGTGAGGTTATGTGTCTCTGTGTGTGGTCTTGTATGGCAAAAAGTGAGAGAACCAGTTTTCATTTTTAACTACTTAAGTGAAAACTTAAAAGTACTTCACTTAAAAGTAATGCATTTTGGCTAATCGGATGGACCTTAACAGGGCTGTTTGGGGGTTCAGACTTGGTGTGCGAGCATGAGCCCATGTTTCTCCTGTGTTTAGAAAATGCAAACCTGAATACACACTCACAATGTGGGACATAAAGCTGGTGCCCAACAATGTAAATAATTAAATTTGAGGGTTAAGACTTGTCTTGTTTTGGGGTCAGGGTGACAGTTATGTTTAGACACATTGTGGTTAAAGGTAATGTTGGGGTAACTCTACACAAAATGAATGGGAGTCAATATAAAGTCCCTTGAATGCATGAAAATCTAACATGTGTGTGCGGCAGCTCAGCTGTGTCCAGCTTCTGGCCACTCGACATTGACTGGGGTCAGTTTCTGAGGCCAGCTGAGTCAACATTATTAATGCTGGGCCTTTTTATTCAACAAGCTATTGATCCTCCACCATGTGTTTATTTGTATGTGTGGCTGTGGGGGCGAGTGAAGATAAGCAGGAAGATGTCACTGGGCCAAGAAAAGGAGGCACGTTCTGGAAGAGCAAATTTGACATGAAATCCAATCAATTGCAGCAGCCATTCCCAGTCTGACAGCCGGAGCTGTTCCTTCAACTACAAAGACACAAAACTCACATGAGTAATGGCACTGGTTCATTCACTTTGGCAGAAAACACAAACATCTCTTAATTGTTTTCCTGTAATGCAATCTTTAGAGCCCTGCTAGAAGATGTATATGACAGTGAGTGTAAATACACAGAGAACAACACAAACACACACTGTCACACTAATTCACAAAGGTTGCCAAGGCACACGAATAATCAATAACTGTTCTTGAACAGCCTTGCTCATCATCATGATACATTTAGAGCAGATGCAAACTCATTCAAAGCACACAGACTTTCAGATATGTTCACAGATTCACGCAAGAAACACGATCCCACACGCACACTCCTGGCCACACATTTGCTTATGCATACGCAGGAAGATGCTTATTGTTTCTGCAAAGTTATGGTCTGATTAAGAGCCTTCAAAGAAGGTGCACGCAAGTGATAAGAACGTAAATCATCAAAGACAGGGACACAAACTGCCTGGTGTACTTTGTCATGACAAAATACACTAGCATTGTCTTTGTCACATGCGGGAATAACTTTGCTGTTCAGCCGCAGCAAACCGGCAATAAAAAGCACAAAAATTATACTGTGAAGTATCTCAAAATGAGATAACTCAAATACACCTTTGTTACAACTGAGATTACAGGCTTGTATTTAGTGCACAAAGACACAGTTACACACAGACATACACATCTCTGGCAGACACTGAGCGTAAAGCCAAACATCTCTGACTGTTTTCCTGGCCAGTGATTACATATCATTATCAGGACTAAAGGGGAGAATATCATTTTGAGACAAATTGGCACACTGGGAACGCTGAAAGAAGTCTGCAACAGTCATTATCTTCAAAACATGCCCAGACAGCAAAGAACAATTGTGTACTTTTCTATTCCTCGCCAGCAAAGTAACTTCAAACTTTATTCCACATTAAGTTTGAGAGAGACGGGGAGTTTTGAAGCTTCTAATTTTCATGCAGCGCTTGTCAAGAGTTTTGGGGCACACGATTAAGAGTGAAAAGAGAGGAGAAACTGGAGAAGAAACAAGAAAAGGAAAGATAACAAGAACAAGAAAGACAAGCAGGCAGGCACAGAGGAAAATGATGGACACTGAAAGACAAAACAGGAGCTGAGCGTAGAGAGGAGGATGCACTCGCACGTCAAATGGGTATTCTGCCAGGAGTGTGCAATGGGGTTGTAACTTGTGCACGACCATCCCAATCATTTATTCAGCTCATCTGTTACATAAATAAACCAAAACAAAACCAATATGCTCCCGGCTTCCTGTATGTGTGAGAGTCAACGAAGTCAGCTGCAGTCAGTGGAGCAGGTTAAATGTACAGCAGCAGAGCATGGTGGGTAACAGCACGGATGAGTCATCAGTCCACCAGCCACTGACATGCGTATATGCAGGTGCACATAAATAAGGTTCAAATCAAGCCCACATTTTCATGCTGCACACAATCGCTTACAATACAGATATTTAGAGTCATTTCATATATCGTACGTGGCGTTTACCGTTAGATGTGATGCATGTGGGCATGCAGAGGCAGTGAAGGAACTTAAGACGAATAGCAGAGCTGCTGGGAATATTGCCAGATAGATAGAAAAGAAAGTGAGAAACAAGGTGAAAAGCAAGAGGAGGCAGGTGGAGATAGATGAATGCAGAGGACAGATGATGAAGGAGAGAATATAATATAAAAACATTTAAAAAAAATGCTGTAGAACGAAGGAGAAATGCATGTAGGATGAAGGAGAGGAGGCACGGGGGAGAGGGAGGGGGGAGAGGAGGAGTGTTGGATGTTAAGAGTAAAGTAGAGAGTGGGAGGGAGTTCAGGAGGAGGCAACAAGGATACACTGTAAAGAGAAGGGTGGGGAGAGAGCAAGAGAGGGAGAGAGGGAAAGAGCATGTTTATGGAGGAATGTGACAGTGTTCAGTGTATGGGAGATGGGACGGACTGATTGCACCATATCAG
>JAPQRN010000027.1:16313125-16326108 GCA_037367275.1 Coranthus polyacanthus
ACCAAGAGAGAACATGGGCAGCAAAAGCAGACGTCTCTTCCACTCCACACCAGTGCTATTAGCCAGTATCCAGCTGGAAGTGGTTAGTCCACAGTGATCTACTCAGCCTTGGGAAACAGAGCAGCGGCAGCAGTGACTTTGACTGTGGGGGCAGGCACACTGTAATGGAGGTAAGTCACCCCCAGCCAGACTTGAAGGAAGGTTATGGTTGTTTGACTGAATGTGACAGGGGACAAATTACGGTGCAGACTCAGTCAAGGCTCACAGCCTTGCAACTTCAAGCAAGTGTCAGTCTGTGAGGCACTAGCAAATCTCACAAATTTGAGATGTTTTTTTATTCAGCAATGTTGTTTCTATGTGGCAGGTTTATTAGAAACGTCCACATAAAATGAGCAAAACTACATAAAATGGATTAATTCGAGTAACATACCGAATCATTTTTGCAGTTTTATTTTGACTAAACTTAAGTTTATCTGCATGGAAGCAATTTAAACTCATTGCAATATTTACTATACAAGCTAAAAGGAACTCTGTGTTTGTGGCCATGACAGCTTTGAATTAAAACTTTTTCCTGGAAAGTACTAGGATTTATATTTACTTTCAACACAGCCATCACCAGACAAACCACTGTTTTTAAACAAGTGAAATAATAGGGAACGGCACAGGCCCTTAAGTGTTACACTATACACAGCAATTTGGGGAAATAAATGGCATTGGACACAGAGCTGGTTGTTACTGGTCGTTTAAGCAGTATTTAAGTGTGTCCATCTTTATATGTCCCACCCTGACTCTAAAGTAATTGGCCCAACTTATGATTTTGTATAATCAATGGCAACACAAAGAAGAGATGTTTGAGGAGAATAATTTGCTCTTTCGCAGCCCCTCAGTTTTAGCACTAGTACTCACCTGAGTACATTAATGCAGGTGTTGAGACCTGTGGGGATTGCAAATGATCACACATTGTGCTGGTGACAAGGTGAATGGGTAAGTATAGGGCACCTGTTCAGACATGTTCAGTATTGCTATGTACTGTAACTCACCGTACAGAGGAAAACACGAGGGAAAGACAGAAGGCGAGGGTGTGGAGGATGAAAGTAGAAGAGACACGCAGGCCCCTGTCCTCTCATAGCTTCCATACAGATATATGAAATACCTTGTTAATGTAAAAATCTTGACTTCACTGGGAACATTTCACATCTTTTTATTTTGTATTTTGTGGAGGGAAATAATGCAGCGCTGTTCCGTATCTCTAGTGTGTGACAAACCAATTGAGCTGTCATGACCTGCTAAAGAGGAGGCTTCTCAAAATAACTGTCCCAGATAACCAAATACAGCATCGTTTTTATGAGTGAAGGCTCTTTGTGTCAGTGAAGTGCAGCATCCCGCCAGCTTCCTGGGTCTCCACTAATGGTGGTGTTTCCTAGTTTCCAACTTTTTTAATTAAAGGTTGATATAAACCTCCTTTAAAAGATAATTCGATTCAGGTGTTACTAAAAAGTTAAGCAGCTGTGCACAGTGTGTTAATATCAAGCGACAACCTCCGGGGCTGAAAAGTGAAGCCAATGCGGAAGCGTTACACACTGCAGTAACTTGAATGGCCACTGGGAGCTGGCTCCAAAAGCAATCAATGGCCATCGACCCCCCCATATTAAAACGGCCAACTTTACAGCAGAAATAAACACCCTGGTATAAATAATGTTTTGGTCTTCATAGTTAATTTCCCCCGACGTGACAACTGTATGGGGGGTGAATTTTTATATAGCTGGTTCATTTAGATTATATTTTAAGGCCAAGGTTATGCATAATTAAAGGAATGGTCGCTGTGATTGACAGGTGTGTGTCATCTATGTCTCAGTGATAGAAAAACATATTTATTCTAGTGTCAGGCTCTGGTCTGTGTCTGCCGTGCTGTGTGGGCTTTGATTGACAGCTAGCAACAGCTTGGCTGACGAGATGGACATTCGGTGCTCTTGTTTATAGAATCAAATGTATTTTTCTCCCTGATAAGCAGCGGTACTAACAAGGAAGTTTACAGGTACTTAATTACAGTAACCGCCGTAACTTAGCTGTATTAGCTGATGTTAGCATTACTTTGTATTAAATTACATGGTCTGTCATATACCTACTTGACGGCGTTTAATATCACACTGTTGGTGGATGTGGTCAGTGCTTTCAGTAGGATTCTGTTTCACCTCTCACTTTTCTGCATTTCCCCTCTCTTAATCCAAATATGGGCACTTTTTTCTGAAAAAAAATCAACATGGCGACGGGCATCTCGAGGCTCCAAAACAACAAAACACAAACTAAGGGGTGACGTCGTGACAGTATTTATATTCAGTCAGTGGTTATTATCAGCCGTGAGTTTTGTTAGTTGTTAAAAGAGCCATGTACAATCTCCCCGCGATGAACACGTCTGCATTGCAAGGTCAGAGGGCTTTTAAGTTTGGAGCTGAGCACAGGTATCGCCTGCAACACATACTTGCAGCTGCTTTCACAATGATACAGACCCCTGAAAGTGAGCTCATCGTGTCTTCTGTTACTCCCACATTACACCATCCACACACACACACACACACACACACACACACACATATACACACAGCTACAGCAGATTAGGAGGATGGGAGGATGGTTATGCGCCAGGATGACAACCTTATCACTGAGTCTTCAGCTTGCTGGGTCAATGGGTCTTAGTGCCAGGAGAAGGCTTCATTCTTTTCCACCTACCTATGCATGTCATCCCACTGTGATACCATATCAAAAAGAATATAAGACAGAGATTTGAAAAATCGTGCACTGTGTCGACTTTTTTAACTGTAGCGGTTTATCTCCAACGTGCGATTTTATGGGCAGACCTTTATAATGACAATAAAAGCCATTATTTAGAAAACTCATGCCAAAACCAGTACAAAACAGAGAGTTACAAGATTAAGCTGACGCCAGTAATATGGTATAATTCAATACCTCTACGCTGACAAGCATGTCTTCCACGCTCTAAACTCTGTTTTTGTATAAATAATAATCTGACATAACCACAAAGCTTTTATGGCAATCCATCAAGTTTGAATTTCATATTTTTAGAGGCTGTCATACAATGCATGAATGACACAGCCTGTTCAAAACAAGTGACGGTAATGGAAAAGGTAAATATTCATGGGTAATGGATGTGCAATAATTCACCATGCCTAAAAATATATCCACTTGTTACAATACCTTTTCATTTGATGTTTTTAGAGTGGGATAAAAGCTTTAGAAGTAAATTTTTTATGACTACGGAGCTGGCCAGTGATCTGCTCTGTCTAACAGAAGACACATATAGCTCTTCAAAACTGTTTTTGGACAGATTCCAGCACAGAGCATATGTGGGGAGCATTTCAGAAAAGTGCAAAGACAGATTGTAGGGCAATAATTTTGTATGGATGGATGCAGCTCAATAAAGGAACATAAAAAGAAATTTTAGATATTTAATTTTAAGACTCCTTAAATTCATAAGCATCAATTCTCATCCTTGTCGCAGTGCTAAAGGCTCCCATTTAGAGTCCATTAAAAATACATTTTCCTCTATACTCTGGCTGCCAAGGTTATGCAAATGCCTGTACTACAGAAATAGTAGTTGGCCAGCCATACAAACCCAGAGCGCAGTACAGACAGCCTCCTTATCTATTAAATCCCAAGGAGGTTGATTGTGTTGACCTAATGTCTCATTTTGATACGCACAATAGTATGTGAAAGCAATCTAATTTCACCAGGGGGTCCTTCGCTAAAAGCTGGCCTCTTGTCAAAGATGAGGCCACACGGCTGCCAATTGAAGACATTGAGATTAAATTAATGATTAATAAATATTGTACTCACATAAATCAAGTGAGAATTCAGTTCTCAAGCAATTCTGCACAAATCCCCTCAAACTTTGAACAAAGGAGCCACTGACTGTTTGCTGGACAATGAAACAGGCATCGATGTGTAGTGTAATGAGAGCTCCTTAGAATATAAATCTCATTCTCTTATACATACTCTGTCCTTCCTTGTCTGTGTCTTTCTCTTTCTACACGTGCCTTTCTGTCCGTGCCTGGTATTCCATCTCCTCACTCTAGGGCAGTAATGAGTGTCTGGTATTCAGCATTGAAGCCCTATTCATGCTCAATCTTCTTTACAATGCACTAAAAGGATTACCCAATTACCTTCTCTTGGTTGTGATTGTGTGAGTGGATGCGTGTGCGAGCTCGGTCAGTGGATAGATGTGTAAGCAGTGAAAGTGAAAGATAGATGGCTGTCTGTGCCCCGCACTTCATTCCCAGTTGATGTTCAGCTGGAGGCCACATTACTCATCCCCACTACTCAGCCTCAGTGAATAAGACACAAGACGAGGAAGTATATGAGTGTGTGACTGAGTATTTGACAGGCCATGGAAGATGACAGGGAGTTTTACTTTTCAATAATTCAACCAATCAACCTATCATTCTGTGGAAATATACTCCTGTGAAAGCTGTTTCATCTTCTTTCACTTTAATTTGGGAGTTTAATTTCCACTGCGGCGTGCTTGGGATAATGGGAAATGCCTGCTGCATTACATGTGAGTCATCAATTATTCTGTGAACCAGAAATCAGTTTGTGTTACCTAGCAATGTATTGTGTGCATTTTGGGGATTTGAACAGTACAATAAGGACTGATATAGACTGAATTAAAGCTACGGTCCAGACTTTCGTGAGTGCATTTACAAAATATAAGACTACGACACAATGCTGCCTTTAAGTCTGTTTGATACTAACCATCAAACTGATACTAACAATATTTCCCCCTTAAAAAGAATCATATAACTGTATTTGACAGCAAATTCTACCATTGTGACAAACACGTGCAGTGGTGGTTAGGTAACCTGGGAGTTTGCTTCTTTAGCTTCTTTTGTTATTCTTCAGTAGTCACTGGATGTGTTGGGCATCACATGTCCCAGGCAGCACTTTAAAAAGCCACTTTGAATCCTATGCAAATCGATCTGGACTTTTACCCTCATTATTTTACTGACAACATAACTTTGACAAAACAGAATGATGCTTTACTAACAGTCTGCAAACAGTAATTGTTACTTCCAAAGCACGAGTCATTTGAAAAAAAGAAAAAAAAACTTTATAAATGTATGGATTTTATATGAGAAGAAAACTCCACTGACATTCCACTGGCTCTGCGGAGATTTTCTAAAGTATGAAATAACCCTAGTGTTGTCATTAGGATTATCTTTGGCTTGCATCCTACACATTTTTAAAGGAAGCCTCTGCTGCAGAGGGGAGGCATATATATATTTTAAAAGGCAAGTTGCATTGTGGGAAGTGTTTTGGAGTTGATTTCAACTATTCTTTTTTACCCCAAAAAGTCCTTCAATTTCAATTCTAATATTTGTAGGAATATGACCTTCAGTCAGTCTTTCACATAAATAGGGTAAACACTGGATTGCTCCCTTATAGTTTGGTCTGAAGTCTCAGTTTGGTTTACTTGGCTTTTTGTATTGTTATGTTAAAACATTTTACGGAGCACGAATTGCACACTTAAGTCTGCGCACATGAACAATGAACAATAAGCTGTCCAAGACTGACCCAAAAAAACAGACACATTGAACTAGATAGATTACACTTGCATCTGTTAGTAATTTCCATACAGACAGTGAGAATTAAAATGATGCCATCTGCCACGGTGGCAGCGTGGATGTACAGTGAGAACAGAGGAGGAGTTTCATGGTCATTGTGATACAGGTATAAATCCTGGACCTTTATAGCACACTGCTGCCTTCCACTGGCTGTGGTAATGGATTGGCTATGCTTTGGCTCTGTGAGTGTGTGTCTGTGTTTGTGTGAGTGTGTGTCTGTGTTTGTGTGTTTGTGTGTGTGTGTGTGTGTGTGTGTGTGTGTGTGGAGGGAGGGCTACTGTCAGATGGTCTTGTACGGGGGCAGGGTTTTGTGTCAGCTCTAATGTGACAGCAACACTCTGCATATATACACACACATACGCACACCTCCTGCACACACTCTTTGTCCAGACACTGAAAAACATCAGCCAATCAAATAAAAGATTAGATGTATGCAAGTCCCCGTAGACTTGCACACCCCCAATCTTATCTCACCAGACCTTAAATGGCCCTGCCCACTCCACATCTACACGAGGTCAGAACATTTGTACAGCTTTTTGATTTTTTTTATTTCTTTTTTTAATCATTTGCAGTGATGAAACATTAAACATAATCAAAATAAATAGATGAAAACTATATTCCTTCCCCCAAGAAGGTGAAAGTGAATGTAAGAGTGAAGCAGAGGGATCATTGTTCAGAGAAACGGGCTTGGAAGCTGAGTGAGACTAATCAGGGAAACAAAAGATGTCAGCTGAAAGAATGAGTGAGGGAGGTTGTTGCAATAGATTATGGTAGATCCAATAAATTATTTTATAAGTAGGTCAAGAGACTCTGAAAACACTTCATGGTGTAAAAAAAAAAAAAAAAAAAAAACCCTGCAAGTTTTAGGCAGCATGATGTAATGTGATGCAAACTTGAGCACAATCCTGAAAGATCAGTAAGGTCATTTACTGTTTGTTATTACTAGAGTTTTTTAAAGTGATTTCTTTATTGATTTTTCTGTGATAATATCAATTAATCAGCAGTGCTCCATCTAGATATGTGGTAAAGCTGTCTGTTTCCTACACATTAAGAGAAAGTATATGCTTCCTTGTGACAAAAATGGGGTGGAAGATTTATACCTGTTTTGTCAGCAGCAGAGCTTAGGGGCCACATCTTTTCTGTTGTTGTTGTTTGTTCATTTGGAACACATCACCTTGTATATTTTCCTGTCGTGGTGTGTGATTGTATTTCATCCACAAGGTGTTTTGTCAACAGTGTGTACTGTGGGATGCTGAACGCTCTGCTGCCTTAGAGAGACTTGTACTCCAGTCTGTGCGAGAGTGTGTGCGTTTTTTGTGTGAATGTGTAAAGGTGTATGTGAGAGATTGACTGTGTGTGTATGTCTGAACAAACAGCATAGAGGCAGACTGGTGGTAAATCACTATAAAACTGAAGCTCTCCAGGCCTCTCATTGTGAGGACTAGTCATTTATTTTACACTCAAATATGGTCCTGGGCTGTTTGGGGAGAATACGTCAGCCCGCACATAAGAGTCCACACAAAGAGTGGCACACTTCAGCAGACAAAGAACGAAAAGAGAGAGGGCAAGCGCTTTTTTTTTCTCTTTCAGATGAAGTGTTGTTTGTTCAGGGTGGGTGCAGGGCAAGGAGTGGGATGGATAGATGGAGGGAGGGGACTGATGGGAGGAGGGGGGGAGGATGGGAGGGAAGGATGAATGGTTATTACACAGTCAGTCGATGCAGAAATGGGGGGTGTCAGTGGGTGATAGTGAGAGAGATGGGGGTACAAGGGGGGGGTGTAAAAGACCTTTTGTGAAGGCTGGGAGTTAATCACTTGAGCGGCACACGCCGGTTCTAAGGGAGCACATGTTGTACACTGGGTCCCCTGAGGGGAGCGGGCGGGCCTAAAACACACACACACACACACACACACACAGCTGAATTTATTTGTCAGTTATAATGCAAAGCTGGATACAGGCCGACTAGAAAAGCAGGAAGACCCACCCCTCCACAGAACAGTTAGCAGACCCTCCAGGCTGAGCTGATAGTGTGAGGTTTGCGTTTGCTGCTTGCTCATTCAAGGATATAAACACACACAAGTGCACACATGTCTACCTGTTCAGTTTCTCCAGGACTGGATAGATGACTCTGCAGGGCCTTGCAAGAGATGGATGCTTAGTTTGACCTGGCAGTAAGTAAAATCTATTGTTTCATTACTTCAGTCTCATGTCAGTGGTGAATGCTAATATCTGTGAGTGATAGCGAAGGCTGGGTTTCTGATTTAGCTGCAGACATCCAGGCACAATAGAGGCAGAGGTAATCACAGCCATGTCAGAGACTGTCAGACATGTTTTAAATCAACGATAAAGGGAACCTTTCTGCTTTGTACTCATGTGGGTACAAATTTAACATCATATACCATTACTCAGACATCTTCAGTGCAACGTATTTTGATTTTCATATCAAATAAAACAGGAAATCAAAACTGAAGCTGTGCTGGAAGCATTCCAACACTACCGTACACAGGATAACTGTCAGACTTTCATTCTACCATAGCTGCCTGCCACTCAAACTTTTCTTCCACCACGAGTCTCCTCCTTCTGTATTCATGCCGCCCCATCTCACATGCTGTCTGTCTCTGATGCTCTTATGCCTCTCATCATGAAACATCTATTTTGAACATGTCTCATCTTGCAAATCATAAGTTTTGAGCAGATGAAAAGTGACAGCTTTGATCCGCTCTGATTCAGCATTTTCCTCATGCAACACAAAAAATGATGCTGGCAGCTATGAGTTGGGGGTTTTTTTTGTTTTTTTTTACAAACACCACTCTGTAGAAGTTATTATCTGTGGGCGAGATGGTCAAAATCACAGTTATTTTATATCATGGTAACGGTATACTGTATATCACTATTGTTCTGGTGTTCTGTAAATTCAATTTTTCTTTTAATATAACAACTTCATCACATACTTTCTTCTTTTATTTGGAACTTTCTGTTTGGAATTACCCCATTGTGTCACATTCACCCTTCTCCTTGTTGCCTGCATATATTTGTGGAAGAATACAAAGCACCAAAATGACAAAAATATAGCTGTAAAGAGTCTTATTTTGGACAAAACAACATAAACGCTAGAGCACAATATGAAACAACAGACATTTTTCTTCCAACACACAATGTAAATTGCCATATCGCACAACCCTTGAAGTGATTATAGTAATAATTATGGATATGAGCCTAGTAAAATGCAATGTGTACAATTATGTGACTTATGGCGGGCCGTTATCTTGTGCTTTGTTGCTGTGGCCATTATAAAATGCTAAAAGGCTGAGGACCAGGTGGTTAGGGGAGCCCACAGGCCTGATCAACCACCATGGAGCCCTTTCCAACTATGTAACTGCTGAGAGGACTTTTCCCCTGTGGGTTAGAGATCATGACTAATAGCATCTGGGGTCTGGTTGACTTTAAAAGGGAGGTAGGGGCAGTGAAAAGAGAGCATGACTGTGACCTTTTGTAAATAGATGTCCTTTTGGAATAAAAGAAAGAATATTAATGACAGAAATGGATCAGTGCTCAATCCAATCTAATTTCATAATTCCGCATTATAAAAAATGGACAACAAAAAGTAGCATCAGTCTGTATTAAGTTCAAGAAGATAGAACATGACTTTGTAGTGTTATTCTGATGGTAGCACCAGTGTTGAGTAGGCAGTAAGTAACCTAATTGCAAGTTTGTTTAGAGGAAGGGCACCCAAAGGGTTATTTGTCAAATTCAACGGCTGAGCCATAAATCTAGATACACAACGCTTGGCAGAGAGCCATGGTATACCATTTTTCAGTTTGTTTGTTTTGCAAATGTGACCAACCTTGCTTCAACAATGCATGTCTGCACTGAGCAAGAAACAATAAAATTAAACAACACAAGAAAGCTGACAAGCATTAACAGCTACTGTGACATGGCTTTGTCCATTCATGAAAAGACCTACTGTATATGTCCTGTATTTATGGTGTGTTATTTTGCATGATTATTTTGCAGATGAAACCACTGACAGTGCTTCCTCGGGGTCATGAATCAAGTCTTCCCTTCTCTTCAGTGTAAGTCGACCGCCCGGACTCCAGCTCCACCCTGCCATCACTTATGCCTGCAGGACAATGGGTAGTGTCAGCAGCCTCATCAGCGGCAACAGCCTCAACAGCAAACACTGCAAGGCGTCTGAGTTCAGGTTAAAAAAGGAACCAAACCATCATAGAAGAAGTGGAGGGTGCAGCCTTGATGGGTTACTGAAGTGCGGCTTTGCTCAGGGCACTTCGTCCTCCACTTATCCCTCTAAAGGCCTTTCCCATTCCCGCTCAGGACGAAGTGAGGATTTTTTTTACATTAAGGTGAGCTCACGCGCAATTAGACGTCACGACAGAACCATGCTTTGTCATATATTCCATTAGAAAGGTAATGAAAACATACGTCGCTCTGCTTTTCAATGATGTTAATCCTATTTTATACAAGGTGAGCCAGAAGCCAAGGTCAGTTTACCACAGAGGAGGAGCAATGGAGGAACATGCTGGTGGAGGAAACAGAGAGGAACCTGAGAGGAGACTGCAACCAAAACTGCTGCTTATGTCAAAGAAAATGACTGAGAGGGTGAGCAGACGTTGCATTATTTCTTCTGTCATGCATTAAACAAAACACAAGTTTAAATACTTAAAATCTGAGGTTTAGATATTTAATGTTCATTATTAAAGCGTCATATTTGCTCTGCTTTCCTCTTCTGGAACTGTTGCTATGTCAAAGTTTAAAGTCATACTGCATAACTGCAATAGACTTTGACAGTGTAGTCTTCGATAAAACACACACAGCAGATAGTTTAATAGGCAGCAGCCATTCCTCATAACCTGTGTTGAACCTTCCCAGCTTATTAATGACCCCCTCACAGATTAGTTGCCTAAGAATGCCTTGATCTTCTCAGAGAAGTCATTTCTGTGTCAAGAATACATAGGCAAACTGAGTCTCCTTCAATGGGTCTTTATTCCTCAGGGGCATGACGGGGGGAAAGAGAGGAATATGAAGCAGCTTTATGAGAGACAGTGCAGAGAATAAAAGAGAGAGAAAGAGAGAGAGAGAGAGGGCCACGGAGAGTTTGAGAAGGAGAAGAAAAAAAAAAACGGCCAAAGCACCGCACATCCCAGTCGTGAAGTCAGTGAGAAAGAATGCTGAGCTCACAAGCTTTACCTCTTACACTTCAGCAGTAGCTCATATTATTAATATCACAGAGAAGGGCTATTCATCTTCCCTCAGACAGCACTTGGGGGAGAGATGTGGGATGCAGAGGAGTGGAGAAGAGGACAGAGAGGGGAGGTATGGTACCGCTTGTGACGTTCTTGGACAGCACAGATGAGGCACGTGCAGTATAAGTTCATCTTTGAAATGAGTTTTCCTTTTCATGACAGTCTAGTGAATTTTACTTGCAACTACTGCTGGGTGGCTTTTAATACTGCGAGCTCATAGAGACACAATTCTGCATGCTTCACTGGTTCTATTTCCAAAATGAAAAGACATGATTGGGAGACAAAAATCTATCCTTCTCATTTGTACAGGCTTCTAGCACGTGACAGTATTTATCTCTGTGAAAGACAGTCACTATGATTTTCAAGTTTTAAAATGTTCTTTGTAGTCTCTGTAATTCTACAAGAGGACTTGCTTTTTACCAGGCTGTCAGCGAATGGAGACACTGAATATAAAAACAATAATAGGGAAGAGCAAACCTGACTGTGTGTCATTTCACTTCTCCAGACCTCTGCTGAGCAGTCATTGGTCCATTCTACTGCCTTCACGCCTGTGATTCCCAGGAGTACATCCTCTACAGAGAGAGGCCACAAGAGCCTGGACCGCATCCTCAACCCACAGGAGAAAACAAAGAGTCCAGACATTACACACAAGCAAGACACTTTCTCAGGTCTTTATCTATTAAAACATATATCTTATTAATACACAGGTGACTTCAAATGTAATTCTTGGAATGGAATGAGAAAGCACTCTAAAGTAACGTAATTTCTTTCCTTTCAGGGACTCTCTCTGACTCTGGACGTAACTCAATGTCTAGCCTGCCCACCCACAGCACCAGCGGCAGCCTCAGTGCTTCCACAGGCCCTGTCAGTCACAGCGATAGCAGCTCACCTCCCGCAAACAGCCTCAGCAAGGGAGTACAACCCAATTTCCCTCCATGGGTCAACGGGAATAATGCTACTCTTGACTGTAGCTACATGGCTGGTTTAAATAGCAGAGGCTTGACATCTAAGGCTAATGGGGATGCTGGCTCCCCACTCTCTGCAGATAAGCCAAGCCCTCTCTGTGAAACTGCAGGTGGGATTCGATCCCCTATTACTCCAGATGAGTCACTGATTGAGCATTTGGAACAAAGGCTTCTGGAGAGAGAGAGTGAACTGCAGGAGCTACAGGTAATGAGCTGTCATAAAGCAAAACAAAAAGCTCAGCATGTGTTCCTAATCAGTACCCCTCATTAGTTATTTCACAGTTAGGTGGCATTTTATTGCTAAAATTTCTTCACCTTACAACAGGTGACTTTTGAGGAGAAGGAGGCTGAAACCTGTCAGCTGTTTGAGGAGAGACAGAGGTACTGTGCTGAAGAGATTGAAGGGTTGAAGCAGAGATGTTCCACCAAGCTACGACAAGCGTCGCAGATAGCTGCAAAAACCCAGCAAGCACTCCAGCTGCAAGTCAGCCAGCTCCAGGTCAGCCCAGCTCCTCTGTTCTTTCTTGACTCCCTCTTATTTCTGATATAGCCGTTCTTAAGAGCATATTTTATCTGAGCGTATCTTTTAGAAACCAATCAGTGAATTAATCAAAAAATAAAGCATGCATTAGATTATTGCAAATGTGTGGAACTTTAACACTTTATATAAATGAAGGCAATTCATTCTTGTACAGGAAGAAAAGGATAGGCTTCAGGAAGATGTTTCCAAGCTGACCCGCGAGAAGGATTTGGCTGAACTCAGACTGAGGGCTTATGAGACTCAAAGCACGCAGTTGGCTCCAACACTTGAGGAAACTCAGTGGGAGGTGAGTTATGAATCATATGTGTTAGCTATCAGTTGGAGCCTTTTACCATGCAACGTGATATGATACAACCTTGAAGGTTGTCCTGAGGTGTTGGAACATATTGTTCAACCATCACGGTAGAAAAACATTTGTGTTTTTGTATCATGTTCAATAAAGACAAAACTGAAAAATGCTTAGATACTGGATGCCAACTTCACCACTGAAGTGTGCCTCCACAATTAGAAAGAAAGAAAGAAAGAAAGAAAGAAAGAAAGAAAGAAAGAAAGAAAGAAAGAAAGAAAGAAAGAAAGAAAG
>JAPQRN010000027.1:16332987-16344690 GCA_037367275.1 Coranthus polyacanthus
GGCTCTCTGGCAATAGAAAAAAGCCATTGTATGGGATAGCCTAATACCTGGATGGGCTGATTTTTTCTGTGAATGTCGTAGAGGTGAAATTACCACAGACACGGACAAAAAAAAAAAAAAAAAAGAGTCCTATACGTGAATTCATAACATAGTGAACAAAGAGAGAAAATGGGTTCGTGCAAATTTCAGATTTAAGCACCTCATTAAAAACTGAACTATAGCTCTCATCCATGTGCTTTGACTATAAAAGATTAAGATGATAAAATTAGTTTTGCTTACTTAGTTGTTTTTCCAAAAGAGTGTACCTTACATTTTCATGGAATAAGTTATCAGATTGTCAGTCCCTGTTACAACTTTTTGGCATGAGGAGGATGCGTGTTTGTCTTATCCAAACAGACTAAGTATAAAACAAGATGACATTTAAAGGGATTAAATACGGCTATTAAACCATATATGTACAAAAATACATCATGAAGCTTTAATCAACATTATTCAAGTGTGTCAGTTTTGTACACTGACTCGGTGCACGGAGACGAAGTGATCATATCCTGAGGTGATGACAAAACGTAGGTGGGTTGCACTGGTTCCATTTAGCTGAAAGACAGGAGAAGAAGTAGTAGAAACAACAGTTCTGCCTCATCATTTTATCCATTTATAGCCTTAGCACAAGCATGTTTTGATTTTGACTTACCGAAATAGAATTAGACTGAAGATGTCCCTCGGTCTGTCCAAATTCTGCAGGACAAGTAGGTTTGTCAAACACAATTTCAACTATTTGGAATGTGCTAACGTCAGATGCAAACAGACGTACCTTTCTCTGCAACCGACTCAAAGTTAGAGGCGCTTTGTGAGTTACTTCTTTCTATCTTGAGATGCTTGACTGCGAAAAAAAAAAAAAACATTAAAAAAACATTAGCGCTGTCCAATTAAATCAGTTAATTTCAATGTATTTGTATGTATTTCAATGTATTTTATTTTTCAATGTATTCTGTATTTGTCAGAGATTTAAACATTTGACAAATCCAGACCTTATTCTGAGATACAAAACATTATCAGTCTGCGTTTTCATACCATGTTTCTGTTTTTTTTTTTTTAATGGGGGCTGTGTTTAGATCGTGACTGACTGATCAAAACAAAACTTGCTAAAGAGTTTCACTGAGATCCAAAAGCAACCATTAGACCTGTTGAAAAGTCATTTAGTTAGTTCTGAGGCTCATTGATTTTACATTAATGTGGTTTAGGTGAGGTACAAAATGGCTTGTGTCTATACCTAAGCCTTATAATACTAAGGAAAACCCCTGATGATATACAAAATGTAAAACTGACATTGTACTGACACAAAGCTATTAATAATCATGTCAAAATCACGCAAGAATTTCTTAGTTAGGTTTCATTCAAATGAGATAAAATCACACTTTACAGTATGTCGTGTAGATTTGAAGGCAGACATTTTGGATGATTCTTTGATTTCTCAAATCATTTCTTTGACCGTAAAAGAGCCTCCGTACCGTTGAAACTGTCCACGGTCACAGCGGTGATCTTCGCAGGATCAGAGAAACGAATGATGAACTCTTGTGGAAACATCCCAGTGGTCATCCAAAACGTTTTAGTATTTCTGGGAGACATGGAAACACACAAACCAGAAATCCGAGTTAGCGTTATGACTGAATCTGTACTTTTTCGTCGCCGTAGTGCGGTAAAGTTGACAAACACTTCACAGATGAGGGTAACACTCACCCATCAATGATGTTTTCTGGTGGGTGATTTTCATCGTATGATGCAGCGACGACAACCTTTGCGCCCAAAGAGCTCAGAGAAGGATCAAGCATCGTCAAAACTGACACAAAAGACGGTATGATTTCAGGCGCTGCTTTGTTGTAGAAACTCACAGTTGGTTCAACACAAATACACAACAATCTGCCGTATGTACGGCTTTTGTAAAAAATATTCGACAACTAGTCTCGTTGCCAAGCCAACCGCCGTGTCGCAGCATATATACGTCACGGTTTATCTCGACGTCCCATTTCGACGCACATTGTACGTAGTTTCTTTAGCTGTTAACTGGGAATTATTCACATTTTGACATGGCAAATGGATGCGAAGAAGTGCTATTTACACGCGGAACTGGACACGTGAGTTATAATGCATTACTGAGCATGAAAGTACAACACGTGAATCTTTCTAAACAGCTGTAGATTTGATTGAAGTTGTGTCTTGGCTAGCTACGCTAAGACTCAACGTTGAGTTCAGCTAAGTTGGGTAACAAACAAAGTGGAAAGAAAGAGATAAAATGGAACCAGAAATCAAAAGTGTACTTGATGTGTCATGTTAATCTATACAGGTGTTTCGATAATACACTTACAGAACTGCGTTTAAGACAGCTGTCACATGCATTAGCTTTACTTACACGAAGATATTGGTTTCCTCTAACTCTGAGTTAGCATCCCGAACATAGGATAAGAGAAAACACTGTACTCTTATGGACACTGTGTGTGTGTGTGTGGGGGGGGGGGGATTCAAATTGACACAGCATTAATAAAATAAGGAATCGGGAATCGTAAAAAGAATGAGATATAATAACATTATATAAAATATAAAGCAAAAATGAAAGTTGAATTGTGTTGTATGCACATGCAGTATAACAATTTAGCTAACTGTGAGTCTGAATAGTTGTGGGTTTCAGTCAGTGGAATTTGGACACTGGGTGTTGAATTTGAATTCGATGGCTGATGGCATAAAAGACAAAAGATGAGAGGGGTTTTCAGCGATAAGTGTAACGTTCCCTCTCATCCCCTTCTCTGTCATTGCCACCACACTGCCCACTTCCGTCCCCTCCACAGAGCTGCCACCTCCTCACCAACTTGATGATCTAGTTTCCTGGTATTTCACGTCCTGGTCCCACTTCGAGGGTTTTCTTTACCATAGAAAGGCTTAGGTGCTGCACCCAAGTGTTTCTGTGGAGCACCTTAAGCCAAGAACAGCAAAAGGCATCAGCCCATTGGTAGATTCCTCATGTCGTCTACTTTACAACTAAAGAAATTGGCAAGAGAGCTAAGCTACATAGATTAAGTAACATTAGCCAACAAAATTACATTAAACAAAGATACCCTGAACTGAACTAGTGTTAAAATCTAATGTGTGTTAACAAAGTTAGGCTGTGTTCATACGTAACATCTTTTTCTGATTAAAAACCACTGGTCAAGGCATTTTTTTTTCAGGTTTAAAAAAAAAAATCCCAAATGCATGTTGGGGCATTCTACATAAATTCAATAAACCTAAAACATGTTTGGCGAGGTTGAATACACTTTTGACTGTAAGTGTTTTCATCTTCATTTTACCAATATGGTAAGGATAATGGTCCCAAACAATATGTAAATCTTAAAATAACTTAAGTTTTCCTTGAATTCCCACTGATCCCAGACACCTAAGCACCTTGTACATTTAGAAATCTATACTCAAATGGCAACAAACGTGTAAAAGTTTAGATTTTTTTCTTGTTTTCTGTCTGTCATTACACAAGAGATGAAAATGTTTCTTCAGCCTTCAGACATAATCAGGATACTCTTCAAACTGCTAGCATTATCACATTATATCATGATAAATATCAATATCGAGGGGTTGAAAAAAAAGTGAATTGCCATCATACATCCCATGCAAAAACTCCCTGCAGTGTGAAATGTACCAGGTTGAATAAAATATTTAATTGGCTGCAAGTCCATACTACTATATACGTAATTCAGTTCTTCCTTGTCAAAAGGAACGTGTCAGACATCCACTGACATTCTTCATCTCCACAACTGTCATTTCAGATATCTACAAAATCATTCTTCCTAGAACAAATGACATCAGCTTTGCCATCGCATGTAATGGGCTTTCAATTTCAGATATACACAGCAGTATTTTTGATATCCAGTTATCTGCAATAGAAATCTTCCCAGAAAAAAACTCCCATTTCAGATATCTACAATCCAGATGTTACTTGTAATCATTTTAATATTAGATAGCCAAAACGAAAAGCCATTCCAGATATCCATAATGTAATTCTCAATACCCAAAATACATTGAGACAAGTAAACATGTAATTGCAGATATCCATAATACATTTGTGGATATCTGCGGACAGGTTTTTGATATTAGGTATTCTGTGTTTGATATCTGATATTAAAATTATGATTCGTAACAACTGGATTGTAGATACACTTATCTGAAATGGGAGTTTTCCAGAAAGAATTCATATCAAAAACGCAGTTGTGGATATTCAAAATTGAGGCCCAATATGCATGAAAAGTGACGTTTGTCCTAGGAAGAATAATGTTGTAGTTATCTGAAGTGACAGTTGTGGATAGGAAGAATGTGATTTTGCATATCTGAAATGTTCGCGTTGACCAAGAAGAAATTACATACATAGGCAATATATATCCTGTCTGTTCAAACAGCTTGCCATTATACTTCTGCAGACTGACCATCTGGCTTTATATCAAATAGGAAATGTATGTTAGAAAATGAACCATTAATTAGCTGTACTTGTAATTCTGATCTTTTCTTCTTTAGAGTGACGATTCGGATATATGGGATGATACAGCATTGATAAAGGCTTACGACAAGGCTGTTGCATCATTCAAGGTAAAGTAAGTGATTTCCATTTTTAGTGCTATAGTTTAGTTTTATGTCTTACTTGTCGTTTCTTATTTTGTGTGCCAGACTGCTCTTAAGGGCGAAGACGAGCCACAAGCCTCCAAGAAAACCCACCCTGGAAAGAAAAGGAAGAATAATAAAAAGAATCAGAGCAGAAAAAGAACCAATGCACCTCCAGATAAAGAGGTGTGTAAATTATATAGAGAAGAGAAATACATGCATCACTTTTTCACAGCCCTTTTAAGTCATCTAACAAGTGTGAAAGACTAGAGTTTCATCCATTCTTACTTTAATGTAGGAAATGATAGATTCAGACTAACAGACAGAGCAAATCCCATCCACGCAAGCTTTTTCAAACATGTCATGTTGTGTTTCAGTGGCAGGTTGGGGACTCATGCAGTGCTTACTGGTCAGAGGATGGCCAGCTGTATGCAGCCACCATCTCCTCCATAGACGAGAAAAAGGGCACTTGTATAGTTGTGTATACAGGCTATGGCAACGAGGAGGAGCAAAACCTTGAAGACTTATTTTCAGAGATGTCTGAGGCTGATGAGGAAACAAATGTACAGGTAAATCTGAGCACATAAATGATCCATAATTATAAAATGTATTGTTTTTTCTAATTTTTAAAATGATCTCTACATTCTTTTATGTTTTCATACTGAATGAGACTCTATATTGTTGTCGTTTTTGACTTTTTGTTTGTCTGTTTGTTAGTCACGCATCCACAGTTTTGAACAGATCGTCCTGATTTTTGTGTGTATGTGTGAGTTTCTGATGACCGTGTCTACAGATGATTACATTTTTGTCATTGTAGGTCAAAGGTCAAGGTTACAGACGATTGTCTAACAATCACTGGATCTCAAGATTTATACACAGATTTCTTTCAAATATTAACGGTGTCTTTGGACTATTGTCCTCCAGAATGCTAAATAAAATATTGAGTAAATTTGCATACCATGCTGGGGATGGTATGTTATTGTGGAAATTAAGCAGTGGGTGCTTTGTAGATTGGCAGCCTTTTTATTACTGACTCTTATACATGACTTCTTGCATAGCTTACTAAATAGGCTCTCTGTATGTATGCACATCGCTCTGGAAGATCACCCGCTCAAAATCTTCAATTAAAAATATAATTTAAAAAAATGCATGGAAATAAATGACAACCAAGCTATTGACATATTTACATTGTTGTTATGTTTAAGAGATGTAGAGATCAAATGTCTATAGAGATAAAGTGGGAGTACAAATCAAATTTAAGTCACATTTTCATTGCACTTCAGATAAATGAGGCTGAATCATCAACAGAAGAGAGTGACAGGTCAACAACCCCAAACCAACAAAAACAGCAGCCACACAGTAAATCCCAAAAGTCCAAGACGCACAAAGAACATCCTCCTATGTGGGCTCCTGGCTTCCCTGCATTTCCCCCAGGCCCACCTCCTATGCCAACTTTCAGACAAGTAAGATACTAGGTGTTTATAATTATGATGTTTATTGAGTACTTTTGAGATGCCACTGTATTGTATTCAAGCCTTTTTTTTTGGTGTCCCTACCAGGGAGGAAGTAAACGATCTAGTGGTCATGGACATACACCTCCTCCCTGGCCTCCCATGATGCCTTTTGGGCCACCAGTGAGTTGGAATATATATTCATGCTATAGACTAGAAATTTAAGAGATAGATAATGGTTATACTCAAGCATAGGCACAATAATCATGATAATATCTGTGTCTCAGATGATCCCACCACCACCACCAATGAGCCCGGACATGGTAGATGATGAGGCCTTGGGCAGCGTACTCATCTCCTGGTACATGAGTGGATATCACACAGGATACTACCTGGTATGTGCACAGAAGAAATTGGATTCTAGCTTTTATTAGCATAGTTAATTTCTTGCACTATGTACTTATAGATTCAGTATGTAATCTTTCGTGGCACCTAGTGTGGAGGTGGGTGGAGTTTGAGATTGCAACCAACTAAAAACCCATCACCTCACCCTCCGTGAAATCCCGTGTTTGGTTTGTCCATTCTGAGCCTGTTGGTTAAGGGGGTATTAACTCTGGTCATCGCTCAAACATAGTAGATGACAGTAATGCACCTTAACACTGAATTTGGCGGACTCCATGGAAGAGGACTCATTCCATCTGTACATATAAACGTCTCATTCTAAAGTAACGAAAACACAAGAATTGTTATTTTCTGGTTATTTTATAATAATGAAAACATAATTATGAATATCCTGTTTCTGCAGTTAGATCCCTATAAGTCTTACACACTGAGCCTTTAAAAACAGCGGGAGTGTCAGTAGTTCTGTGACCGGTTTTTTGCCTTTTCCATTTTCTGCTGTTATGCTTAATAGCTGGTTCTCTTCATCAAACCTGTCTTCATAAAAGATGGGACCCTTGATTTCAAAACTACTTATAATTAAAGGGCCCATACTGTGAAAATGCATTTTTAGTGGGTTAATAGATTTATGTAAACTCTGTGGCATAAAATAGAAGCTGTGAAAATATGAACTTGCTCTGTACTGTCAGTCCTCTAGCGCCTCCACCAGTCGGCGTCGTGACAAAACAAGCCAGTTAGAAAATCCTTTGCTTGTGATGTAGTAAGTAAGAATCATATCCATAACCAATCATATTCAAGGTATTTTTTTTAACGGTTAGCCCCGCCCCATCAGTTACTAGCAACAGAGCAGTGACCGTGTCGGTAGAACTATCTATGAAAAGTGTATTATTCCTGCTTCAGTGAATCAAAACTACTGCACAGCCTCCAAAGGAGAGAAATATTACAGACCAGTGGATGGATTTTACTTTTGGAGACTTATTTTGACTCATCTTCAGTCTTTTTGGATGATGTTCAGCACATTAATAACCGATAACTGTTGACACCGGTTGAGAATTCTGCTGTTGCTAACGGTTGTCAAGGGATCTGAGGTTAGCCAATCAGAACGGTTGCTGATGAAAAGTCCACAGTGACATTTGCCTCCCAGTGTAATATGAGGCGTTTGTGGCAGAGACACAGAGAGGCATCATGAATACTCCATTACGGAAGTGTTCAATATACACATATACATGCTATAGATAGAACTTTAAGTGTGAAGATATGGGACCTTTTTTAATATCAGATTTTCTTTTTGTTTTTGTTTTTTACAGGGGTTAAAACAAGGACGCAAAGAAGCAGCCAATTGGACGAAAGTGCACCACAAATGAAATGATTAGCATAAGGTTTAATTATTTTGGTTATTCATGTCGTCGCCTGGAGCAGCAACCGCCCTCCCTGTTGTGCCTGATGTGTGTCCTCCTTGTTTCAGAAGGAAATGTTATAAATGAAATGTATATGATGTGAGGAGAACAGTTATCATGTTTAAGGAGGAGATTTTTGTATTCTTTGTAAATAGATTAATAAAAGCTACGTGAGCACAGTTGGTCCCTTGCCCAGTACGTTCTTTTTACTATCTGAAATATGTTCTGTAGTCTCTGGATTTTGGTTTAGTCTATTTTACCTCTTAGCAAAAAATGAATAAATAAATTGATGGGTAATTGGAGATTAGTATTCCAAACATGTATAAATCTAAATTATCTGTGGTTGTAATGGCAAGTACTGTCCAGCAGAAGTCAGACTAGCATAATGTATATACATTATAAATAAATGAGGTATATAATATCTTTGTGTTTTAAGCTATAGCGGGTCACTGCCATGCTGCGTAACACTCTGCCTTTCTGATAGTGTCTCTGCTGTTCTCTTGGCTTGCTAATACTTTTTATTGCATACTTCTTTTCTAGCTTGAGTCCTGCTTTAGTCCCTCTGGTTTTCTCCACATAGTTTATTCAGAGCATCATTCCACGCTTTGCCTTACATTCAAGCGTTTTCTTTTCCCCGAGGTGTTTCCCCATGCACCACCCAGTATAGGACCGCATCCATCATAATGTTTTTCTACTCACATCAGATAAGTGCATATGTCTGGGTGATAGTTGGCAAGGTTTCAGCTACAGGCAGTATGACATATTTGGCCAACTGAGCAGATAAAGATTGATACTCACTGACAGATATTTTTGTCTAAATGTCCTTTATACCTGACAAGCTCACGCTAGAAAACTTAAAATTGTGATGAAAGCAACTTTTATGGCAGACAGAAAGAACAGATGGGTTTTTATTATCAGCGGAATAGACAAAGTGAACTCTATACTGCAATTTTATATTCGGGGTATTCATGTTTTTCTGGAACATGAACATACAGGAATGTGTGAGGTTTAATAATATAAGAAGAGTGTGGAAGCAGGGGAATGACTGCAAATACTGTATGCGAGTTTAAATATAGAATATAGAAAACCACATGTAATTGCAGTGGAAACAGCCACAATCATTCTGCCGAGCCACTTTCTTTCTGTGAAAGGGAAGCCAAACAGAGTTCCCATAGTCCCTATACTGGTGATTTGCTGCTTGTTTACGGCCACTGCTCTGGTTCTACACTGTTGGGCAATTGATAATAGAGTGTGTGCATGTGTGTGAGAAAGAATCTGGTTTTGTGGTAAGATCTAACAGCATGATTGTCTCCTGTTTTTAATATCATGTGATCATCATCCAGCTGCTCCACTGCTTTCTTCGTTTGCCTTCCGACTGTGATCTGCATTTTTATAACTCGCTGTTAATGTGCCAGCATCGACTGCTGTATTTCATTCTTTCTGTAGCAGCCACTTTGTTTTTCCCATTTTTGTGTGCTTGTGTGTGGGCAAAGAAAGAACACTGGAGAAAAAAAAAAAGAGAAAAAAAAAAGGAGGAATGATAACAGGAAGAAATTTATTTTATGGGATTTACAAATAGAATGCTCTACAAACAAGGGGTGATAAACCAGACCTATCTTTCCCTCCCAGATGGGTTTAAAATCTGCCATGCCGAAGCCTGCACATACATAAGCCCATTGCTGCCTTGACTCTGCTACAAACTGAGCTGCCCAAAGGGCTCCGCAGAGCCCAGTGAGGAGTTAAAAGGGGGTCAGACCTAGCTTGGGAAAGCACTGCTCCCCTCTGTGACTGTCTACCCCCCTATGACCAGAGCTGCATGAGGCATGTAAACATAATCTGCATTTCACATAGTCCCTTCTAGGAAACAGACAGACATCCAAGAGAGCTCACATTGCTGCATGAGTTATAGCGCCTTCAGCTATTTACTCAAGCTCCCAACATCAACAAACATCCTGCTTTTAAATAAGAGACTTGAGGGGAGATTAGGGAAACAGGGGCTACACAAGCCCCTTTCCTTAACTCCGTTTTCAGAGCTACAATCATCATTCCAGGTTTAGGGTTGTTGTGTAAAGACTGATGACCGCAAATCTGATTTCTGACACAAGAGAAGCAACACTTGACATGTTAAACATTTATGCTAGACGTTTGCAGTATTGCAGTATATGTGAGATATGAGTATATATGTTTTTTTTTTTGTTTTTTTTTGTTTAGCTGGGTTGAAACAAATCATTTCATTGGGGTTTGTATTTGTGTTCCCAAGGCCACAAACAACAAACCCTAATTCAGATTTTATGATTGGCAGTCAGACAGCAAATTGTAGGTCAAGTGTGTTTATGATTTAGACAAAAGTGGACAAGACATACAACAGTACAGCTTTACAACATGACTACAATCAGGCAAACCATTGTTAGTATTGTTGAGTTAATTATCTTGTCAGCAGTTCAGTTATGAATAGAAAAGAGAACAATGGCTTACGGTGACATAACATTTTTCTTTACTTTAATTACAGCCTGAGAGTGTCTCTTTTAGAGCCTTTGCTTTTATTGAGATAGTTTCAGGTCAGGGTTGAGTTTTACGGAGTATATGCAGCAAACAGATAAGTGAAGTTCTGTCAAATATTGGCTTTTTGCCATCTAACTTTTTTTTTTTTTCTACAGTCTACTGCTCAAGGTGTCACTGAAAAGAAGGCGAGTGGAAAGAAAGCAAAGAGGAGAGTATTGACACTGAAACTTTTCAGGTGAGCAGTACAGAGTATCAATGAACAACATGCAGTGTGAGAGGATTTGGAGGCGCGTATACGTTGTCTACTTGAATGAACTGTGAAAAGTTACAGAATTAAAGGCCAAACGGGCTGTCTCTCATAAGCCAGGGTTGTGTGAGTGGACAGTTCCTGACTCTCTCCACGGCTAGATGTGAGCCCCATCTGGATTAACTGTGCCAATTATGAGACTGTACTCGCTGTCAGTCAGTGGCGCAGGGTCTAGGGCTTCGCGGCAGGTCTTGTCACTGTCTTTCTGGGGGTGACCTCTGCCTCAGTGAGACTGATCTTTGATGACTTTCTGACCTTTCAGAATTCCAATCACAGCAGGCCCAGAAAATCCCCGGTGCCAGTCTGACGCTGAATCGCATTCCTGCTGGATCTTCGTGCTCTCTTGCAGATGCTTATCGTTAAAATGTTATTCTGTAAAGGTTTAAATACCTCAAAACAGGCCCCGTGTTCATATTAAAGTAATGGGAGCTACTCTATTATGATAAGTAACTGAAGCTTTGTGTTCAGACAGGTCATGAAATTGATGATTGATTGATGATAAAGAAACCATGAGTTATGACCCCAGATGTACAGATTTTTTTTTTGTTGGCTTAAACCTCACTGTATTTGAATTGAGACCTCATGCTTTAAAGACAACTGAAATGTCCATAGAAATGTTTTGGATGAAATGATAACTGACATCAGCTGACACGTGCATCAATCATACTTAACAAAAGACGCAACAGAAAAATGTACCTGAAAAAGCATACATAAACTGAACTTTAGTGAAGACTGTTCTGTGGTTCAAAGATCTTACTGGGAAAACCCAAAGGCTACGTTCACACTGCTAGCCTTAACCCTTGTATTGTATTCGGGTCAAATTAACCCGTTTGAAATTTTTACAAAAAGAAAAAGGGTACAAGTATACATTTTTTCTACCTGAAACTCAATGGCCTTAGGTTATTTTCTGTGATAAACATGTACAAAAATAAAAACACACATGCTACTATACGTCACACATTTCCATCCTTCATATGGTCTTCACATGGTCTTCACATGGTCTTCACATGGT
>JAPQRN010000027.1:16346655-16363250 GCA_037367275.1 Coranthus polyacanthus
CTAACACCTCAGTACGACCCGGTTATGACCCGAGGTCGACCAGAGGATCTCAAAAGTCAAGACGACACAAGGGTTAATGCTCAGTTCTGATTTACTGCTCGCACGAAGTGAAAACACTCCACTCCAAGTAAAAGTTGTATGTTCTAAACCTTGCTTTTAAGTTAAAACATGTGTTATCAATATTCATTGTGCATTAAAAAGGTCAGTGTTTTACTATTATATATGATGTTTGTGATCTGAGTCACATATGAGTGAAAAGGTCAGATTTGGGACACTTTCGCGTCAAGATATGAAGCAAGCATCCACTGAAGTTCCCTAATTCCAGTGAATTTCTTCTACACTTCCGGGGCAGTAATTCGAATTCGTACTTAGAGCATGTGTGTCGCGTGCACGTGTGCTTTGTCTATGTCTGCTATACGTGACTTCCACGTAACAGGCCCGCGAGACGCGTTTAACGGTTACGGCTGGAGAGCACGCGCCGCTCGCAGCCGGTAGAGGTCTCCGGATGCGCGAGAGGGCAAAAGCCTGGGTCTGTCGCGCGCCACATGGGGTGTCATCGTGTCACTGTCGGACACGCAAGGGGCAGTGTTTGGGGGAAAAGTGAAAAGTCAGCAGAGAGGGAAGAAGCTGGAAGCGTGTGTTTTATTATTATTTTTTCTTCTTCTTCTTCTTCTTCTCTCCCTGCGACCCGGACGCTTGACTGTCGGTTCCCACATCAGAAGACACGTCAGTGTTTGATTCGGGGTTTGTCTCAATCACTCGGGAGTTTCACCGGTGGGGCCGTTTTTTTTTTTGTTTTTTTTTTGTTTTGTTTTTGTGGCACTTGGATCCGCGCTTTGGCTGTTTGGCAGTTTTCAGAGCGATTCGTCCCTTTGCGCTCACTTTAAAGTCGGCTAATACGGTCTAAACAAGTCTATCTGAGAAGTTTGCCAGAAAGTAAAGACGATGTTTTGCCGGAATCAAACAGCGAGAGCCACCGTTGCCCGCGGCTCTGCCCTTGAAATGGAGATACGGCGAGGGAAGTTCAGAAAGAGCGTTTTCCTGGACACATCACAGGTAGACTCTGATTGTCCGCCAGTTATCACCGCCGTCTCACCGCACACACGCAAATAAACGCACGCACACGCACGCACCACGGGGGGATTCTCTGTTTACAACTTTGACTGATCTCTCTCCCTCTTCAAAGTAACTTATTTGGCACAGTTTTAATCTTGTTCCGAAGGCGTATGCGTGTGTGCTCTTGCTTATTTTGTGCGATATTTTAATTAAATTGCACTGGAGAGTTGTGCTGCGGAACACACACGTCCTCAAATTAAAGCTCTTAATTGCAGCATTTCCAAACAACATTGGGTTGTTTTTTTTTTGTTTTTTTTTTGCTTTACTCTAAACGAATACCGGTAATATTCCAACAGAGACTAAAATTAATGTCTCTGGCACTTTGCAGAGGGGCGATGGTAACTTTAAGTGCTTTGTGTTTTTTTTTTTTTTTTTTTTTTTTGCTCGACCTCCTGATATTGTTTTAATATTACTGTATGGTTTAATAGAGCTTTGTTATGATATACTCACACTTTTAGAAGGTTATTGCATGCCATTTGTCTTTTCTAATGGATCGTTTTCAACTTGATAAGGAACCATTACACTGACAAAATTCTGCCCTCAGGAGATTTATCCTCCTTCTGATGTTCACCTTGTCCAACTACTGCTGACTGACATTCCCTCTGCTCCTCTGTATCACATGGTGAAGTTGTGCGTCTGTATTTTTGACTGCAGCCTGTGGACAGTCACCCACAAGAGAACAGTCTAAAAAGACTGCATTCACTGAAAGTTTTGAACTAGGTCAAAGCTGGAGTCTGTGTATCCCTCTCAGCTGTTTATCGCTGGATTAGAACTTGTACACTTCATGCGTGTTTTTCCCTTCCTCTTTGAAAAGCTCTCATGTCAACATCTGCTTCATATTAGCCACCGTTTGTCGACAGAGCAGACAGGCTCAGAGGGATTTCCAATTTGGCCAATTATTATTCTTTTTTTTTTTTTACCCACGGTCCACTTTAATGCTGTTTAGATCCCTCTATCTATCTCCCTCTGTTCCTTTCTACTAAACACACACTCGCTGGTGAGCCCCCTGGCAGCACACATCCCGCTTATGTTTCCTTCTAGAGCGTTGGTATTTTGTTATTTAGCCAAAAAACATGTTCTTGCTTTCGTTTGCGTTTGTGTCTGCCAAATTAAAACTAAACCCGTATTTGAGATGCGTTTAGTTTCAGGCAAGTGATTTGGTAATACCAGACAAGAAAGTTGGATGTGTGTGGAAGGGAGTGTGAAGCAGAGCGAGGGGGGGGGGGGCTCAATTGTAAAAGGATACTTAAGGAATGTTAATGGTGCAATGTAGCAAATGGAAAAGATAGGGTATCGATTCTGTCTCTCCCCTTTTCTCCCTGAATCGGTCTATGTGTGTGTGTGTAGCGCCTGTGTCTAGGCATACACATTGTCAGTTTATGAGTAGTAGTTGTTTATAATTCATGTCACAGGAAGACAACACAAACCCCCCGGGAAGTCAGGCACACCCCCTTGTATTGATCTTTTAGTCAGAATTACCCTGATCTGGTGTCTGAGCAGAGTGACTTTATACCTGACACGACGACTCTTAGGCCAGTAATGCATAACGCTTCCTGGAGGTGAGTTCGGTTAATGTGGTTAAGTCTGTGCAGCATCTCAGACGGGAGGAGTGAATGATCTCATGCGTTTTCTGGTGTGTTCTAGGTAGCGCGGGTTGCTCACTGTGTCTGGATCTTACAAATCACCCGAGCGATTTTTGTCAGATGTTTTGTCGTCAGTGAGAGACGAGCGGTGGCACATATTGATATTCATTTATGTTTTTTATTTGGCTGATACTTTTTTTTTCTCCCTGCTCCTTTTTATTAGGTTCCCCGGGGGTTGTTGGTGTGCGTGTCGAGAGCATTAAAAAGGAACTGAGCAGAAATACTCTGGGACATTCTCCTATAGGGCTGGGCATCGCTCAGAAACTTTCAATACTGATACTGATACAATGTCTTCCGTACCAGCTTTCCAACCAACTTTCCATCTTAACTAAAAGTATATTACATTAGACATTATGGCGCAAATACTTAGTTTTTTTTTTCAGCTCCACTGAATTTCTATACACTAAAAGCAGTTTCATAATATAAAACTATTTACTCCAATGTGGTTTAAATTAAGTTGTTTCAGCTCTTTAGTTTTATGTTTCTGCACTTTACTCCACTCAGCTTTTTCCCACTTAAAGCACTTTTGCAACATAAAAAATGAACTTATTTACCACAACATGAAGTAGTCCGTTCACATATCCTGAATAAAATGTGTTAAAGCTGTGCATACGTGCTGCATGCACTGACGCTTATGAGGTATTGATATTTGGTATCAAATAACACGACATTTTTCAATACTCAATAGTATCCAAGCAATTCAGTCGGTGCCATAAAAGTATTTAAGTTCAGTTCTCAGATTTATTCACCACCTGATATTCATGGATACTGCACCCCTTAACTCACCTGTTTAGTCTCTGTGTGAGTTATTTATCAGGGTAAAGACTTTCTTTCATGCACAGCAACAATGATTGCTTCCTGAACTCTGTAATCTGCTCTCCGCTGGTTCTCATACAAGATTAATTTGTGTCTCAGCCTTTGTGGGTAATGCTAATGATCCCCTTTCAGAGTCTCGGACTTTCCTCTGGCTCTGTGTGTAAGGGCTCTCTCAATGCCACTGTGGAACCAGCCTGTGGCATTTCAATGAAGCAGGCTACCTCAGTGTGAAAGCACCCCTTTAACCACGCCAAGGGATGTCACATTTGTGTGTGTGGGAATTTGTGCTAACATTTGAGCCTCTTATGCAAATGTGTGTACATAAAGGTGGTTAGTCTGGAATTTATTTCAGCCAGTGACGTTATCAGTGAAAGTAAACCAACAGCGCTCAAACAGCTGATAGCAGAAGAAAGCCTTCACTGCTTTGTTGGACTGAACCCTGAGTGGCCAGTGCCAACTTTGTTTTTCACAGTTATTTGTATGTATTGGTCACAGGAAATGTTTATTGAAAAGGAAGAGATACAGGCCAGGACTCTCACCACGTGGCAACACTCATCTGCCCATCAAAAGTGTTTTAAACATGATCATCTAGTATCTTTGTTGTTCTCATAGTATCTATTGAATGGAGTAAAAAAAAGCCCTCTTAAAGGGCTGTGTGTTTGTTCTTTCTGTGCTTTTTATCCTGCCTTGAGGCTGGATAAGAATTAAGCCAAGAGCATGATTTTGTGAGACTAAACGACTGCTATTATTAATCTAAAGATTGCAGAACCAGGCGTTGGTAATTTCTGTGGACGTTGTGCCTAATTACAGCAATCAGTTATGTAAATGAAAGATGAAAATTGTTCAAATCTTGCTAGGCAACCAATTTGACATGTAGACATATTATGTATTTGGTAAGTTATTGTTTCCAATGTGAATGAAGTTTATGTATTTCTGAATCATCAAGACTCCTGACAGTCTGCCTGCCTCTGATCTGACTCCACATCCACTGAGGTTGAGTGCTGAGCGCACTGCTGTGTGCATATCAAAACCTGACAGGGTAATATGATCTGAGAGCGGAAAGAGAATAAGACAGAGAAACTGAGAAATGATGACATGCTCAAACAGCATTTGTCCAGAAATCCATTCTGCAGCCTTCCTGTCGATCCTCTGCCTGCTGCTCTCAGTGGGAGCAGAAAGGACATCTGCGTTCTGCATCCCTCTCTCATCCACAAGGCCACCAGTGTGTCTCTGCACTCTGCTCTGTCTCAGTCCTCGCCGGCTGTGCTGTTTCAGCTGAAGCCACCCAGGCATGCAGTGGGAGCCCTGGCAGTGCGGTTATTATTATGGAGGTGGAGATGGAATGTCCTCTATTTCAATACTCCGACTTCGCCTTATGTTTAACTCAAGGATGGTCCCCACAAGTCCACTCCACTGTGGCTACCACCAGCTATGCGGGGCCAGGAAGTGGTTAGATGTGTGTGATGACACACCCATCCACCCACACTCTCCTACCCTACAAGAGTGTTTGGCAGGGTCTGGGAGTCTGCCATTAGTGTTGAGTAAAAGCTTTAACAGCTCTGGGTTGTGGTTTGGTTGGTGCTGGTGCTCTGCCCTTCTCCACCCTGTAGATCCACACACTCTCACTAGTAAGTATCCAAACTTAACACACTGGTGGCTTCAGTGAAATTTTAGATACTACAATTAAAAAGCATGTCACACCAATACTGTGTTAACTTGAGTAATGTGATACTGTATTCCCGTTATGCAAAGTCAGACTTTTGAAAAAGAAGAAACTCTTTTTCAGCTGGAGAAATGTTTATTTCAGGGGTCAGCAACCTTTACTGTCTAAAGAACCATTTTTGGCCACAAAGAAAGAAATATCTGTTCAAGGCTGCAAAAATATTTCAGCCATTTAAAAGGGAGGTAGGCTACCACATAGATTACCACGTAGACTAGACTAAATTAGTCAATACCAACATAATGAGTAAAATAGGTCTAAATGACCATTTAAATCTTTTACCACAAGGTAGCTACTCTGCTTTAGGCTACTTATAATTAGTTGGTACTTTAAAAACAAAATATGTAACATTTTCCTTAAACAACACTATATAGACTCATACAATAATAATCCTTCTCAGTAAACACCTCTGACCCTCTGTCATTGTGTGGAGGTGTATTTACCTACAGAGATCCTGCCCTCTGCCTATATTTTCTATTTTCCTCTTGTTTTGCTGTGTTCGGGATGTTTGTAGGTATCGACCATCGGGCAGTGAGTTTGTAGCTCGAGCCAGTAACTGCATCACACAGCATGTGTGGGCGGAACAATATAAAAGCGAAACAATTCCAGTTATACAGCTCCCCTTTCTACTCTCCTCACTTACTGAGCAGTTCTGTCTGAGAGACAAAACTCTGGGCAAAGCACAGGAACATGCACACAGACCTTTCAGCCTTTCACGTCTAACAGTTGAGTTGGGTCGATTTGTGGTTTGGCTGGTCTGGTCCGGTATCGAAGCTTAAACCGGTTTGGTTTATTCAAACTGGCTGAACTGACATTTGTCATTATGACAGGTTTTATCTCATTAAAAAGTGTCTTTTATCAGCAACCTGATGGCGACGGCATCACAGCGCTAAATCCAACTTGTTTTGCATCAGTAATAAGCAATATGACAACATGATGAACATAATATTATTATATTGTTATAAACAATAGACAAACCGTAAGTGATTTACTGCCGAGCCGAATTCAGCAACACGAAGGAGGATCACATTTCAACAGAGGGAGGGGGAAGATGCGCACAGTGCATCTTGTGTTTGTTGACTAGAAAGTTCATTTGCTTTTGTGTGATATGAGAGGATACATGAGAGACTAAAACTGCACCAATATGGCAATGTGGCCGAAATAAGGCGAAAAACGTAGACGACGCAACATGTAAACACTGCAGGAAAAAAGTCATGACAAACCTGATTACAGTTCTGCTTTGTCTCGCATGGCCAGCCCTACCTCAACAGCGCTGAAGACGGTGCTGCTTCGCTCCTGCTTCTTGTTCTCACTATTTAGTGTTCATTGGCGGTTAGCAAACCAGCTTCGAGGTGCATTACAAGTGGACTGGAGTCGCCACAATCTCAGTCGGGGTTTGGTAGTCTCATTTCCTCTCTTCTGCTGAGTGGAATTACACACAGCTCTGTGTGGTAAAATCTGGTATAATCCAGTTCGGTCCAGTGTTTTCGGCTTCTTATCAAACCGATTTGAAAGATTTTACACTGGCCCAACCCTATCTAACAGACCTGTCAGGGGACAAACACAGCAGAAATGAGGAGCTTGTGTTTCGGCTGTATATTACCTCTAGAACATTCCTGTAGACTTTTGCGAAAGTTTGCGTGTGGGTGTGTTCATTAGTGTTTTTAGAATATAACTGATGTGACACAATCAGGAAATAATGTTTTATTTTCTATTTCACAGCATTTTTTCTCGCTGTGCCGCTCGCTCTCCCCATTCAGTCTATTGCTTACTTGACCATCATCACTCTCGGCCCCTCGGTCGCTGGACCAAGTTGTTTACAAACACAAGCAAGAAATGTTGCATAATTTGCCTTTGACTTTGTATTTCAATGACTTTCAATGAATATCTTTGTGCTGTTTAAAGGAAAACACAAAAGAGATTTATTGTGTGGGAGAAAAAAAATCCAATGTGTTGGCTTATAAATTTGAGTCCTTCTCTCCTTTTGTGAAACTGAAATTAATAGTGTAAGATAGAAAAGCAGCCCACGTTAAACATAAATTAAACATAGCTTGCATTAACAGTAGTACAAGTGGAACAAAATAGGCCAATTTAAATTTTGAACGAAACCAGTTCAGTGTGAGGCAGTCCTTTTGTTTGTTTTTTTAAAGCAATTAACCCTCTGGCCCCGATGAGCACAAAACACAACAAAATCAGCTCAGGGTCACTGAATTCACTGAGAAAAATCAGTAAAACAGATAATGCGTTGCAAAATAATGTCAGGGAGCCAGTGGGGAGCCTCAGGTTCTGACCCCTGCCTTAGGATACTTTTGTTTTTGATTTTCCTCATATTCTGATCTTTCAGGTATAAGTAAACAATATTAATGTTATAATATAAGAATTCACTGGACACTGTGTTGTGTTTTCCTCAATGAGAGATACAGTCTAACTGATATGTTTTCTCCAGATGTTTGTTTATAGTTCACAGAGGCAGACCTTGCACTGTTAGAAACCTCATGTTTAGCAGCCTCTCAGTGTGGCTTCTGCTAGTGTTTAATGTGGCCTGGAAGAAACTTTGATGAACTAAGCCTATTTATGTAAGCATATGTTTGCTTCCCTGCATACAGAGAAGAGAGGTCATATGGAAGTTGCCAAGACAACTCTTCTGCCAGCGAAGCGGAAGCACCTCAGACCATGAACCCACTAAGAAAGAGCTGCTTTCAAGGAATGCCAAAACTTCCCCCAAGTTTCTCTCTCAAGACAACTCTGTGTACCCAGAGAACAATGGTCCATCACTACACTGTAGCCCGAAACCAAGACCTGTTCGGGTGCATAAAATCCTAGGCTACGGGGCTCAGAGGCCCAGGGCTTCTTAAAGTGGATACACCACATTTCTCTACCGACTACGCTGTCAAAGTTGCCAAGTTTCTTAAAGACTCGCATACACAGAGTTGTAAAATGGAGTTATGATATGGGATTCTTAGCCCAATCCCCCAAATTAGTGTGGGGTTCCACAGTAGTGGTTAAATCTGAGTAAGCTCTAAAGTGTGTGCATGCACCCTAAGGGCTTTCTGGCATGTTGAACACTGCAGGGGTTCAGAGGAGATGCCAGGGAAAAGTTTACCTCTTCTAAGACCCTTTTTCTAAAACAAAGCTCGACCACTGGAGTTTTATGCTTGAAGGCTTTCTTGGTATGCTGAGGGATATTTTTACTTGCCAATGTTTAACTTCTTTTTTTTTATTATGCAGGCTTTGTGTATACATCATTGAAGAGCACCGTTCCCACTCAGCCTCTCAGAGTGTTAGCACAAATGAAAATTGTTTAATCTCAGTTTCTTCGAGCCTAAGTAAAATTCAACCAGTGTCCTGCTATTGTTCCCATGGTAATGACTGAACTGTTTGCCTAATAAGTTTGGTGAAAGAGAGAACAAAGCCTTATTGTTCAAATGGAGTATTTAATAAAGATTCTTATTTATTTCATTGTTGAGAGTCAAAGAAAAATGCACGTTCTTTATCCTTTTATACAACTAGCCAAGGTTATTTTGTAGTTCATTACTGAACACATTTTCATAAAAGTGTAATTCATATAATGTCCTTGTTTTTTTCTATCTCTTTCAAACTCCAGTTTGTTCATTTTCACAGTGAGCGATCTGAACAGCAGCTGACAGTCCTCACATTATGTAAAGATTGGAACTTTCTGTTAGGTCTCAAAAGCCCTGAAGGTCTCTGTTCTTTCTTATTTCATATGACACATAACATGGAGCTCACACTTACAGAATGTCCTACACTGACTATTCACTGGTCCCCTGCCTCCACAGACCCAAGGACAGCACTTTGCTTGACAGCCTTATCTTATCTAAGCCTCACTGACCGGATGTGCTGGACCGACAATTTAATGCTTGGCTTAGAGAGATGATATCATCGACATCATAAAAGTAAAAACCGAATGATTGCGGGTGTTAATTTGAGCCATGTTTCAGATTTTTATGGCAATTTTTATTGTTGTCAGTGGATGTTCTCCTGGTGTCTACTTGCCCTTAACTTATTTAGCGCAGTGTGATGATGCAAGTCCTCATAGCTGTAAATGAATACAGAGTAGACTGCCTTTTTATGAGGACCAAACATGTTTGTAGATATGAGCGTTTTAACCTTGGATTGTAGTTAGTGGCCTGTGTCTGTATATGGGAACTGGTGGAAGTATGCAGGCCAACAGCTGAGGGTCTGTTACTGATGTGAACCCCGCCCAACCACGGATATAGCACATCTACGAGTACATTACAGTGCTTCACTCTGAACAAAGCGTTAATAGAGAGAGCAAAGACAGATAAGATGTGTATGTACACACAGGAAATGAGTCACACATTTCCATTTATGCCTACACATTTACAGTTCCTCTTTACAATTCACTGGTATGAATAAAAGCTTCTGTTCTGGCATTCGTCATTAGTCATTCACGAGAGTTTGCAGTTTGTCAGCCTCTGTTTCACATACACACCTTCAGACAGTGACTAAGCAGCACTGTCTTCTTGAGCAACGTCCATTGAATTTTCTCAGACATAGGCAGACTTTGTTCACACAGTGAACGCTGTCCTGAGCCAGGCTGTCACTGGCAGTGACTCGGTTAGCAGACAGAAGGGAGAGATAGATGAAGGTGGCATAATCGCTGGATACTTTCCCACTCTACCGGATGGGACACGTCTACCATGCACCATCAAACCTGTCTCATTCAGTTACTACCTTGGTTAGTCAAGCGGATTATCCTTTTGAATCAGAGCAACCTGGAAATGCTCAAATGCACTTGTCCTTGTCCCTGTATTTATATTGTATAGTATCGGAACAAATACTACAATACTTAATATATTACAAGTTGAACTAAGCCATTTTTGCAATCTAAGTTTTCATGTAAAAAGGATAAAAAGAATAGACTTTAAATTAGTGCAGACTGATAAAACATTCGTCATTATTGTGATATGAACATGCTTGATAAACACATAACTAACAAAAACGCCTGAAAAGCAATGAATGAATGTTCTGTGTAAGTGGATGGGTATTCATGTGCGGTGTGTTCAATTCAAGTGGGCACAGGTTATATTGAATGTATGGGGATTATATTAGTGCTATGTCTAATAAAGCAGAAAGACTGTGTAGCTAATGTGCACAATGTTTCATTTATTTACTGCAAATCATATCATCATTGCAGTATTGAACAACATTATTTCACATCACAGATTTTCCTCATGTGGTGCAGGGTTAGTTTAAGTGAATACAGTAAAACAGTACTTTTGTTTCTTTCAGAGGGAAAACATTTGAATTTAAGGAAAAATACTGCAGGTAAAACATCAGCACTGTACCTCCTCGCCTGCTGCTGTGTGCTTTCACATCCTTTCACTGTTTCACTCTCCCCAATTTATCAACCTCAGTGCCTCCCTTCCCCAGGAGAGACATATTATGTGGGCCACACCACTTTTTTGAGACACAGGTCCCCTGCTGGAGCAGGAAAATAGGTCTTTTTTTTGTTATGAACTGTAGTGCTAACCCATTTTCCTGATCCAGATTACACTGAGGAAGTCCTCCTTTGTCTTTATTTCTAGACAGCCATAGAAAATTACAGTTTGCTCTATGTCTTTTTATCCCTCCATCTTTTTTTCGCTCTTCATGTCTGTGTACACATTCCAACAGAGACCTTAACATTGACCTACTGGGCCCAGTGCTCAATAACAGACGGTAAAGCAGAACTTGACTCCCTCCTGCCAAAGGTTTCTTCTTCCCATTAACATAAGACCCCCTCTGAGTACTGGTCTGTTAAACATTGACAAAAAGACACCCACTCATACAAACAGACACACATTCCTATGTGTGGTTTCATTTACAGTCTTGGACACTTGTTGTCAGCCCCTTTGACTTATCGCAGAGGGCTTTAGAAACATGAGAGGCTTTGTCTCTATGTGGAACAGCCTGCTCTCTAACAAGCATGCTGGGCACATTGAAGAAAATCTGTGCATATTGCTGCATTTGTGTAACTCTGTTATTTAGGACTCCTGGGGCACGACATATTCCTACAAATTCAGAACAAGGGCCTGGATTGGATTCCTTTATATCACAGAATTCACATTTCACAAATTTGAAAACAATAAACATTAAGGCAGCATACAGTAAACCTGTGTAGACGCTGGGAGAAAACTGAAGCGTAGTCACTTTGTGCTCTCTTTGAGTCCATTATAGCATTGTCTGCTCTTACTTTAGCCTTTAGCTTTACCTCGGACAAGCCATTAACCTTCAAATCAACACGGCCACGAAGAATATAGGGCATGTCTGTGTCCTCGTATTATGTGTTACATTATGTTACATCTTTTCTGGTCTTTTTTTTCAGGTCTCTCTTTTATTTCTTTTGGATGACGAGGCTTTTTATCCCACCCTCCTATACATCACATAAACACCTGACTTTATTGTGAAATAGATGGAGTCAGAGCTTCTCTTTCATACAGAGGAATGCAGTGTGAATGGAATCAGCACTGAGGAATGTTTAGATGTGTGTGTGTGTGCGGAGGTGGTGGTGGTGGTGGGGGGATGGGTGTGTTGTGCATGTCTGTTCCTGTACTGATTGGGTTGGTTGTTTTAATTTTTGTGCAATCTTACTGTGTAGTGATGAGTTCAAGCTCAAGTCACCTCCATGCCAAAAGTTGATTAACTGTATTGGCGTTCTGTCCGCACTCTACAAAAAAAAAAAAAACACTCCACGCTATATACATTAGATTTAAAGTCTTGTTACGTTTGACATTTGTTGCAGTACAGCCTGGCCAGATCATTGGATGTTATTGTGGTGAGGAGAGGGCGAAGGGGCACAACCGCCAATGATGTTGCTCTCTGTTTTGATGATGCCAAGCAGGTGTTTCACTTTATGAGAGCAGATGGGTCTATTATGCATGTCTGCCTTCCCTGCATGCTGCATAGTGTACTAGTCCCTGCCAGCATGCCTGTGTTTTAATGTGTTTGTTTACTGGCTCAGTGGCAGACGGTGTTGTCAGATCTGGTTGTGTCGTTGTGTTGTTCCTGCTGTCTCAGCAATTATTTTTATCGCATCTGCTGCTAGTTTTACATTAAAGCCTATGTCAAGAAAAAGAAATAGATCATTATCTTGATCTTCACTCAGGTGCAGTAGACACTCTTAATTGCCTATAGATATGACTCTTTTTTTAAATGGCATTTTCTGCTTTATTTGATTGTGATAATAGAGAGAAAGGTAGGGGGGAGAGAGATTAAGGATTCAGCCTTGTTTTGTGGTATGCGCTCTGCCAGGTGAACTACAGAGTCACCCTCTAATGTGGATACTTCCGAAAGTTTGTGTCCACAGAATTAGAAAATAACAAGTAGCCCTATTTTCATTTTCAGTCCTATATATGGTATCAAAGCGACGCAGAATACAGTTTGCAGAGAACATTATTTCACTACACTGTGTAATTTACTACCTAGTTCTGTGTGTTTTGTGAATCCCAAGTCTCTGTTCTTGCCATAGGAATCCCCAAAGCCAGATGAGAAAAGCAGCCGACTAGAGGATGTTTGAGGCTACAAGACAAAATATTCAGATGATGTCACTTTTACCAAGTAATAAACACAGCTCATATATCTGTTTATGAAAAGAAGACAACTATAAAGATGTCTAGCATGTTAAAAATAGGGGGTGTATTTTTAAATATCTCATATAAATTAGACAAAAATGAAAGACCAGAATGGCTCATGCAAATTGAGATCATTTTCAGCTCCAAATTGAATCAATTGTCTCTGTAGATTTTCTCACCCCTCACTACTTGCTGGCCAAAAATCTGTTACTGTTAAAGTTGTTATGCCTGTCAGTTTGAGGTATGTTCTTATATTGCTCCTGCAGATGTTAAGATTTGTGGTTCTGTTTTGGATTTTACTGAGACAGACGTTACTACGAACTGCACCCTTTTGGTGTCAGCAGTCCTAAAAACATTTATTACTGGTCTGTCAAAAGTGACAAATAGCAGTACAGAATTTAGTGTCTTTTTATGTCTGTTTATATGGAACAATAGGTTTGTCTCTTTGTCTTTGTCTTGCTTTTATGTCTGTGAGGCTTAGGAACAAACCAGAACATATGAGCTCATTGAAGTCACTCTCCTTTCCCGTCTTGCATTATAATTATTAAAGTTTAGCAAATTTCATCTACATGTGTTGACTGTTAAATTGGGTTTGACGTGGTAGCACATCTTGCTGCGTTGCCGTTTGTGTCCTGCAGAGGGAGCCATCGCTCCATTTCAGATTCTGCAGATGCTCTGCAGCAGAGACACGCCTCTCGCTTTGCTTTTTCACCTGTCCTTCACACATTTAGTAATCACCTTATTAACCGCAATCCTTCAAGTAAATTCAGCAGAGCATTCACATTTTAAAAAATAATAATGAATTGCCATACATTTCCTCTTAATTCCACACATATCAGCCAGATGATGTACAGCCACCTGCACCCCTGAGGGTAGAAATCAATGGAGATGAATTGCCCGCATGGTTAGTTTATCTTTCACTGAACTACCCACTTTTTTAAAAGTGATGAGATACTGCGGTCTGGCTCGGACAGATTTCCTACGCTCATTCCTGACATGCGTGTCTATGTGTCTATGCGTGCATGTCTTAGTGCTGGGCGATACCGGATGAAACAATATACCGGTATTATATTCATAAACTATGAATTTTTCATATGCCACCATACTGTAGCACAGCTAAAACAACAGCTGTAATGCTTTAACAGGCAGAAAATTATATAATTTGTAGAGTGTTTTAAGAGGGGACCCCTTTTAACTTTGCGTACCCTTCAAACCATTATAACTTATAACACAACAATTAACTACCCACAACTTACTCTCTTTGTGGAATTGCAAACGCAGTAACAACCCACCTATGCTTGGCCTTGGACCCAGTACAGAAGAGTGTTGACAAAAATGGGTTCAGACCAAAGATTAAAGCAGTGGATTTGAGGTATGATTTACATTTCTGGGTATTTTTGGTCAGTTTATAGTACTTCTAGAACTACCTTAAAATATTTAGTTTCGAAAAAGGAGTGTTAAAATTGTCGGCACATCTATTTATGTCTTGTTATAGGTTCTGTTCTCACTACGTCGCACTTTGCGCCATAAAAATTGTTCTGCAACTGTTTCATTCGTATTCATCGTTTCATTTATTGTATCACTCGCGGCAATCGAAGTCTCCTCTATATACATGATGAAATTTTAAAAAAAAGTTTCATTCTATGTACTCCTCATAGAACAAATTATGATGATACTGTGATATGGCTTCAGGAAAGTGCCTGAATCCCAAAAAGTTAAATCCTGCCTATACTCATATTTCTGTGTATCAACCCCCCCCTCCACCGTATCCATAGCTTACTGAGGGATTGTAATGCACCACCACATCCTTTTATCCTTTTCTTCAATATGGGATTTCCACTGGAGGAATAACAGCAGCTGCGTATTTGTGGATCCATGTCTGACATTTCATTTCAAACATTACTCAAGTTTTGATCACGGGTGTAGAGTCAAATGGGCTCCAACACGTGTGTCATCACAACATCCTTTGTTTCCAATAAAGTACAAGTTAGGTCATTCAGACATTACAGACTGAAACTGATACACCTAATAACAAGGTAGACTGTCATTGAGATTTACAGTGTCATTACTCTGTCTCCGTGTCTGACTTATGACTCTGTAGATGTCAGTGCAGGTTTTTCATGCTCTATAACTGAAAACTGACCTCCTGGGGGGGATTTCTCTATGATACGTCTGGTTTCACAGCTAGTCGTACGCTGCTGTCATCAAGTCAAACAGATGTGACCCAGCGCCTGCCTTGAAACACTCATGTAATTGAAGTCCTGTGATACCTAAGTCTGTTGAGTTTTTTTTTTTAAGCGGATGTTGCAACTATTTATTTCTACACTGATGAAATGAAAGAATGTACTCTTCTTAGTTTAGAAGTCTTAAAACGAATTATGTTTAAACCTTTATTTTGCCTTTTATGACAACATTTACGCATTATATAGATGTCATCTTCCCTGTCACACTAACTGAACCATGGCATACCATTGTAAACATCCTTTATATTTTTATTGAGAGATTGCAAGGTCCCATTTTCATTGAGTGATTAAAAAAAATGTGTAAAAGTTGTCATTTCGCTGTCCTTGTAAAATTCTCTAACAGTGTAAAATACACAGAAAAGCTACTTTCTGTTATAAATGTCATTTTTTTAAAAACAGTGACATGGAGGATGATTGCTTGGCCACGATCACAAAGATCTTGATCAGCTGCATTTTTGACTTGTGTGTTGCGAGATAGTTCTGCCGCGATTTAGTTTTGTATATTTGTGTGCACATGGGTCGCAGAGTGTTTGTTTATGTCTGTTTATGCTTGGGTGTGTATTTGTGCAAGTAAGTGTAGGTTTCCATGTATGTATGTCTCAGTCAGTGAGTGGGAGTCGTGGTGTGGGTGGGGTTCAGTTTTCAGATTGGGATTCTAGATGACAGTCAGGGCTCTTTGTTGTGGTTTGGGGCCCAGCTGGCCCGGGGCCCTCTTCTGTTTCCCTGCCCTGTACGGCTGCCACACTGAGTGTCAGATTAGAGAGCTTTTAACCTTTAGCACGCACGCTCTGCAGTTCTGAAGATAAAAGGTGGCGCTGCTATCTGCTGGGATGAGATAGTGATTAGAGGATGAAAATTACATTTGTATGATAATCATCTGCATGTTTGATTTCTTTAGGCTCTCCAGACTATCAGATGGATCTCCTTAGGGTGCTTTTCTTTTATAGACTGCCAGTCTGAACAATGACCGTACAAATACGTAGAAGCATAAGGGGTCTGGTGATGTTTAAGGATAATTGCTGATCATTGCTGCTTGAATCTCATGTCTATCCTTACTATCTGTTCTAGCAATTAATTTCACCAAAAATAATTGCTGAAATCTACGAGCACAGCAGCATCTCTAAAAGGACTCCTGTGGTGGAAGCAGCTATACCGGTGATCCTGCGGGTTTTAAACAAACCCATAGGTTTGCCAAGCTTGAGAGGAAATGAAAGAAAACAGTAAAGTAATTAATCTAACCGCCCGTTGTGAAGAGTTATCTGACCAAATTTCCTGGTTCAGTTTTTCCATAGTTATGAAAACAGGTTTTCGTGCCAATACTGAAGCGTGATCATTTTAGTTTTACCTGCAAATAAATTGCTTGATTAAGGTTGTAACTTATCTGTCGCCCATTTATCATCACACCCTTCTCTTTCCTTGTTGACTTCAGTTCTTTTGTATCACTGCTGTCTATCTGATTTAC